>OZ018327.1:19243001-19245501 GCA_963969495.1 Ceratothoa steindachneri
GGAATGGCTAATGCATGCGAATAGACTGCTGGAAAACCTACAATAGCCTTGTCACAATCTGTTGTTTAATAACATTATCTAAGGAAAAGAATGTTTTATACACATTTTCCTTTTCCCAGAATTTTTTAATTCTTTTTTTCTCTATCATTTTTAAATACTTAAACCTCTGTTTAATGATTGTTAGTAGTGTTTCTTGATTCCTGTTCTCCATATCCAAAATTTTACTCATCTGTTGACATCCCCCTAAATACCCATTGTCCTTCAACAAGATTACTCACATTGTACTTTTGGCAGTCAAATTTGCTCCTGTTGATCTCAATAGTTGTATTACACCCCCTGATTGGATCACTTGTGCAGATAACATAAGGTTAATTATAACTTCCCTCAAAACTAGCCCAATCATTATTCTATGGCTGACATCTCCCTTATCTTTGTTAGATGTAATTCAGGACTTGCCCCTGCACTGAGCACAAATGTCTTCTTTTCTAATTAGGGTGTGCTTTTGCCAAAAATAAATTACAAATTTGAAATGACCCTAATTTTCATGGGAGAAGGTGAGAACAATTATTTTACAACCATCACACAAACATTTTTGCCCTCAAGTTTGATCAATATTAGCAAGGGTGCGAGAGACAGAATGGATATGTTTACATTGTTGCTGAAATGGTTTGTTATGATAGAAGACTGGTAAAATTATTTTATCTTATTTCTCTTCTATCCTCAGGGTTTTGCTCTTGGCATTTCCTACATTGAATTCGAAGGAGAAGAAATTAGCTTTTTCTTGATATTCAAAGATATTTTATGAATTTTGTATGAAGCTGGACATTGATTCATGCTTTGTTGGTAACAATATTTATTTAGTAAAGTAAGTTGGTTATTAAGAGTAAATGCAATTTCCTGGGTAATGTCCCTTGCTCCAGCAGAAATTATATAAGATAATTTTACTATGCACATCCGAATAGTACCATTTTATGTAATGGGACTTTTTTGACCCAAGTAGTTTTGTCTATATATTATTTTAGAAGATCTAAGTGCAAACTTATGCACCTTGACTTTGATGTCATATTTTATAAGTGAAGCTTCATCCACCTTGGTGCTGCTAGGCCCTCATAAGCCTCTTAAAAAAGGCAAAAAGTAGAGCAAGTAATGTGTTGGGCTTCATTAAGAGGAATATTAGTTAAAAAAGTAAGGTTATCCTTAGACTATATAACTTATGTTGGCTACATTTAGAGTACTGTATACAAGTATTGTCCCAACATTTTAGCATCAGCCTGCTAGTCTGTGCAAAGGTGGGCAATGAAGATACCTTCCCTGAAGCACCTCAAGGTTTTGCCCTTGGCATTTCATATATTGCATTTAAGGGAAAAGAAATTAGCTTTCCTTTATTTTTATAGATTTTCTATGAATTATGCTTGAAGCTGGACATGCCAAAAAAATGGCACCCCCTCTTCGGTTTAGATAGGCCTGTAAAATAAAAAGTTTTCTGTTTAGGTCATCATTTTTGCCACTCTCTGGATTGATTTAATAATAGCCTCACTGTTGCTTCTAGATTGGAGACATTATAGTGTTTTAACCCAATAGCACCTAAATTTTGTTTAAAGATTTTTTTTGTGGTAAATGTGTTCATTTTATCTCATTAAGGATAAATGAATAAGTAAAAATAATCTAATATAGGAATAATAGCTTTTTATTTTTGATTCCTATTTGGGGATCGTGGGCACTGGGTGTGAAATTTCTCTAGATTGATTTAATAATAGCCTCACTGTTGCTTCTAGCTTGGAGACATTATAATTTTTTTTAACCCAATAGCACCCAAATTTTGTTTAAAGATTTTTTTTGTGGTAAATGTGTTCATTCTATCTCATTAAGGATAAATGAATAAGTAAAAATAATCTAATATAGGAATAATAGCTTTTATTTTTGATTCCTATTTGGGGATCGTGGGCACTGGGTATGAAATTTCAATAATTTGAAATTTTTTAAAAGCAGTTGAATTTCATTTTGCAGAACTTATAGATTAGTAGCAACAGGAATAGGATAATAAAATTATTCAATTTTAGTTTGTTCAGGAATTACTAGAGATTACTTTTTTGGTTACGTTCTATGCCATTGTTTTTCACATTCACTAAGATGTAATCCAAAATTGCATTTTATGCATTGTTTTCTGACATTCTTTTTACACTGCACATTTTCTTTGTTTTCTGTCATCTGTTCTTTCTATCCTCTAGCTTGGAGACATTATAATTTTTTTTAACCCAATAGCACCCAAATTTTGTTTAAAGATTTTTTTTGTGGTAAATGTGTTCATTCTATCTCATTAAGGATAAATGAATAAGTAAAAATAATCTAATATAGGAATAATAGCTTTTATTTTTGATTCCTATTTGGGGATCGTGGGCACTGGGTATGAAATTTCAATAATTTGAAATTTTTTAAAAGCAGTTGAATTTCATTTTGCAGAACTTATAGATTAGTAGCAACAGGAATAGGATAATAAAAT
>OZ018327.1:19250501-19608261 GCA_963969495.1 Ceratothoa steindachneri
TGCACACCTCAATGAACACCACCTGTATAACATACAAAATTTCACCGACATTCAAGCATGTTTAAAACATGTTTACCAAGCCAATGCCCTCAAATGACTCTTATTATATTTCTTGCTTAATTGAGTTTAAACAGTGCTCCTGATGTTGGCAAATTTTAAGCCACATTGGCTATGTTTATTTGCTGGAAGGATTCCAGATTGGGCTTCAGCAGCCAACCTATATACTAAATATACCTGTGGTCCATATTTACATTAAATTGTAATGGCCTCTCTCTCTCTCTCTGCCTCTTTATTCCCTCTAGCATTTAAGATGTGTCCTGCCAGCTGTTAGCCATTTCTCAAAGGAGTTTAATAAAACCTTTTTTTCCAGGGTTATAGAGAGTAAGAATGAAGAGTATCCTGTAGGAACTTGTTTGGTTGGCTACCCAGGATGGAGGACCCATACTCTCTTGAGGAAGGAAGATTTAGATTCTTCTGCTTTTGAAGTGCCATACAGAAAGATCTCCAGCTCCCCAAACATTCCCAAAAGCACGGCATTAGGGGTTCTTGGAATGCCTGGGTGAGTTGAATTCTTTTACCTTTGCCACTTTGATCATCTTTTCCTGAATCCAGTTGCCACTTAATGATTCTATTCATGGATGGACCACTCAAGGGCTCCTTAAACTGGCTGGCAGACAGGGTTGGCAAATAAAAAAACTTAGTGTTTTATTACCATGTTTTTTTCAAGTGAAATTTGAAAAAATTGGGGGGGGGTTTATTACAATTTCCCTTTTCAAGAAATGAACGTTACTTATTATTATTTTGTTCAAAATTCATATTTGTTTATAATTTCAACAAATACGTATCAAATTAAGATTATTTCTCTGATACTGAATCATAATTCCTCTCTCCTTCTACAGGTTATGGCTATCATGGGTACCCACAATTCTCGATGATATAATATAATATAATTATTAAACTAATTAATTATTGTTATAAAAATAGATAGCTATTCTTTTTCTACGTTATTCTAATGCTTGTAGTGTTTGTTTTTTGAAAAAATCAAGGTTTTATTGGGTCCTCCCCCCCCCCCAATTTTTTTTTGCTACCCCTGGTGGCATAGCCCTTGGATCCTCCTACCCCATCACTTGTACACGCACATTAACATTCTTTTTTACCTGTGCATTGTTTTGTTTGTTAGCATGGGAAGTCCGTGCATGACCCATCCCCCTCTCAAATCTGCACCCTGTAAGGGGGGAGGGGGGAAGAAGCTGCCCGCCGTGCTGATGGGACTCAGCTCCCGTCCAGCCCCAGCTTAGCCTCTTCTCCTTTCAGACAGCCTGTATTTCTCCTCTACTTCCCCTACAACCTCTCCCACAACTTTCTCTGGTTGGCCTCTATTTTCACAAGGTAGATGCTGACCTTCTCAGCCAACTATCCCGGATTGGGGCTGAGGGGGGAGGGGACAATGTTCCCTAACCCCTGAGCTCCAGTTTGGGATGGTTGGTTTTTAACAACCTGCTTCATCCCCACCCATACCTTCCTCACATCCCTTTTCCTTCTCTCTTCACCATCTTTTTACGCTGTGCTTAAGGTGGAGCAGCAATGCCGAAGGGCTGTCAGGTCACCAGGTGGCAGGGGTGGTCTTGAATGTTGGCACCTGGCTCTGCCAGCCCTTGCAGGGCAGGCTACTGCGAGGGGTGATGAGTGTCTGCATCATGTAAAAAAATATGGGTCACTATGCCCAATGATGTAAAACCCCAAAACAAAACTCCCCTTTTCCCCTCTGGATTAACAGAGTTGCCTTCAGGCAACTACACAGAAAAAATGGAGGTCTCCCCCACCTGTGCTCTCGCAGGGGACCCTCCAAATCTCTCTAACCATAGAGGAGGCTTACTCCTATCCTTGACCTACGGGTGTAGGGGACTCCCCCTCACCTCCTTGTCTGGAGGTACCTTCGGGTGCCTCCCTCTTTCCAGCCACAGTCCCCCCGTTACTTTCTAAGGGGACTGCCAAGAAAGCCAGCAGGCAGCCCATAACCGACTGCTCCCCATTGAAGCTGCTTGGTAGGGCAAACCCCCTTAGGGGGGAGAGGGAAGCCAGGCTCCATCGGTCACTTCCCTCAAAAGACATGCTGGCTAGAATATTAAACCTAGCTGGGGTCAAGGCCTGTGCCTCCCAAGACTACTCATGACACTGCTGCCAATAGGACCTGTGATGTCCTGGGGGGGGGGCACTGGCAACCCAGCCTCAGACAGTAGGGCCTTCCAAGGTGGCGAAGCCGGGCTCGGCACCAAGCACCGAACTCGAGTCCGCCCCTATGCAAAGTCCTCCTCAAATGGCTAGGGTTTCCAAAGCAGTACAAGGGGGGGGGGGATCTCCTCTCCTGGCTAGTGACCCTACAACCACAAAGACCTTTCTGAGGCTGGTCCATCCAGCCTGGTGGCCCCTGCTGTCGCAGGAGAGATGCAGGTTCATTCCCCGCCCTCCTCCTAAAAAGAAGAAAAAGACTAAGAAGAGGGGGGGGGGTTGCAGGGATGGATGGGTCTGCTGTCACTGGTGAGTGACCAAGCCAAGATCAGCACATTTGGCCCATGATGTCACACCTGGAGGCCATAGCCGCACTGCCATCCACTGCAGTTTCCATCTTATTTGCCCTTCATTTTGTGCATATACACTTCTTAGTATGTCTGTTATCATCATACCTAACATCTTTTAATATTAGAAAATGATCATGAACTTAGAAAATAATGAAATCGCCTTTATATAATCAAACTGATCATAACACAATGGAAGATAAATAAAAAGATAATAGCTATGTATTCCTACCCTTATTGACAAATATGGGCATCCTAAATACTACTAAAATCAAGTCAATAGTTCATATATAGGGCCTATTCTATAGTCTGCAGCTTCCTATTTTTCCCTGATGTCTTGCTTTCACAAATAAAATCATTTTCCTTAGCACAGTTTTTGAGTAAAGTATTGGTTGAGGCCCACAGCAGCATTTTTTGAATTTTCACTGTCAGGACCATCATTACAATTATTCATTGGGAGGAATCTATCATTATCAGTTAGTATATTGAGTGTTACTTCTGTAGCAATAGTCCTTGAGTGAAGTGATTTTATGAATTGAGGCTCTTTAGTAAGTTTATTTATAACTAAATAGTTGTACATAATAATATTTACTACAGCGTCATCAGGATATAAAAGTGAGCCTCTGCTAATTTCACATATATAATCATGGTTGTGTGGTAAACTTTCTATGGTTTCATTGCGAGTAAGAAGGTCTTTGCACAATGCACATTTCATTTTCTTTGCAACGCTAAAACAACAATATCCAGCTATGTATGTAAAAACTTGTTAATGCCCCAAACAATCTTAAATATCATTTTCAGTGATGTCCATATCATACTTCTCCAAATTTAGAAAATCAGTTATTTCCATGTGTTCCCAACTCGTTTCTTCAAATATTTTCAACTCTACACTTTTGTTGCAGAAAAGTAATTTCAGCACAGACATCATTCTCAGTTTTTTCTCACACTCGAACACTTGCCGAACTGATATGTTATAATTGCCACCCGCAAGCTGGCGATATCTGCCAAACCTTCCCTCCAATTGATCTGTCTGGAATTCCCCAAGTAAAATATACTTCCAGTTAAATTCACGTATGCAGTAATCGGTTATTTGCAATATACCAGTGGTTGTGTGTTTGAGAGCATTAAAGGTTTCATGAGTAAGTTTTCCCGTCACCTCCATCATGGAATCCCAGTTGAGAAAATAATGCAAGAAAAAATATCCTTCATTATTCTCGTCATTCGTCAGAGGGGTAGCATATTTATTTTTAAGATGAAGACCTTTAGATGGGTTTTTTACATTCATTATTGTCCACCAAACATGAATTATTTTTATGTACTTTGCAACATCTTCAAAGCAAGGTAACTTATGTACTTTCCCAAGAGTTAGTAATGCTTGGACAATATACTCATCGAAAATATGAGTAACTAAATTGACATTTTGCCTCTCCATAGTTAAGGGTGACAGCCTTTAGCATAAGCTTATAAGCATATTTTAAGAGAGAATATGCTTGTACAGTGTGAAGTTTCTTTAGAGTTGTAAAAGGAGCCTTGCACATTCTAGTTACTGAGTCACATACATTTTCTAAAGAAAAGTGGGGAAATTCCATACATTTGTCACCATTTTTCTGGTTAAGCCAATTGTTTCTAATACATTTGAATATATGTACAGAATCAAACAAGAAAAACAAAGGTCTAGAATTTTGTTCTGGGTGGCGATATACAATGGAACATAGAGGGGAAATGTGAAAGTACAACATGGCTTTCTTGTTGATGGCATTGTTGTCTGTTACAACACATATGACTCGGAAACCTATTTGCTCTAATCCAGTGATGACTAGCTTTATTATTGTATGCAACATTTTAGGGAAAGAAAACACACTTTGTTCCCATTTCCATAATTGCTTCGGCATAATTGAACACAACATTTGTTTGGCATGTTGCACCGGGCTTGTATTGAAAAACCACCATGAAAATTATTAAAATATCCAGGTTCACTTCACCTGACCCTTGTCCTCTTGTGACCCACAGCAAACTGAAATTGGGTCAGTTGCCATTTAGTCAGGCGGTTGAAGTTGCCATACAGCCTTCCAGCGGGAGGCTGCCACATAGGCGCCGTTCTGCCCCCCCCCTCCGGTGTAGATCCCCTGACTAAAACAAAAAGTGCTAGTGTACAGAGCAGAGCCTCGATTATATCAGGGCCCCTCATTCAGAGATAACCCAGAGTTTTCGAGCCTGCTGGCTTCAAACGCTTCCTCATTATTCACTCCACTGATGGCATCATGTTGGCTAAGGGCAACATGATCCATCAGAGGAGAGCTTTAGCTAGTGTTATTGGTAGAGAACCAAAGGTGACCCATTTCTCAGACTGGAGCCTTTTGGTGAATGCGTCAAATCCCTCTGAGGCAGCCAAGATAAGTGCTCTTCGGACATTTGATGGCATGCCTGTGAGTGTGACGCTGCACTCTACCATGAACTTCATGAAAGGAGTAGTTTATGCAAGGGAACTTGTGGACTACTCCATAGAGGACATCGCTTTAGAGCTGGCCAACCATGGGGCAGTCAAGGTCGAACATGTGATGAGAAAAAAGGGAGGGTCCTCGAGTCCCACCCCTACACTGTCAGTCATGTTTGACTGACAAGCTTGCTGAGTCGGTGCGTGCTGGTTGGTATCGCTACCGCGGGAAGGCATTTGTGCCACTGCCGCGGAGGTACTATTACTGCCACCGCTTCAGCCATACTAATCACTCCTGTCTTTGTGCAAAGTCGGGGTTACCTGAAACCTGTGTAAGTTGCTCCAAGGCCACACAAGATAAGTCCAAATTGTTTGTGGCCAAGTGTGTCAATTGCAGAGAGCCGCTTCTTCGAAGCAATGTGGTGCATATTTCTTTGAGAAGGAAATCCTGGCTGTTCAGGCTCAAGATTGTCTCTCATTTTGTGAGGCTAAGGACTTGGTCCTGGCACGCCCGGTGCTACCCAGGACGTCCTATGCCTCAATGTTGAAAAAGACACCCTTTGCTCCTGGCCCCTCCAGGCCTACAAGTACGGTTGTTTACGCCCACATTCGGAACCTTGTGGGTTCTACCCACCCTGGGCCCTTCCCTGGTAAAGCTGGTGGCACAAAGGGTCCACACCCAGCCCTAGATAAAAGCAGAGCTCCCCTCCCTTTCCCCAGTGTGACCGTTTCCTGTAAGGCAAAACAGCCACGCACCTCCATCGAGTCGTTACTCACAGGAGGCAACGCCCTTGAAAGTTGGTCACCAGGCCATCTTCCCAAGTTCCTAAAGCTTTCCCTCGAAACGAGCTTTGGCTCCTTTGCCCACGCCTAGTGGTGAGCTGGCTGGCTTGGAGACGGTGGATCCTCGAAAAGAGGGTGCCTCACCTTGGAAGCCGCAACAAGCGCCTAAGGTTTCGAGGCGGAGGGAGGAAAAGACTCGCATGGCGAGCCCAACCTCCCCCAACAAGTCGGCGAAGGCGACCGACCGCTCTTTCAGCGCATTGTCCGGCCAACAGCGCCCGGGCTTCTGCCTCCGAGAAGCTTACGACCATTCTTGTGAGGGTCTTTTCTTCGAAGATGGCCCCTGCGTCTCCTCCGAGCTAGGCCTGGGGGGCATATTCCTTCAATGGCATAAGAGTTTTGCGACCCCACCACCATGGGATGGGGGCTGGGCAGGAGGATGTGCGATTTACACCCTGCATGATATCTACATTCTTCTCTTCGCTTTAGATACCTCCTTTCAGGCAGTAGCTGTGCAGCTGCACATTGATAGGAGGTATACTGTTATTTCCGAGTATATTCCACCGTCAGCCGACTTCGATGCGGGAAACTTCCGCCGCGTCTTGGCACGGTTGCCGAGGACCTTTCTCTTGCTCGGAGATTTAAACGGTAGACTACTCGATCATTTCCCGGGGTCAAGTCCTTGCCAAGCTGATCGACGAGCTTGAGATGGGTGTCCTAAATTTTGATGAGTTCACGCATCACTGCCCGAAAACCACTTCATTTTCCTGCCTCGATCTTTCTTTGTGCTCTCCGGAGGTACAGTCGGATTTTGATTGGGAGTGGTCGATAACCTCCATGGTAGTGATCACTTTCCCTGATATGCAGTGGTCTGCATATCAGGAAATGACTGAATTCTCTATCTCAGTCGAGGAGCTTAGCCTGTAGATGAGTCTATTGAATTCTCCGGCAACCTCATTGCCGCTGGCCTAGCTACTATTCCTAGAAGATCTGGCCGTTTTGCACGCCGACCACTCCTGTTGTGGTCAGCTGAGTGTGAGACAGCACTCAAGCAGAAGCGCTATGCCTACATGCGCTATAAGCGCCGCCCGAACGATTTCACTGTGGGTGAATTTCTTCAGGCTAGGGCTAGGTTCCGGTATATTTCGAAGCACGCCCGCCGCTCCTCTTGGCTGGCATACATGTCTTCACTTAACGGAAAGAACCCTCTAGCAGAGGTGTGGAAGCGAGTCAAAAGGATTCGAGGCAAGTTCTCGCAGGACGTCCCTGCCGTTCTCCAGGAGAATTGGACCGCAATCTCGGACCCCGCGTCCGTGTCAGAATCCTTCGCGACCGCATTCTCTTCCCGGGATGCTGCTCTGCCAGCATTCAATGCACGTCGTTATGTCGCGGAAGGCCGCCGGCTGGACTTTACCTCCAGAGGCGGAGAACCCTTCAAGGACAGGTTTACTGTGAGTGAGTGCGTTCCGCTGACACCGCCTATGGTCCGGACGATCTACCGTACCCCATGCTTCGACACCTAGGTGCCCGAGGCATGGCCTTTTGCAAACCGAGGAGAGATCACTCTACTCCGGCCGGTTTCCGCCCAATCTCTCTAACCTCTTGCATGTGCAAGTTGATGGAGAAATTGGTAAATGTTAGATTAGACTTTTTCCTGGACAGCGGAGGCCATCTGTCTTCTGCACAGTGCGGCTTCCGCAAGTTCCACTCCACGTCGGATGCTCTGCTCCGACTGGAAAATGCCGTCTGCGAGGCCTTCCTTCGTAGACAGCACTACAGCACGGTGTTTTTCGATCTGGATAAGGCCTATGATACCGCATGACGATACGGTATCATGGAGACTCTCCACACGATGGGGGCGAGGGGACGTCTCCTAATCTTTATATCTGAATTTTTGCAAGATCGTTGATTCCACGTACGAGTGGGGGGGAGTGGGAAGCCCTCTCCGGCCCAATGGGGCATGGAAGTGTCCTGTGTTGCACTGCCCTGAGCATCAACGGCATCACCTCGGTACTGCTGGAAGATGTTCTCGTTACGCTCTACGTGGACGACCTTTCGATATCTTTTGGCGCGGCCCAGATACCAACTCTGGAGCGTTGACTCCAACAGGCATTGTACAGCGTCTCTCGCTATGCCGAAGCGCACGGGTTTCGGTTTTCCTTGGCCAACACTAAGGTGGTGCACTTCTGCCGCCATCAATGGCTCCACCCTGACCCAGACTTGTTTCTTAATGGGGTACGCCTGGAAGTGGTTGAATCGCACAGTTCTCTTATCTTGTATTTGACCGACGCCTCACCTGGGAGGCTCATATTCGCAGCCTTAGGGTCTCTTGTACCCGCGCCATGGACATTCTCCGTTCCGTGACATTCAGCGCTTGGGGCGCTGATAGGACTACTGCCTTACTTTTTTATCGATCCTTTGTTCGCTCGAAGCTCGACTACGGATGCGAGTTTTATGCATCCGCAGCCGATCGTTTATTGCGGAAGGTGGATTCGATCCACCACACCGGCCTTTGCCTTGCGACCGGTGCCTTCCGCACTTCCCCCATTGAGAGCCTGTTGGTCGATGCTGGGGAGATGCCACTCGCTCTGCGCCGCGTGCAGTGCATCACTCGCCTGTACGCGCGAGCCCGGTGCCTCCCTCAGTCGCCAACAGCTCTCACTGCATCCGCAGCTGATCTCGATGGTGCCTATGCCTCCGAGAGATTCCAGTCTTACCCTAAGCCCTTTGAGTTTAGGGCCAGGAAACTCCTTCGAGAGGTAGATATAGCTCTCGGGCCGGTGGGCCCCTGGTTCTGCCCAGGACACCATCCTGGTGGGTACCACATTTGGCTATTTGTCGCCACGCCTCTGCTACCAAAGCTTGTACTGCGCCGGGAGTATTGCGTTCGACCTTTTTGGAGCACACATCGTGTCACGCTGGTACCGTGCCAGTGTATACGGATGGCTCCAAGTCCCAAGAGGGGGTCGGCTTCCACGCCGTATCCCCTCTGTTTGAAGTCAGCGGGGCACTTCCAGGCGCTGCGTCTGTCTTCACGGCCGAGCCGGTGGCAATACACCACTCGGTACGGGAGATTACGCGACGTGCCCGGTTCGGAGACCGGATTGTGATCTATAGCGACTCACAAAGCGCCCTGAGTGCTCTCGGGGCATTGGAATCTCCGCATCCCCTGGTTCGCGAAATTCGTGACGCCACGGTTTTGGCGAGCCGGGCAGATGTCGAGATTATCTTCTGCTGGGTTCCTGGACATGGAATTGCGGGGAATGAGCGCACCAAAGAGTCCGTGAGGACTCTGCGACCGGACCAGCGTTTTGCTCTTCCTCACACTGACTACATGGCAGGAATACGGGCAGCTCTTCGGACTGCTTGGCAAAGAAGATGGGAGACGGTCGAAGGGAACTTAAAGTTGCGTGCCATTGCGCCGCGACTGTTCCCATGGACCTATTCCCCAATGCCGCGGCGGCTTCAGGTTGCTTTCTGTCGTCTCCGAATCGGGCACACTCGTGTGATGCATCGCTATTTGATGGAGCGCTCGCCTGCGCCCTATGCAATGACTGCGTCGTCCCCCAGACTGTTCGGCACATTCTTGTCGAATGTCGCAGTCTGGGTGATCTTCGCGCACGACACCTGTCCCGGTACCGGGATGGGCGGGGTCGCTACCGCCTGTCCCTTGTACTCGGGACGAGTGCGTGCACTTTGACTGGTGGACTTGTTGACTTTTTGGGGGAGGCTGACCTTCTCCCTTTCATTTAACCAGGTGTAATTGTTGTTGTTTTTGTTATTGCTTTGTTATTGCTATTTCTTTTTATTGTTGTTTCCTGTTCAATTTTTTAAAGTAGCCTAGAACTAGGCTGTTTGTTTACGGCGACTTATGCCTAAGTCCGCAGTCGCCAGATAGCCCCTTAAATAAAAAAAAAAATTATTCAAAAGTGAAAGAATGAAAAAAAAAAGTTTGCTGTTCATTGCTAACATCTTTTTGTGTATATTGTTACCGATTACTAAGTTAGAAGATAAGGTTCCAGTTGTCCAGCAATTTTGTTATTTGTCTTGTAAGATCGGTATATTCTCGGAATGCAAAGATATGGTGGCATTAATAGGTGGTGCAGTATATTGAAATGCATATTTCATCAAATTTCTTTGTGCATATTTATCTGATGCCTTGTGATAAAACATCTCTATTTTCTCTGGTTTTAATTTCAGGAATACAGCTTATTTTGGCTTTTTAGAGATCTGCCAGCCAAAAGCTGGAGAAACTGTGCTGGTTAATGCTGCTGCTGGTGCCGTTGGTCATCTTGTTTGTCAGATTGCAAAGATAAAGGGTATGTAACAGTTTTCTTTGACTCTAGCTTGTTACACTTTGTATGTACCTGGAGGACCTGCATTTCCTTCTTGTTTGAGTGCAAATTTAGCATGCCCTGACATCCCCCACCACCTTTTCACCTTGCTTTTCTATCTTATGGGTCCTTAGTCAAGCGGGATTGTATACAGCGAGGTCCATACCCGCGACTGGGGCAAGTATTAGGCACGCTGACTGCTCACATTCAGATCTTTCCAAGCCTACTTATTTCTGACTATGGATAACAGAGTACATGTCGGAGACCGCAGGTGCGTGGAGAGCTGTCTCCAAGCACGTCCTTCCCCTCTCAAGGTATCGGAGAGGAAGAGATAACGAGACCGATGGAGGGGCTCCAATCTTACCTTTGCTATCTTTAAAGTCACTTGCAGGTACCAACTACTTTACAAAAGGAGATACACCCCCCCCCCATACACCACACACATGTGCCATCCCATGGTCAGGTCAAGTAGCTTACCCCTCACCCCTATCCTAAGCTTGCCGACCACGCTGCGGTCAAGCTCGAATGTGTGATGAGAAAAATGGGAGGTGTCTCTAGACCCACTCCCTACTAAACTTCTTCACGTTCGACGGTGACGAGCTCCCTGAGTCTGTGCGTGTCGGTTGGTATCGCTAGCGGGTGACGTCATTAGCGCCACCGTTTCTGCAACACCAATCGCTCTTGTAGACGTGTAAGTTGCTTCGAGGCCGTACACGATAGGTTTCTATCGTGCCTTGCCAAAGGTGTTCATTGCGGAGAGCCGCACCTTGGTTCTTTGAAGCAATGTGGTGCTTAAGAAGGAAATCCTGGCCGTTCAGGCCCAGGAACATCTCTCATTTCGCCAGGGTAAGGACTTGGTCATGGCGCGCCCGGCGCTGGCTGGGACGTCTTATGCCTCAATGTCAAAGACACTGCTCTTGGCATCTCAAGGCCTACGAGCACGGTCGTTTCCGTGCCCATTCGGACCCATTCCTAGAACGTCTGGCCGTTTTCCACACCGACCGTTATGCCTACATGCGCTATAAGCGCCGCCCGAACGATTTCAACGTCGGTGAATTTCGTCGAGCTAGGTTCCGGTATATTTCGAAAAACACGCCCGCCGCTCTTGCTGGTGGGGATAATGTCTTCACTTAACGGGAAGACCCCTCTAGCAGGGGGGTCTTCTATGAGAATGGGACAGCAAGCAATCTCAGGCTTCCCCCCGCGTCCGTGGCTAACTCCTTCGCCACCACTTTTTGCGCCCTCTGCCCGTGATGCTGCTCCGCCAGCACTCATGCACGTCGTGATGTCGCGGAACGCCGCCAACTGGATTTTACCTCGAGAGGCACGAAGCGTTCCGCTCTCGCTTCGTGCGCGGACACCGCCCCTTGTTCGGAACTTGTGAAGATGCATTGAACCGCATCTTTCGCTATGCGGAAGCGCACAAGTTTCGGTTTTACTCGACCAAGACTAAGTTGGTGCATTTTGCTGCCATCCACGGCTCCACCCTTACCCAGACTTGTATGTAAAGGGCTTCACCTGGAAGTGGTGGACTTACATTGTTTCCTTGGTCTTTTATTTTTACCGATGCCTCACTTGGCAGATATTCGTATCCTTAGGGTATCTTGTACCCGGCCCATGGATATTATTCATTCGGTGACGTTCATCTCCTCTGGTGCTGATAGGGATACTGCCTTACTTTTCTATCGATCCTTTGTTCGTTCGGAGCTCGACTACGGATCCTAATTTTATGCATCCACAGCCGAGCGTGTATTGCGGAAGGTGGACTCGATCCACCACACCGGCCTCCCCCTGATGACCGTTGTCTTCCGTACGTGCCCCATTGAGATTATACTTGGCAATGCTACTTGCTCTGCGTCGTGCACAGTGCATTATTCGCCTGTACGCGCGAACATCTCTCACTGCATTCGCAGTTGATCTGGACGGTGCCTCTGCCGCCGAGAGACGCCAGTCATACCCTACGCCCTTTGGGTTTAGGGCCAGAAAACTTTCGAGCGCTAGGTATAGCTCTCGGGCCGGTGGCGCCCCTGGTTCTGCCCAGGACGCCACCCTGGAGGGTACCAACCACCTTTAACTATTTGTCGCCATGCCTCTGCTTCCAAAGCTTCTAGAGAGCCGGGAGTATTGCGTTCGGCCTTTTTGGAGGACACCTCGTGTCACGCTGGAACTGTGCCAGTGGATACGGATGGCTCAAAGTCCCGAGAAGGCGTCAGTTTTCACTCCGTATCCCCTCTGTTTGAAGTCAGCGGTGCTTTGCGTCCATCTTCACGGCCGAGCTGGTTGCAATAAAAGGCTCTCCCAGTCTGGCTGATCTTCACTAGTCCCTTGTATTCGGGACGAGTTCATGCACACTAACTTGTGTACTATACGACTTTTTGGAAGAGGCAGGCCTCTTCCGCTTTATTTAACTTGTGAGTCACATGTTCCTGTGCTAGAATGAGGCGGGCCTACCCACCGACGCCCGGGCTTTTTTTGGTTTATTTTTTTTTGCCCTTGTCATTTTTTGTCATTATTATTTACATATTTTTTTTTGTTTTTTAATATAGCTCAGTAATAAATAGGCTGGTTCGAGTACAGGGACTTATGCCAAGTAGGCAGTCGCCAGATGGCTCCTAAAAAAAAAAGCAATACAAGGCTCTGTACTGGAGATAACAAGGCGTGGCCGATTCAGGGACCGGATTGTGTTCTTTAGCAACTCTGAAAGCGGCCTGAGTGTTCTCGGGGCCTTGGAATCTCCACATTCCCTGGTTCGCGATAATTATGATGCCACGGTTTCTGCGAGCCGGGGATGTCGAGATTATCTTTGCTGGGTTCCTGGTCATATGAGAATTACCTGGAATAAGGCGACCAGACCAGCGTTTCGTGTTTCCTCTCACAGATTACATGGCAGAATCCGGGCTGCTTGTTAAAGAAGAGGGGAGACGGCCGAGGGGAACTTGGGTGCCATTGGGCCGCCAATGTTCCCATGGACCTACCCCACAATGCCGCGACAGCTTCAGGTTGCTTTCTGTCGTCTCCGAATCGCACACCGCATTTTGATCGAGTGTTCGACGACTGCGTTCGTCTCCCAGACTTTTCTGCACACTTGTTCAATGTTCCTTGTACTCTGGGCTCTTTCGTGTACACAGCACCCTACTGTGAAGATTGCATTTTCCCCCAGACTGTTCGGCACATTCTTGTTGAAATGTCCTAGTCTGGGCGATCTTCGTGCACGTTACCTGTCCCGGTACCGGGATGGGCGGGGTCTCTACCGCCTGTTCCTTGTACTCTGGACGAGTGCGTGCACATTGACTTGTAGACATTTGAAGGGAGGCTGGCCTTCTCCATTTTATTTAACCAGTTTTGTTTTTGTTTTTTTCCCCCCTTATAGGTTGCATGTTCCTGCGCCGGGGGGACCGCCCCGATGCAGGAGCTTGCTTCCTGCTCGTTGCCTTTTCCCTTTTTAAAAAATTTTTAATCTGATTTTAAAGTAGCCTAGTACTAGGCAGATTTTTAATACGGCGACTAAAAAAAAAAAAAAATCATAATCTTTCGTGTACAGACTTGCAGATTATGACTTTGTAGAGGCGGACCTACCCCCTACACCAGAGGCGCTTCCAGATTCTTGTTTGCTTTGCTTTTTAATTTTTTTTAAGCTTGTTAATGTTTTTTTTTACTAGTTTTTTTTAATCTAGCTTAGCACTAGGCTGTAGCGTAATCATAGTGACTTTTGTCCTATTAAGCAGTCGCCAGGTGGGCCTCTTAAAAAAAACCCCTTGTCTTATGATTTTTTATCGCTGTATTTTTTCTCCAACTTCACGCCTGACTGACCATGGTAGATTGCTACTTGCAATGTTTCGGAGTCATACTTTGACATCCCTTTGTACATTTGCTTTGGTACGCTTTTGATGCACACTATAAATATTCCTGCTTGACCAAACTTCACGCCTGACTGACCATGGTAGATTGCTACTTGCAATGTTTCGGAGTCATACTTTGACATCCCTTTGTACATTTGCTTTGGTACGCTTTTGATGCACACTATAAATATTCCTGCTTGACCAAACTTCACGCCTGACTGACCATGGTAGATTGCTACTTGCAATGTTTCGGAGTCATACTTTGACATCCCTTTGTACATTTGCTTTGGTACGCTTTTGATGCACACTATAAATATTCCTGCTTGACCAAACTTCACGCCTGACTGACCATGGTAGATTGCTACTTGCAATGTTTCAGAGTCATACTTTGACATTCCTTTACTTTGTACATTTGCTTTGGTACGCTTTTGATGCACACTATAAATATTCCTACTTGAACCAAACTTTTCCATGTAAAGATCATCCCCCCCCAGAATGCTTGATGTCGCCTTATATTTAGATTGTTCATATTTGCAAAGGAAAGGAGGCAGTCTTAAAATTGTTTATCCTTGTAATGGTTATAGGCACTTGCCATTTATCAACCAAGTGATTAGTTGGTTACTTGTTTGGAACATGTTTGTCGAATACATCCTCAATTGACTAGCTCAACCCATATAGTTGAATGTATCCCCTCACAGTTAGGTTGTAGGTTCATTTTGTATTATGTGGGGAAAAATAAATAAGCAAGACATGGACTTTTCCAGGTGGCCATCAGTATGGTCTGATCTTTACAAGTTTGCTCAGACAGGGATCCATTTTCTTCTCACTTACTCCTCAGCCTGAAAGATTGATGTAGATTGGTATTATTTTACTAATTCATTGTACCCCTACACCCCACAGTCACATTCCTGAATTATTATTACCCATTTCCTTATTTCCCTTTCCCGCACAAAACTTTTATGAGTGGATTGCATCATTTCTTAAATAGGATTTAATTCTGTTTTCATTGCTAACTGTCGCTTGTTTCCACTTGGATGACCTGGTTTGATTAATTTGTCACTTGTTTCCACTTGGATGACCTGGTTTGATTAATTTAAAATTCACCTGGCACTGCTTGCAACTAGATTTTATTGGTTCAAGGAGCACGTTTAAAAATTGCCCTCTTTTGGACAAGGTTGCAAGGTGATTGCATTTGCCGGCTCTGAGGCCAAAGTGGCTTGGCTCAAGGAACTTGGAATTGACCACGTTTATAACTACAAAATGGTCAATGTTTCTGATGCTTTGAAGGAAAGTGCTCCTGGTGGGATTAATTGCTACTTTGACAATGTAAGTAACACCTATTTTAGGCCTTGGAATTGTTTGTTTGGGTTGTTTTTTTTCCTATACATTGTCCAGATTTAGTGATGAGTGTAATTTTAATATTACCAGGGTTTTTTTCCAGCTTTGTACCTCTCCTTTTCTCTACCACCCTTTTTTTTCCCCCTTTCACAACACAGCCACTTTAAATCCAGGACCTGCTGTCTGCTGAAAGGGTCTTTATACCCAACTAGAAATAATTTTTTTTACTTATTTAAGAACAATTGGATGTGAATGAGATTGGAAGGGATGTTGTAGGTCAGCCAGAATAAAAAAAGGATTTTTAATTAAGGCAGAAATGGTATTGTATTGGTGAGTTAAAGCCAAAGATTGGATGTCCTATCTGTTTGTGTGGATTTTGGGGTCAATGAGGATCTAGTTAGAGGGGGCTGGTCATCTTGCTGTACTCAGTTGATGAATTTTGTTTTTCCTTGAATAGTATTGTGGTCCTTCTTGGATTTTGAATACCATCCCCTAATGTGCTGAGTGGATTATGTACCCAGGGATGGATGTTGTTTGATGCCTGTTAGGGCTTTGTGTGTATGCATATTCTTTTAGCTATACAGTGTTTAAAATTTGTATATATTGTGACACTAAACGCTTTCTATTTAAAGGGGATAGGGTTGTTTGATAGAATAATATGGATGTATTTTTTTCTGTTGTGAACAGGGTAACATGGTTTTTGTAGGTGATGTTACAGCCAGCATGGGTTGTGCTGTAGATTTGCTGATCACAAGCTTTTGGGGTGTGCTTTTTCTAGGGCAGAGGTCTCCAAACTACGTCCTGTGGGCCAGATCCGGCCCGCCGCTGCACTGTGCCACAAATGAACATTTGAAAGCAATTCTCTTGATTGGATGCATCAATTAGAAAGCAAATATTGATGATATCTTAAGGCTAAATGCCAGTTTCACAAATCTCACTAACCTTTTTTGGGTTAGTTTGTGGGCCGTGCCCACCTGGTGTGATAATACTATCTTATTGCTAACATTTTTGTTAAATAAATGTCTTTATTTTTTGTGTTATCACTATATTGTATTGAACAAAATTGTTATGCAGCCCACCCTCATCATTCTCCTTTATCTGGCCCACTGTGAAAGAAGTTTGGCAACCCCTGGTCTAGGGTATACTGTGTGTGTAATATTGATCCTGTGAATCAATATTGTTGCATTTCTATGTTGCCTTTCAAAGCTACGGGCCTCTGCAGAGTACATGTACATCAACCTGGGTAAGGGTTGAGAGAACTGTCAAAGGATGCTGATGAGTATGAGCATACATAAAAAGACCCCCCCCCCCCTGGAATTATGGAGGTAGTATCTCTCACCTATGCAGCACAGATGACTAAGCTAGCTGATCCAGAATGTAGACAAAGGACAGTCCGCAGGTCTCCATTTAATGCATGGTGTGTTTGGTAGGTTGCACTGTTCAATTCCATAGGAAGTGGTGTGGTATGAATTGTTTGAAGCCTTCTTGTATAAACTGGTTGATGTGTAAGTTCACTAATGATCAGGTCAATGGGTGTTTTTTTCTCTCAGGGTATTTATTATGAGTTCCTGACATTTGAATTAGAATTGTTTGGTAAGTTCTTGTAGACAGCGATGCTTCTTGGGGCTAGGTGATCGAGTGGAACATTTGCTAGGTAATCGAGATCAGCCCTGTGGGTGGGGGTAAGGGGTAATTGCTAATGCCAATGTTGGTATCTGTGGCTCTGCTACATCGTGTTATGTTAATAATTTTTTGTATTGTGTGGGAGGTGTTTGTTCAAGTAGATGGCTTCAAGATTTGGTCATTGTGATGAGCAATGACTTCAATGGAGCAGTTATTTTAATTACATTTTAAGTAACCTGGCCTAAAGATGGGTCTTTTTGGTCATTTTGCGCTTGTGCCCTCACTCGTAGCTGCCAGAAAAGATCTGGTTAGATACACAGGGGCTCCAGCCTGCCCCCACCCTCAATTCTATGTTGTGTTTTTATTGTTACCAGTAGTGTCCATTTGTTGGACAGGTTGAAATAAAATTCATCCTTGTAAAATGGGTTTGGTGTGCAATCAATGCAACGTGTATAGCTAATAAGAACTTTTGACTGTTTCTTCCCAGGCCTGTATCCTCTAAGCCAGGTTTAGAATGCTAGGACCTTTACTAACTGGTGCATAGCCCTCTTACTGCAACCATAATAAACTTTATTAATCTTTGTTTATATTTCAAGTAGAGATGGGACGATTCCAAAAATTGAGATTCTGAGTCCGATTCCAGTTATAAGTTAAGATTCTGATGCCAATATTGATTCTGATTCCTTCACAAAATAGAATATTGATTCATAATTCCTTCCCTGTAATAATAATAATTAATAAAGTTAGTTATATAAACTAAATAGAATATAGTAAACAAATGTAAGATGAACATTGTGCCTAAATTTAGATATTTTCTGCTAACAACTAATCTTCTGATATAGAAGAGCCTTTTGCTGGAAGTTTGGTATCATCATTTGTCACAACCAAGTGAATTTAGATCTTTGATAGCGAATAATTTATGTGGAAATTGTAATTCAAATCAGACTAATTTGATAATGTCACTAATAATGACTAATGTATTAAATACTATTAATATTCAGCTATTATGATATTGTTACACAACATTTAACATATACTGGGAGTAGGAAGCGCAGGCAACATAACTTACATCTACGGTGGCAACTGAACAACAGGGCTGCCCACTGCCAAAAGAATTTTAGCAATAGTACCAAAACTTACTCTGAAAACGTGACAAAATTGGTAAAATCATACCAAATCTTATTAAAACATAAAACAAAAGTAAAATGGTATCAAAAGGCATTTCTTTGCGAAAAAAAGTACAAAATTTGTACGAATGTGCAAACTTCGGCAGCGCTGCATCAGCTGTTCTAAATGACGCCTGAGCCAGTCTTCATTTCATGCATATAAACAATTAAACATAAAATCCTTTCTTATACAGTCAGATCTTCAATATTAATTGTCTATTAAATAGTGATGCATTCTTGTAGACTAATCTAAATCTATATCTATTAGTAAATAACTTATTAAAGTTATAATTTCACTGAATAATAGGACTGATGAGTAGATACATAACTTGATTGACAGTAACAGGAAATAAACGATATTTGAAACTTTGATTCGGCGATTTTGGCAAGTTTTCCAGAAAGAAAATTAAAAACGCTGTTGAAAGTGTCTTTGTGCTAAAATTTTGAAGGAATCGTTTTTTGAATTGGGAAACTGGGATTATTTTTAGCGACGCCGATGCTGATTTCCCCCAAATTAACAATTCTTATATGATTCCCGATTCTGATTAATCATCCCATCTCTAATTTCAAGGATACTTCTTGTTTTCCTTTAGGTCGGTGGCCAATTTACAGCAAGTGTTATGCCCCATATGGCTGAATATGGAAGGATATCTGTTTGTGGCTCTATTTCTGTTTACAATGACCCTGGCAAACTTAGTGGGACTAGATCATTGACAAGTAAGTTGACTCTGTTAGTTTGTTCTGCTATAACAAAAGTTCGTTGGCCTGATTTTGTTTAGCTCTCCATAATAGGATGCGATGATAACACGAGGTATTTTGATCATAAATATTTACATTTTAACCATCGCAGCAGTGTTGTAATATGATGACTATAAACTAATTTAATATTCTCCATGTTTAAAGCCTACTGCAATTTTTCCTTTTCATTAAAGCATCAAAATACCTCACTTGTAGGATTACCCTTAATTTTAAAGCAAATATATATTGAATAACTTTTGTGAATATTTCTTTCACCTCTTCCACACATTTTTATGTAGTATTTACAGATCTCTCCTCAACTGTGTGCACGTTTTTGCCACTTGTTAAGAGGAAGCTAATTTCATCTTATTTTTCAATGAACCTGGTAAAGTTTTTAGTAAACGTGGCCTCCTGTTAACCAGTCCTGGTTGTTTTCGGTTGAGGCAACTTGATAGGGCCAACCCCATTAGGGGAGTAAAGGACGGAAGGGCCCGTCGGCTAGTGCCCCTTAATGTTCTGCATCCTCGACGGATGCCGGTTCGCCGGCATTACAAGATAAAAGAAAAACCTCTAATGGGATCTGTGATGTCTTAGGTGGGGGGGGGGGGTGCATATTGAGGCCTCCCTTAAGATGGAATTGGTCCCTGAGGTGGCCCAGCCTCAGATAATAGGACCTTCCATGGGGTCAAGATGCTGCTCCGCCAGCATTCAATGCACCTTTTGATGTCGCGGAAGGCCGCCGGCTAGACTTTACCTCCAGAGGCGGAGAACCCTTCAACGACAGGTTTACTCTGAGTGAGTTGCATTCCGCTCTTGTTTCGTGTGCGGACACCGCCCATGGTCCAGACGATGTTCCGTACGCCATGCTTCGACAACTGGCTGAGCGAGGCATGGCCTTTCTTTTAGATTTTGTTCAACAGGATCTGGGTAGAGGGTAACCTCTTAGACACCTGGCGAATCGCTACTGTGCTAGCTTTTCGCAAACCGGGGAGAGATCATTCTTCCCCGGCTGGTTTCCACCCAATTTCTCTAACCTCCTGCGTGTGCAAGTTGATGGAGCAATTGGTAAATGTTAGATTAGCCTTTCTTCTGCACAGGGGAAGCCATTTGTGTTCTGCGCAGTGTGGCTTCTGCAAGTTCCATTCCACATTGGATGCTCTGCTTCGACTGGAAAATGCTGTCTGCGAGGCCTTCCTTCATAGACAGCACTTCGCCATGGTGTTTTTCGATTTGGAGAAGGCTTATGATACCGCATGGCGATACGGTATCTTGGAGATCATCCACATGATGGGGGCGAGGGGACACCTCCCGGTCTTTATATCTGAATTTTTGCGAGATCGCCGATTTCGCGTACGGGTGGGGGGAGGGAGCCCTCTCCGGCCCAATGGAGCAGGAAGAGGGTATCCCGCAGGCAAGTGTCCTCAGCGTTGCACTCTTTGCCCTGAGCATCAACGGCATTACCTCAATCCTGCTAAAAGATGTTCTCGCTACGCTCTATGTGGACGACCTTTCGATCTCTTTTGGCGCGGCCCAGATGCCAACTCTGGAGCGTCCACTCCAACAGGCATTGAACCGCGTCTCTCGGTATGCCGAAGCGCACAAGTTTCGTTTTGCCTTGGCCAAGACTAAGGTGGTGCACTTCTGCCACCATCCACGGCTCCACCCTGACCCAGACTTGTTTCTTAATGGGGTACGCTTGGAAGTGGTTGAATCGCATCATTTCCTTGGTCTTGTATTTGACCGATTCCTCATCTGTGAGGCTCATATTCGCAGCCTTAGGGTCTCTTGTACCCGCGCCATGGATATTCTTCGTTCCGTGACGTTCAGCGCTTGGGACGCTGATAGGGCTACTGCCTTACTTTTTTATCGATCCTTTGTCCGTTCTAAGCTCGACTACGGTTGTGAGTTTTATGCATCCACAGCCGAACGTCTATTGCGGAAGGTAGACTCGATCCACCACACCGGCCTTCACTTGGCGACCGGTTCCTTGCGCACTTCCCCAATTGAGAGCCTGCTTGTCGATGCAGGAGAGATGCCATTATCTATGTCCCGTGCACAGTGCATTATTCGCCTGTACGCACGAGCGCAGCGTCCCCCTTTGTCACCAACGGCTCTCAAAGCATCCGCAGCTGATCTCGACGGTGCCTATGCCGCCGAGAGACGACAGTCATACCTAAACCCCTTAAGGTTTAGGGCTAGGAAACTCCTTTGAGAGCTAAATATAGCTCTCGGGCCGGTAGCGCACATGGTTCTGCCCAGAACGCCACCCTGGAGGGTACGACCGTTGGCTATTTGTCTCCACGCCTCTGCACCCAAAGCTTGTACAGCGCCGGGAGTATTGCGTTAGGTCTTTTTGGAGCACATCTCATGTCACGCTGAAACCGTGCCAGTGTATACGGATGGCTCCAAGTCCAAAGAGGGGGTCGGTTTCCACGCCAGCCTTCTCCCCGTTATTTAATATTTGACTATGGATCGCGTTCTTCTTCGCCGGGGGAGGGCGGGCCTTACCCCGTCAACGGAGTGCGCTTTATATTTTTTCAATTTGTTTGTTTTTTGTTTGTATTTTTTTGGGGGGGCTTTTAATATAGCCTAGATTTAGGCTAGGTTGAGGCAGTCGCCAGATGTGATATTATAAAAAAAAAAACATTAAAAAAATTCCTCGACGGATGCTGGTTCACCAGCATTACAAAATAAAAAAAGAACCTCGAATGGGATCTGTGATGTCTTAGGGGGGGGATAGCCTCATTGAGGCCCCCCTTGAGATGAACTTGGTCCCTGAGGTGACCTAACCTCAGATGGTAGGACCTTCCATGAGGTCAAACCTACTCCTGGCTAAAACCAGGCTCCCCTCCCTTCCCCCATCGTGAATGTTTCCCGTAAGGCGAAACGGCCGCGCGCCTACAATGATTCGCTAAACTCGCAGGATGCAACACCCCCCGAATAGGGTCGGAGACGATGCGTCCTCCAAAAGAGGGACCCCCCACCTAAGGTTTCGATGTGGTGGGAGGAAAATACTTGCATGGCGAGCCCAACCTTCCCCAATAAGTCCTCGAAGGCGACAGCGCTTTGTATTGCCAACAGCGCCCGGAGTTCTGCCTCCGGGAAGCGTACGGCTATTCCCGTGAGGTTCTTCTCTACGAAGCGGGCCCCCGCATCTGCTCCGAGCTATGCTTGGATGGCATATTCCTTCAATGGAACTGCCACGGACTCTGGGCCAACTGGGAGTATTTGCAGAGGCTCGTCCCGTTCCAGTTAGGTATCTTTTTGCAGGAGACCATCCTGGGCTTGTGCCCCATCCACCCTACCAGGGTATAAGGGTTTTAAACCCCATCACCACGGGATGGAAGCCGGGCGAAAGGGTGCGCGATTTACACCCGGCATGATGTCTCCGTTCTTCTATTTGCTTTAGATATCTCCTTTCAGGCAGTAGCTGTGCAGCTGCACCTGGATAGGAGGTATACCGTTATCTCCGCGTACATTCTTCCGTCAGCTGACTTCGACGCGGTGGACTTCCGCCGCGTCGTGGCACGGTTACCGAGGCCCTTTCTCATGCTTGGAGATGTGAACGGTAGACGCCACCTCTGGGCAGACTACTCGATTAATTCCCGGGGTCAAGTCATTGCCGATCTGATCCACGAGCTTGAGATGGGTGTCCTAAATGTGGATGATTTTACGCATCACTGCCCGAGAAATGCTTCATTTTCCTGCCCTGATCTATCTCTGTGCTCTCCGGATGCACAGCCTGATTTTGGGTGGGGGGTTCTCCATGACCTCCCATTCAAATATAATTTTCTGGGCCGCTGCCGCCTGAGAGCCCGCCTCGGTTTTGCTTAGCGCGGTAGTCCGCATTTCAAGAAATGACTGATTTCTCTCTCAGTCGAGGAGTTTAGGTCGGTTGATGAGGTCGTTTTTCTCCTGCAACCTCGTCCCTGTGGGCCTAACTATTATTCCTAGAACGTCTGGCTGTTTTGCACGCCGAACACTCCCGCGGTGGTCAGCGGAGTGCGAGACGGCCCTCAAACAGAAGCGTTATGCCTACATGCGCTATAAGTGCGGCCGGAACGATTTCACTGTCATTGAAGTTCGTTGAATAGGCTGGGTTCCCGTATATTTCGAAACACGCCCGCCGCTCTTCTTGGCGATCATACGTGTCTTCACTTAATGAGAAGACCCATCTAACAGAGGTTTGGAAGCGATTCGGGGCAAGTTCTCGCAGGACCCTCCCTTTCCGTTCTCGAGAATGGGACCGCAATCTCGAACCCTGCCTTCATGGCGGAATCCTTGCGCGGGTACCGCCCCTGCTCAGGACGATGTCCTGTACGCCATGCTTCGACACCTGGGTGAGCGAGGCATGGCCTCTCAGATTCCTGGCGAATCGCTACTGTCCTCGCTTTTCGCAAACCAGGAAGAGATTCTACCCCGGCCGGTTTCCGCCCAATCTCTCCAATCTCCTGCATGTGCAAGTTGGAGAAATTGGTAATTGTTAGATTAGCCTTTTTTTTTCTTGACAGTGCGGCTTCCGCAAGTTCTACTCCACGTCGGATGCTCTGCTCCGACTAGAAAATGCCGTCTGCGAGGCCTTCCTTCGTAAACAGCACTACGCCACGGTGTTTTTCGATCTGGAGACGGCCTATGATACCGCATGGCGATACGGTATCATGGGGACGAGTGGACGCCTCCCAATTTTTATATCTGAATTTTTGCGAGATCGTCGATTCTGCGTACGGTTGGGGGGAGGTTGCCCTCTCCGGCCCAACGGAGCAGGAAGAGGATATCCCGCAGGGAAGTGTCCTCATTGTCACTTTTTGCCCTGATCATCAACGGCATCACCTCGGTGCTGTTGGAAGATGTTCTCGCTACGCTCTACGTGAACGGCCTTTCGATATTTTTTGGCGCGGCCAAGATGCCAACTCTGGAGCGTCGACTCCAACAGATATTGAACCGCATATCTCGCTATCCCGAAGCGCAAGTTTTATGCATCTACAGCTAAGCGTGCATTGCGGAAGGTGGACTCGATCCACCACACCGGCCTTCGCCTGGCGACCGGATCTTCCGCACTTCCTCCATTGAGAGCCTACTTGTCCATGCTGTGGAGATTCCACTCTCAATGCGCCCTGCACAGTGTATTATTGGTCTGTACGCACGAGCTCGGTGCCTCCCTCAGT
Source organism: Ceratothoa steindachneri (assembly GCA_963969495.1). Taxonomy (NCBI): domain Eukaryota; kingdom Metazoa; phylum Arthropoda; class Malacostraca; order Isopoda; family Cymothoidae; genus Ceratothoa; species Ceratothoa steindachneri. The sequence continues at coordinate 19,274,498 of OZ018327.1, forward strand.
CGCCCACAGCTCTCACTGCATTCGTAGCTGATCTCAACGGTGCCTATGCCGCCGAGAGACGCCAATCATACCCTAAGCCCTTCGGGTTTAGGGCCAGGAAGCTTTCAAGAGCTATGTATAGCTCTCGGTCCGGTGGTGCCCCTGGTTCAGCCCAGGATGCCACCTTTGACCATTTGTCGCCACACCTCAGCTCCCAAACCTTGTACAGCGCCGGGAGTATTGCGTTCGGCATTTTTGGACCACATCTCGTGTCACGCTGGAACTGTGCCAGTGTATACGGATGGCTCTTAAGTCCGAAGAGGGGGGGCGGTTTCCACGCCGTATCCCTCTGTTTGAAGTCAATGGGGCTTTGCCAGGCGCTGCGTCTGTCTTCACGGCCGAGCTGGTGGCAATACACCACTCGGTACGGGAGATTACGCGACGTGCCCGGTTCGGAGACCGGATTGTGATCTATAGCGACTCACAAAGCGCCCTGAGTGCTCTCGGGGCATTGGAATCTCCGCATCCCCTGGTTCGCGATATCCGTGACGCCACGGTTTTGGCGAGCCGGGCGGATGTTGAATTATCTTCTGCTGGGGCCCTGGACATGTAGGAATTGCCAGGAATGAGGGCACCAAATAGTCTGGGACGACTGGGCGACCGGACCAGCGTTTTGCTTTTTCTCGTACCGATTACAAGGGAGGAATACGGGCATCTTGGCAAAGAAGATGGGAGACGGTCGAAGGGAACTTAAAGTTGCGTGCCATCGCGACTGTTCCCATAGACATACCCCCGAATTCCGCGACGGCTTCAGGTTGCTTTCTGTCGTCTCCGAATTGGACACACTCGCGGGATGCAGCGCTTGCTGGCAACTTTTTGTGTTGACTGCCTTCTCCTCCAGATGACTGTTCGGCACATTCTTTCCTCTCTAACAATTATTGTGCTTCCCCCCCACCCCCCAGCTCTTACCTCGATCTTTTTCTAGACGAATTTAGTAACCTCGCTATTCTCTCCCCATCGAGTCATCTTCTCATCATAGGGGACTTCAACCTCCCAGTCACTAACCCTAATCTACCTGCCTTCCTTGAGATCCTTGACCTCTTCTCCCTTACTCAACACGTTTCTTCCCCAACACACTCCCATGGTAACATTTTAGACTGTAATTTCCGACTGTCAAATTTCCAACTTGACCACTTCTATCCTGTTTAATACTATTTCTGACCATTACCTTATTAACTTCAACGTCTCAACCCCAACTTCTTTGCCCTCTCGGCCTCCTCTCATCCCAAAACATATCGACGCCTAGCCTCCATTGACATCCCATCCCTCCTTAATGATGTTGCCTCTAATTTACCCCCTCCCGACGCTCTCGCCTCTCCTGACTAAATCCTCTCTTCCTTGGAGCAATCCCTCCTAACTTGCTTTAATGCCTACTCCCCCATTATTACTCCTTCGTTCTCTCGCCGTCACGTCACTGCGCCTCATGGTACTACGCGCGAGACAGTCTTTACGTGCCCATGAAAGAGCTCTTCGCAAAGCTCGCTCCCGTGGGCAAGACACAACTGCTCTTTCGCTCACTTACCGTCTTGCGACACCTCTCTACTTGGCTAAACTGAAATCTGCTCGTGAAGCCCATTCGCGTAAATTGCTAGCCGACAATAAGAAGACCCCCCCGTGCCGTTTTCCGCCTGCTCTCTTCTCTTACCTCCTCACACCAAGTCCCCACCCCGACGCTCTCGCCTCTCCTGACTAAATCTTCTCTTCCTTGGAGCAATCCCTCCTAACTTGCTTTAATGCCTACTCCCCCATTATTACTCCTTCGTTCTCTCGCCGTCACGTCACTGCGCCTCATGGTACTACGCGCGAGACAGTCTTTACGTGCCCATGAAAGAGCTCTTCGCAAAGCTCGCTCCCGTGGGCAAGACACAACTGCTCTTTCGCTCACTTACCGTCTTGCGACACCTCTCTACTTGGCTAAACTGAAATCTGCTCGTGAAGCCCATTCGCGTAAATTGCTAGCCGACAATAAGAAGACCCCCCCCGTGCCGTTTTCCGCCTGCTCTCTTCTCTTACCTCCTCACACCAAGTCCCCACCCCATCAGCCCCACCATCCTCTCGAAATTCTTCGCTGATAAGGTCATCAACCTTCTCCTCCCTCATACGACTGCCCGACCAGGCCTTTCACATTCTCCCTGATCTTCTCCCCTGGCCGCTCAACGGCAGTTCGACCGCTTCTGAGTTGTCTGCCTTACTCTCGCGCTCTAAAAAATCTGGCTCCTCTTGTGACTCGTTCCTCCCCAAGCTATTAATCAAAATATTCCCTGTCATACCGACCTATCAGTCTGACTTCGATAGTCGGTAAACTCATGGAAAGCATCATGGTGGACAAAGTGACGTCGTATTTAGAGTCAAACCTGCTACTGAGGAGTTCCCAGCACGGCTTCCGAAGGCAACGGTCATGCCTGACGAACCTTGTGGAACTCTTCCACTTCGTGTTCAGTGAGCACGATCGGGACAAGGCGGTGGATGTGGTCTACCTAGACTTTCAGAAAGCCTTTGATAAGGTACCACACCGCCGCCTTCTCCGGAAAGTGCGAGCGCTTGGCATAGACGGAAAGGTAGCTGGCTGGATCGAGAACTGGCTAAGTGGCAGACGGCAAAGGGTGGTGGTAAATGGACAGTCTTCCGAGTGGGTGCCCGTTACTAGCGGGGTGCCTCAAGGTTCTGTCCTGGGACCACTACTATTCATCATCTACGTCAACGACATGGACGGTGACATGGTTGCGAAGATTTCCAAATTTGCCGACGATACGAAGCTTGGTATGAACGTTGCAAAGGATGGAAATACTGCCCGCCTGCAGGAAGATCTTGGGAAGATTGGGGAGTGGTCGGACACGTGGCAAATGCCTTTTAACGTGGGGAAATGCAAAGTGATGCATATCGGCCACAGAAACCCCCAATCTCAGTATATCCTTAAGGGCACTGCTATGGAATCGAGTGACACTGAGAAGGACTTGGATGTTACTATCACTAGTGACCTCAAGTTCTCGAAACAGTGCATTGAGTCGGAGAAAAAGGCCCAAAGGATGCTAGGCTATATTAAGCGCCAGTTTGGTTATCGGAACCAGGAGATTGTACTGTGCCTGTACAACTCACTTGCCCGACCACACCTGGAGTATGCCGTACAATTTTGGGGTCCTTCATTGCGAAAGGACATCGCGAGATTGGAACGAGTACAAGCCAGGGCAACCAAGCTGATTCCCTCTATCCGACATAAAAGTTATGAGGATAGACTAAGGGAATTAGATCTGTTCTCGGTGGAAACCCGTAGACTGCGTGGTCAGCTCATCGAAGTCTTCAAAATACTTCGAGGGTTCGACAATGTTGACTACCGGGATATTTTCACACTGAGTGAGAACAGAACGCGCAATCACGGCTTCAAACTTGAACTGAAGCGTTACAACCGCAATCTGTGTGGAAATTTTTTCACTTACAGTATCTGCGGTATGTGGAACGCACTTCTAGTAGAAGTTGTCAACAGTGAATCTGTTGACCAGTTCAAGTCAAGACTAGACAAGGTCTTGAAAAGTGGCCGTTTAGGGACGCAAAACAATTGAGCAGCCATGTGCCCGCTCGATTGCTAGTCCAAAGATACCCTCCTTGAATGGACCGTAAGGTCTCCTAGGGTACTTACTTTCCTTGTTACCTGTTCAATACCTCCTTTGCTACTGGTATTGTCCCTTCTTCCTTCAAATGTGCCCAAATTCACCCGATCCTTAAAAAGCCGAAGCTTAACCCATCTGGCTAGCTATCACCCGATCTCGCGACTTCCCTTCCTCTCTAAGGTCCTTGAGAGAGTAGTTGTTTCGCGCATTAATTCCCACATCGTTGCCTGTAATATTGATGAGACTTACCAATCAGTTTTTAAAGCTGGGAACTCTACCGAAACCGCTCTACTCAATGTTACTGATTGCTTACGTAGAGCTGCTGACCGGAGTTGTGCCTCCATCCTCATTCTATTTGACCTCTCCTCTGCCTTTGATACTATTGACCATTCTGTCTTGCTTGATCGCCTCCACTCTTTCCTTGGCATTTCTGGCGCTGGACTCGACTGGTTCCGCTCTTACCTTTCGTCTCCCCACCCAATCTGTAGTGATTAATGATGTCTCCTCTGGCCCCACTCCCATTCGCATTGGTGTCCCTCAAGGCTCTGTCCTCAGCCCTCTCCTCTTTCGTATCTACTTATTCCTTCTTAGCTCCCTCCTACGTAATCTCGGTCTTTCCTGCCCCTCGACCATTGCCCACTCAATCTGTGACATCCTATCTGCCTATTCTTCTATCTCGCACTGGCTATCGGCTTACTTCCTCAAAACTGAAGTTCTGGTTGGTACCCCCGCTCTAGTATACAAAGTTAAATCCCTCTAGGTGGAAACTCTGTCGCTTTCTCTGACTCTGTTAGAAATCTGGGCGTTGTGTTTGATGAGCATCTCTCTTTCAAGCTCCACATCCACAATATTAGTAAATCTTCCCTCTGTTTCCTCCGTAACTTCTCCCGCATTCGCTCTCACTTCGAGCGCCAAAGTCTTGAGGCTGCTGTCCACGCCTTCATTACCTCCCGCCTTGATTACTGTAACTCTCTTCTTGTAAATCTACCATCTTCCTCTCTACGTCCCCTTCAGCTAGTCCAGAACTACGCTGCCCGACTACTCCTCCGTCGCTCTCGCTTCTCCCCTTCTAAGCCCCTGCTTCAGGAACTGCACTGGTTACCTGTCAGATATCGTTCTCATTTCAAGATTCTTCTCTTCACTTTCAAGGTCCTTCCCCAAAAGGCCCCAACCTACCTTTCCTCTGCCCTTTCCCGACGTCTCGCCCCTCGGGGCCATTCGGCGATCTCTTGCTCCTCTCCTGAATACTCCTCGCTCGTCCCTCTGCTCAATGGGCGACCGCTCCTTCTCAGTCTGTGCTCCCAAGCTTTGGAATGCTCTTCCAGCCGTAATTAGATCTGTTGCCTCACTTACCTCTTTCAAGCGACGCCTGAAAACGCCTTTGTTCAGGATTGCCTACTCACCCACCTGATCTTAGCCCACAGCCGAACGTGATCTTCGCGCACGTTACCTGTCCCTGTACCGGGATGAGCGGGGTCGCTACCGTTTGTCCCTTGTACTCGGGACGGGTTCTTTCATACCGACTTGTGGACCTTATAGCCTCTTACACTTTATTTTACTTTTTTTGTTTAGGTTACACATTCCTGCGTCGGGAGGAAGTGGGCCTCCCCCCGAGCGTCCTTGTTGCCCCCTCCCCCTTTTTTAATGCATATTTATATTTTAATGTAGCCTGGTACTAGGTGTCGTGAGTACGGCGACTTTGGCCCAAGTAGGCAGTCGCCAGATGGGCTCCTTAAAAAAAAAAAAAAAATCAACGTGGAAAATGTCTCGGGGCATCGAGCTGAAATTCTCGTCCTTTTGCAGGTCCATTCGATGAGCCGACTATCATTTTCAAGCAGTTAAAAATCGAGGGTTTTATCGTGACGCGGCGCTGGGCTGATCGTTGGAGCGAAGGCATCACTCAGATGAAAGAATGGATTGACCAGGTGAGGCTCTGGAGAGTTTTGCCCCCTTTCCAGGGTCGAGTACACTGTTCACACCCTTCAAAGGGATGTGTAGGTTCTGGAGATGCCCATGTGCTTTGTATGATGCTATGTTCCCGTTACACACTCTTTCTCTTAACAAAGCTCTTCCCTCTCCTTCACCTTTACGATGGAGGGCTCAATTTATGTTTAAGGGGGCCCCGCCTTCTCCCCTAATCAGTGGTATTGAAACATCTTTAAAATATCGATGTCGTTTTATTAGTTCTCAACCTGGACCTACTAGAACGGTGTCGTAGGGATAGTTTCTTTAATGTCCACTCTTGCCTCTGGATCTCTTTGGCCCTGATTAATGGTTCTTGTGTTTTGTCAGGGCCAGTTGAAGTATCGGGAAACGACGTCCAAAGGGTTTGAGAAAATGCCCTCGGCCTTCCTCGGTCTTTTCGATGGGGACAACATCGGGAAGGCCGTCGTTCTCAAGTGAAGGTTGTTTCGCGACAATTCTGAGTCTTCTGATTTTGTATAGCAAAGGGGGGCGCTGGGTCCCGCTACCTTATTGTGTTATCCCCATTTGAGAGGTGGATTGAAAGGGTAATGTTTTTTTTCCCTGATTGTGGGAGTGTGTTGAAATAAAAGTTCGAATCATAGGGTTTTATTTATATGGAATTCCAGATAAATTGTTTCCCATAACAAGTGAGATTGTATCCGAGGAAGAGGAAAAGGTTATTTGTGGAAATTATAAACAAATATGAATTTTGAATTAAATGATGGTATCATTCATTTTTTTTATAAAGTATTTAAAAAAAAAGAAGCAAACCCCGGTTTTTTTTAAATTTCACTTGAAAAAGCCAACCCCGGTAGATGCTCGGATTTGGGGTACAATATTAGGAAAGGAAAGAATCACCGACGTGAGATGCAGCCCCGAGGGAATGCGGTATAAGGTATCGGTTAGCGCCATCATTTTGACGAGTGGAGGAAGGATTGAGGCCATTAGCTTGGTGAGGTGAGGAGTTTACCAGGCAGCGAGTCATTGTGAATTAGATTTGGAAGATTAAAAAAAAATAGGAGAGATTCGGCGACCTAGAACGGAAGTTGCCATGCATTCAGCCTCTCCCCTCCTGCATAACTATATCGAAGAAGGTTTCTTCTGCAAAAAAACAAAAATTACAGAGTGGAAGTAGGACCCTTCCTTTATTTAAAGTTACAAGGTTTGTGATTTCTACCAAGAAATCTTAACAAAGACAATTACACATACAATAAATTATGAGAAGGATAGTGGTGGAGCAAGTGTTCTTAGATGTCTGTACGACGTAGAAAACGTCCATGCCTCTTAGCTGGAGCAGCAGGTTATATACCCACGTATGCTGCCCGTTCCAGCCCGGCTCGATGGAATTGTCCGTAAGATCTTGCGGCATCCGCGACGTGTGAAACATTAATGGCGGAATAAGTGAAGATCCTGCAGATGTCACTAATGACTCGATCAGAGCATTTTAAAAGAATCCCCCAGGGCACCTTCCCTCTTAAGGTGTTCCATATTTCTGGCAGGTTATCGCAAAAGATGCGAGCTCGAAGGAAAAGCAATTCCCCAGACACGATGCTATACTTTCGCTAGCGAAAATAGATCCTGTGTTGTCGGTGTCCATGGTCCACGTCAATCCTTCGTTAAGGGAGGTCCCCGTAAGGTGCGCGGCGATTTGCCATCCTGGCCGCCGTGCTGACGGGATCCAGCGCCCCGTCCGGCCCCAGCTTAGCCTCTCTTCCTTCCTTCAGATAGCCTGTATTCCTATCCTACCTCGTCGCTTTTCATACAACCTCTCCCACAACTTTCTCTGGTCAGCCTCTAATTTCACAGGGTAGAAGCTGACCTTTTTCTCAGCCAATCGTCCCGGATCGGGGCTGGGGGGGGGAGGGGACAATGTTCCCTAACCCCTGAGCTCCGGTCTGGGGTGGTTGGCTTTTAACAACCTGCTTCATCCCCACCCATACCTTCCTCACATCCCTTTTCCTCGTCTTCAAATTCTATCCGTTTTACGCCGTGTTCAAGGTGGAGCCGCCATGCCGAAGGACTGCCAGGCCACCAGGCGGGAGGGGTGGTCCCAAATGGCGGCGCCTGGCTCTGCCGGGCCTGTAAGCACCTCTTGCAGTGCGGGCTACTGCAAGAGGTGGTGAGCGATTGCGTCCCGTAAAACAAAGAGGGTCACCATGCCCAATGATGAAAAAAAAAACCATCTCCCCTTAATTCCCCCTATAACAACAACGGAGCCGCCCTCGTGCAGCTCCACAGAAAAGATGGAGGTCCCCCCCACTGTGCTTGCGCAGGGGACCCTCCATACCTCTTTAACCGGAGAGGAGGCTTACTCCTCTCCTACGCCTACGGGTGTAGGGGACTCCCCCTCACCCCCTTCTCTGGAGGTGCTTTCGGGCACCTCCCTATCTCCAGCGGCAGTCCCTCCTATGCTTTCTAAGGGGACTGCCAAGAAAGCCAGCAGGCAGCCCATTGCCGACCGCCCCTCGTACAAGCGGCTCGGTAGGGCAAACCCCCTTAGGGGGGAGAGGGAAGCCAGGCCCCTTCGGTCGCTTCCCTCAAAAGACCTGCTGGCAAAAATATTAAACCTTGCTGGGGTCAAGGCCTGTGCCTCCCCACTAAAGACTTATGACGCTGCCAAGGGGACCTGCGATGTCCTGGGAGGGGATGGCCAACTGGAGGCCCCTCCTGTGATAGACATGGTCCTTGAGGAAAACCAGCCTCAGAAGGTAGGGCCTTCCATGGGGGGGAATCCGGGCTTGGCGCCAAGCACCGAACCCGAATCCGCCCCTATGCAAGGTCCTCATCAAACGGCTGTGGATTCTCAGGCAGGACAAGGAGGGGAGGGATCTCCTCCGGATGAATCCCCTGCGCCCACCGGGACCTTCTCCATTTCAGAGAAGGACCTGGCTGAGGCCGGTCCATCTGGCCTGGGGGCTTCTACCGGCGGGGGTGAAAAGCGGGTTCATTCCCCGCCCTCCTCTCCTAAAAAGAAGAAAAAGACGAAAAAGACTCGGGGCTCCTCTCCATCCGCGGGGACGGATGGGTCTGCTGCCACTTTGGTAGGCGACCAAGCCAAGATCGGCACATCCGGCCCCTCTACCCCCTCGTGTGCGGAGCCCCTGACTAAGACCAAGAGTGCACAGGGCGGAGCCTCGATGACATCGGGGCCCCTCATTCAGAGGTTACCTGGCGTTTTCGAGCCCGCTGGCTTCAAACGCTTCCTCGTTATTCGCTCCACTGATGGCACCATGTTGTCCAAGGGCAACATGATCCATCAGCGGAGAGGATTAGCTAGTGCAATTGGTAGAGAGCTGAAGGTAACCCGTTTCTCGGACGGGAGCCTTCTGGCGAATCCTGCCGAGGCGGCCAAGATAAGTGCTCTTCGGACACTTCATGGCACCCCGGTGAGTGTGACGCCGCACTCTACCATGAACTTTGTAAAAGGAGTAGTTTATGCGAGGGAACTCGTTGACTACTCCATAGAAGACATCACCCTAGAGCTGGCCGACCATGGGGCGGTCAAGGTCGAACGTGTGATGAGAAAACAGGGAGGGGCCTCGAGACCCACCCCTACACTCTTCGTCACGTTCGACTGTGACAAGCTCCCTGAGTCGGTGCGTGCCGGTTGGTACCGCTACCGCGTAAAGGCATTCGTGCCACTGCCGCGGCGGTGCTATTACTGTCACCGCTTCGGCCACACGAATCGATCATGTAGACGTGCAAAATCGGGGTCACCCGAAGTCTGTGTAAATTGCTCCAAGGTCGCACACGATAAGTCCAAATCGTGTGTGGCCAAGTGTGTCAATTGCGGAGAGCCGCACCCTGCTTCTTCGAAGCAATGTGGTGCATATCTCCTTGAGAAAGAAATCCTGGCCATTCAGGCCCAGGATCGACTCTCATTCCGCGAGGCTAAGGACTTGGTCCTGGCGCGCCCGGCTCTGCCTGGGACGTCATATGCCTCAATAGTTAGAAAAGCACCCTCTGCTCCTGGCCCATCCAGGCCAACGAGCACGGTTGTTTCCGCGCCCATTCCGAGCCCTTCTGCGGGCTCTGCTACACCCGGGCGCTCCCCTGGTAGAGCTGGCGGCAAAAAGGGTTCACACCCAGCCCCGGCTAATACCAGGGCTCCCCCCTCTTCCCCCAGCGTGACCGTTTCCCGTAAGGCGAAACAGCCACGCGCCTCCACAGAGTCGTTAGACTCACCGAGGCAACACCCCTGAAGATGGTCGCTAGGCCATCTTCCGGGGTTCCTAAAGCTGTTCCCCGAAAGGAGGACAGCAACAAAGGAGCTTCGGCCCCTTCGCCCACGCCCCGAGGTGGAGCGAGTGGCTCGGAGACGGTGGTTCCTCGAAAAGAGGGCCCCCCGCCTCCGAAGCCGCAACGCCCGCCTAAGGTTTCGAGGCGGAGGGAGGAAAAGACTCGCATGGCGAGCCCAACCTCCCCCAATAAGTCCTCGAAGGCAACAGCGCTTTGTCCGGCCATTCCCGTGAGGGTCTTCAATTCGAGGAGGGCCCCCGCGTCTCCGAGCTAGGCCTGGAGGGCATATTCCTTCAATGGAATTGCCGTGGACTCCGGGCCAACTGGGAGGAGCTGCGGAGGCTCGTCTCGTCCCGTTCCCCGTTAGCTATTTTTTTGCAGGAGACCATGCTAGGCGCGTGCCCGCTGCCTGCCCTCCCGGGGTATAAGGGTCTTGCGACCCCACCACCGCGGGATGGCCGGGCTGGGGGATGCGCGGTTTACACCCGGCATGATGTCTCCGTTCTTCCTTTCTCTTTAGATACCTCCTTTCAGGCAGTGGCTGTGCAGCTGCACCTGGATAGGAGGTATACTATCATTTCTGCGTACATTCCACCGTCAGCTGACTTCGACGCGGGGGACTTCCGCCGCGTCGTGGCACGGTTGCCGAGGCCCTATCTCTTGCTTGGAGATCTGAACGGCAGGCATCCTCTCTGGGGAGATTACTCCATAAATCCCAGGGGACAAGTCCTTGCCGATCTGATCGAAGAGCTTGAGATGGGTGTCCTAAACGTGGATGAGTTTACGCATCACTGTCCGAGAACCGCTTCATTTTCTTGCCTTGACCTATCTTTGTGCTCTTCGGATGCACAGCCTGATTTTGATTGGGGGGTGGTCGATGACCTCCATGGTAGTGATCACTTTCCCATTCAAATATCATTTTCAGGGCAACTGCCGCCTGAGAGACCACCTCGGTGGTGCTTGGCGCGGGCGCGGTGGCCTGCATTTCAGGAAATGACTGAATTCTCTATCTCAGTCGAGGAGTTTAGGTCGGTAGATGAGGCCGTTGAGTTCTTCTCCGGCAACCTCATCGCCGTAGGCCTGACTACTATTCCTAGGACGTCTGGCCGTTTTGCACGCCGACCACTCCCATGGTGGTCGGCCGAGTGTGAGACGGCCCTCAAACAGAAGCGTTATGCCTACATGCGCTATAAGCGCCGCCCGAACGATTTCACTGTCGCTGAATTTCGTCGGGCTAGGTTCCGGTATATTTCGAAGCACGCCCGCCGCTCTTCTTGGCGGGCATACGTGTCTTCACTTAACGGGAAGACCCCTTTAGCTGAGGTGTGGAAGCGAGTCAAAAGGATTCGGGGCAAGTTCTCGCAGGACCCCCCTCCCGTTCTCCAGGAGAATGGGACCGCAATCTCGGACCCCGCGTCCGTGGCGGAATCCTTAGCGACCGCTTTTTCCGCATTCTCTAGCCGTGATGCTGCTCCGCCAGCATTCAATGCACGTCGTGATGTCGCGGAAGGCCGCCGGCTGGACTTTACCTCCAGAGGCGGAGAACCCTTCAACGACAAGTTTACTGTGAGTGAGTTGCGTTCCGCTCTCGCTTCGTGCGCGGACACCGCCCATGGTCCGGACGATGTCCCGTACGCTATGCTTCGACACCTGGGTGAGCGAGGCATGGCCTTTCTGTTAGATTTGTTCAACAGGATCTGGGTGGAAGGTCTTCTCCCAGACTCCTGGCGAATCGCTGCTGTGCTCGCCTTTCGCAAGCCGGGGAGAGATCACTCAACTCGGACCGGTTTCCGCCCAATCTCTCTAACCTCTTGCGTGTGCAAGTTGATGGAGAAATTGGTAAATGTTAGATTAGCCTATTTCCTGGACAGCGGAGGCCATCTGTCTTCTGCACAGTGCGGCTTCCGTAAGTTTCACTCCACGTCGGATGCTCTGCTCCGACTGGAAAGTGCCGTCTGCGAGGCTTTCCTTCGTAGACAGCACTACGCCACGGTGTTTTTTGATCTGGAGAAGGCCTATGATACCGCATGGCGATACGGTATCATGGAGACTCTCCACACGATGGGGGCGAGGGGACGCCTCCCAATTTTTATATCTGAATTTTTGCGAGATCGTCGATTCCGCGTACGGGTGGGGGGAGCCCTCTCCGGCCCAAAGGAGCAGGAAGAGGGTGTCCCGCAGGGAAGTGTCCTCAGTGTCACACTTTTTGCCCTGAGCATCAACGGCATCACCTCGGTGCTGCCGGAAGATGTTCTCGCTACGCTCTACGTGGACGACCTTTCGATCTCTTTTGGCGCGGCCCAGATGCCAACTCTGGAGCGTCGACTCCAACAGGCATTGAACCGCGTCTCTCACTATGCCGAAGCGCACAGGTTTCGGTTTTCTTTGGCCAAGACTAAGGTGGTGCACTTCTGCCGCCATCCACGGCTTCACCCCGACCCAGATTTGTTTCTTAATGGGGTGCGCCTGGATGTGGTTGAGTCGCACCGTTTCCTTGGTCTTGTATTCGACCGACGCCTCACCTGGGAAGCTCATATTCGCAGCCTTAGGGTCTCTTGTACCCGCGCCATGGACATTCTCCGTTCCGTGACGTTCAGCGCTTGGGGCGCTGATAGGGCTACCGCCTTACTTTTTTATCGATCCTTTGTTCGCTCGAAGCTCGACTACGGATGCGAGTTTTATGCATCCACAGCCGAGCGTTTATTGCGGAAGGTGGATTCGATCCACCACACCGGCCTTCGCCTTGCGACCGGTGCCTTCCGCACTTCCCCCATTAAGAGCCTGTTGGTCGATGCTGGGGAGATGCCACTCGCTCTGCGCCGCGTGCAGTGCATCACTCGCCTGTACGCGCGAGCCCGGCGCCTCCCTCAGTCGCCAACAGCTCTCACTGCATCCGCAGCTGATCTCGATGGTGCCTATGCCGCCGAGAGACGCCAGTCATACCCTAAGCCCTTTGGGTTTAGGGCCAGGAAACTCCTTCGAGAGCTAGATATAGCTCTCGGGCCGGTGGCGCCCCTGGTTCTGCCCAGGACGCCACCCTGGAGGGTACCACATTTGGCTATTTGTCGCCACGCCTCTGCTCCCAAAGCTTGTACTGCGCCGGGAGTATTGCGTTCGACCTTTTTGGAGCACACATCGTGTCACGCTGGTACCGTGCCAGTGTATACGGATGGCTCCAAGTCCCAAGAGGGGGTCGGCTTCCACGCCGTATCCCCTCTGTTTGAAGTCAGCGGGGCTCTACCAGGCGCTGGGTCTGTCTTCACGGCCGAGCTGGTGGCAATACACCACTCGGTACGGGAGATTACGCGACGTGCCCGGTTCGGAGACCGGATTGTGATCTATAGCGACTCACAAAGCGCCCTGAGTGCTCTCGGGGCATTGGAATCTCCGCATCCCCTGGTTCGCGATATCCGTGACGCCACGGTTTTGGCGAGCCGGGCAGATGTCGAGATTATCTTCTGCTGGGTTCCTGGACATGTAGGAATTGCGGGGAATGAGCGCGCCGATGAGGGCGCCAAAGAGTCCGCGAGGACTCTGCGACCGGACCAGCGTTTCGCTCTTCCTCACACCGACTACATGGCAGGAATACGGGCAGCTCTTCGGACTGCTTGGCAAAGAAGATGGGAGACGGTCGAAGGGAACTTAAAGTTGCGTGCCATTGCGCCGCGACTGTTCCCATGGACCTATCCCCCAATGCCGCGGCGGCTTCAGGTTGCTTTCTGTCGTCTCCGAATCGGACACACTCGTGTGACGCATCGCTATCTGATGGAGCGCTCGCCTGCGCCCTATTGCAACGACTGCGTCGTCCCCCAGACTGTTCGGCACATTCTTGTCGAATGTCCCAGTCTGGGTGATCTTCGCGCACGACACCTGTCCCGGTACCGGGATGGGCGGGGTCGCTACCGCCTGTCCCTTGTTCTCGGGATGAGTGCGCGTACTTTGTCTGGTGGACTTATTGACTTTTGGGGGGAGGCCGGCCTTCTCCCTTTTATTTAACGCGATTTAATTGTTGTTGTTGTTTTTGTAATTGTTTTGTTATTGCTTTGTTATTGTTATTGTTATTCCTTTTTATTGTTTTCTGTTTAATTTTTTAAAGTAGCCTAAATTAGGCTGTTTGTTTACGGCAACTTATGCCTTAGTCGGCAGTCGCCAGATAGCCCCTTAATTAAAAAAAAAAAAAAAAAAAAACGTTAAGGGAGGTGACCGCAATGCCCGTGGTGGAGGCATCTCTGTACATGCAACATGGGTATGCTCTATGTCTCAGGAGGGAAAACCATTTGATGCTAATCAGAGGAACCATAGGCACGAAGTCGGGGGTTTGTTGTTTGAGACAAAGTTGAACCCATAGGAAGGGGATTCTGATGAAGGGAGCAATGAAGTTCAGGAGTCCATCTATTCTTTGCCATGACTTAAAGGATAAGGTGGGTTCACATGCCATTTTAACCACGTCTCTCACTGTTGCACATTGCCGGGCAGAGGGCCACTTTTTGGCTTTTAATATTAATTCTAAGGCCGAGATGGTAAGCACGTTACATGGTACCAAAACACTTGATTGTCGTTAATTTGCAGGGATGACTTTCTAATGTCCCAAGTACTTTCCTCAAACTTCGGCTTTTTCCAATAATAAGAATATTATAGATATATGTGTGGGCTACGTACTGGTATTCGTTTGCAAATACGTTTATCTCTGCGCACATTGCACAATGAATTAAGTAGGGGTTGCCTGAAAATCCCATAGGGGGACAATTGAAACGATAAGTGACGCCGTTTATGTAAACGCCCAACCAGTGGCGTGCCTTCTTATGAAGGCCTCAGTGGTAAAAACTCATCTTTTAAATTTAATTTTATAGCCTTAGCATCACTGGATCGGAGGGTAATTAATAGGGCTTTTTCACACTGGCCCCGTAAGGGGCACGGCGATTTGCTCTCCTGGCCGCAGTGCTGACGGGATTCAGCACCCCGTCCGACCCCAACTTAGCCTCTTCTTCCTTCAAAACACTTGTTTCCTCGCTTTTCATACAACCTCTCCCACAACTTTCTCTGGTCAGCCTCTAATTTCACAGGGTAGATGCTGATCTTCTCAGCCAACCGTCCCGGATCGTGGGAGAGGGGACAACGTCCCCTAACCCCTGAGCTCCGGTCTGGGGGGAGGGAGGTAACAAGCTGCTTCATCCCCACCCATACCTTCCTCACTTTCTCTTTCCTTCTCACTTCACCATCTATTTTTTTTACGCCGTGTCCAAGGTGGAGCCACCAGGCGGGAGGGGTGGTCCTGAATGGCGGCACCTGGCTCTGCCAGTTCTGTAAGCACCCCTTGCAGAGCGGGCTACTGCGAGGGGTCATGAGCGTATGCATCCCGTGAAAAATTTAGGGTCACCCTATGCCCGATGATGAGAAAATCAAAAATCTTCCCTCAAATTTCCCTTGTACATGGACGGAGCCGCCCTCGGGCAGCTCCACAGAAAAAATGGAGGTCTTTTCCCTCGCCCCTGTGCTTGCGCAGGGAACCCTCAAAATTTATCTGACTGGAGAGGAGGCTTACTCCTCTCTTTCGCCTACAGTTGTAGGGGACTCCCCCTCACCCCCTTCTCTGGAGGTGCTGTCGGGCACCTCTCTCTTCCCAGCCGCAGTCCCCCCTTTTCTTTCCAAGGGGACTGCCAAGCAAGCCAGCAGGCAGCCCATAGCCGACCGCTTCCCATTAAAGCGGCTCGGGTAGGGCAAACCCCCTTAGGGGAAAGAGGGAAGCCAGGCTAATTCGGTCGCTTCCCTCAAAAGACCTGCTGGCTAGAATTTTAAACCGAGCAAAGTTTAAGGCCTGTGCCTTCCCAGACATGACTAATGACGCTGCTGCCAATAGGACCTGTGATGTCCTGGGGAGGGAGGCAACTGGAGGGCCTCAGACGGTAGGGCCTTCCATGGGAGCGAATCCGAGCTCGGCGCCAAGCCCCGAACTCGAGTCCGCCCCTAGGGTTTCCGAGACAGTACAAGGAGGAGAGGGATCTCCTCCGACCGGTGGCCCTGCGACTGCCAGGACCTTCTCCATCTCCAGGACATGGCTGAGGCCGGTCCATCTGGTATGGAAACTCCTGCCGGCGGAGGGAAGAAGCGGGTTCATTCCCCGCGCTCCTCTCCTAAAAAGAAAAAAAAATAGGAAAAAGACTAAGAAGACTCGAGGCTCCTCCATTCGAAGGGATGGATGGGTCTACTGCCACTTCGGTAAGCGACCAAGCCAAGATCGGCACATCCGGCCCCTCTGCCCCCGGGTGCGGAGCCCCTGACTAAGACGAAAAGTGCGCAGGGTAAAGCCTCAATAACATCGGAACCCCTGATTCAGAGGTTACCTGGCGTTTTCGAGCCCGCTGACTTCAAACGCTTCCTCGTTATTCGCTCCAGTGATGACATCATGTTGGCCAAGGGCAACATGATCCATCAGAGGAGAGGATTAGATAGTGTAATTGGTAGAGAGCCGAAGGTGACCTGTTTCTCGGACGCGAGCCTCCGATAAGTGCTCTTCGGACACTTGATGGCACCCCGGGGAGTGTGACGCCGCACTCTACCATGAACTTTGTGAAAGGAGTAGTTTATGGGAGGGAACTCGTTGACTACTCCATAGAGGACATCACCCTAGAGCTGGCCGACCATGGGGCGGTCAAGGTCGAACGTGTGATGAGAAAACACGAAGGGGCCTCGAGACCCACCCCTACACTCTTCGTCAGGTTCGACTGTGACAAGCTTCCTGAGTCTGGGCGTGCCGGTTGGAACCGCTACCGCGTGAAGGCATTCGTGGCACTGCCGCAGGGGTGCTATTACTGTCATCGCTTCGGCCATACGAATCACTCATGTAGATGTGCAAAGTCGGAGTCATCCGAAGTATGTGTAAATTGCTCCAAGGCCGCACACGATAAGTCCAAGTGTGTCAATTGGGAGAGCCGCACCCCGCTTCTTCGAAGCAATGTGGTGCATATCTCCTTGAGAAAGAAATGCTGGCCGTTCAGGCCCAGGATCGACTCTCATTCTGCGAGGCTAAGGATTTGGTCCTGGCGCGCTCGGCTCTGCCTGGGACGTCTTACGCTTCAATGGTTAGAAAGACACCCTCTGCTCCTGGCCTATCCAGGCCAACGAGCACGGTTGTTTCCACGCCTCTTCGGAACCCTTCTGTGAGTTCTACTCAACATGGGCGCTCCCCTGGTAAAGCTGGTAGCACAAAGGGTTCACACCCAGCCCCGGCTAAAACCAGGGCTTCCCCCTTTCCCCCAGGTTGACCGTTTCCCGTAAAGCGAAACGGCCACGCGCCTCCACCGAGTCGTTAGACTCACAGGAGGCAACACCCCTGAAGTTGTTCGCCAGGCCATCTTCCGGGCTTTCTGAAGCTGTCCCCCGAAAGGAGGACAGCAACAAAGGTGCTTCGGCTCCTTCGCCCACGCCTAGTGGTGGGCTGAGTGGCTCGGATACGGTGGATCCTCGAAAAGAAAGCCCCCCCGCCTCCGAAGCCGCAACGCCCGCCTAAGGTTTCGAGGCGGAGGGAGGAAAAGACTCGCATGGCGAGCCCAACCTCCACCAATAAGTCCTCGAAGGAGACAGCGTCTTCAGCGCATTTTCCGGCCAACAGCGCCCGGGGTTCTGCCTCCGGGAAGCGTACGGCCATTCCCGTGAGGGTCTTCTGTTCGAAGAAGGCCCCCGCGTCTCCTCTGAGCTAGGCCTGGAGGGCATATTCCTTCAATGGAATTGCCGTGGACTCCGGGCCAACTGGGAGGAGCTGTGGAGGCTCGTTTCGCCCTGTTCCCCGTTAATTATTTTCCTGCAGGAGACCATGCTAGGCGCGTGCCCCCTTCCTGCCCTCCCGGGGTATAAGGGTTTTGCGATCCCACCAGAACGAGATGGGGGCCGGGCTGGGGGATGCGTGGTTTACATCCGGCATGAGGTCTCCGTTGTTCTTTTCACTTTAGATGCCTCCTTTCAGGCAGTGGCTGTGCAGCTTCACCTGGATAGAAGGTATACTATGATTTCTGCGTGCATTCCACCGTCAGCTGACTTCACGCGGGGGACTATTGCCGCGGCGTGGCACGGTTGCCGAGGCCCTTTCTCTTGCTTGGAGATCTGAACGACATACAGCCTCTTGGGGAGATTACTCAAACCGCTTCATTTTCTTGCCTTGATCTATCTTTGTGCTCTTCGGATGCACAGCCTGATTTTGATTGGGGGGGGGGGGGAGTCGATGACCTCCATAGTAGTGATCACTTTCCCATTCAAATATCATTTTCAGGGCAACTGCCTCCTGAAAGCCCACCTCAGTGGTTCGGGAACGCCGGCGCGGTGGCTGGTATTTCAGGAAAGGACCGAATTCTCTATTTCAATCGAGGAATTTAGGTCGGCAGATGAGGCCGTTGAGTTCTTCTCCGACAACCTCATCACCGTGGGCCTGACTACTATTCCCAGAACGTCTGGCGGTTTTGCACGCCGACCACTCCCGTGGTCGCTTCAAACAGAAGCGTTATGCCAACATGCGCTATAAGCGCCGCCCGAACGATTTCACTGTCGCTGAATTTCGTCGGGCTAGGGCTAGGTTCCTGTATATTTCGAAGTACGCCCGCCACTCTTCTTGGCAGGCATTGTGTCTTCACTTAACGGGAAGACTCCTCTAGCAGAGATGTGGAAGCGAGTCAAAAAGATTCAGGGCAAGTTCTCGCCGGACCCCACTCCCGTTCTCCAGGTGAATGGGACAGCAATCTCGGACCCCGCGTCCGTGGCGGAATCCTTCGAGACCGCTTTCTCCGCATTCCCCAGCCGGGATGACTCTCCGCCAGCATTCAATGCACGCCGTGATGTCGCGGAAGGCCGTTGGCTAGACTTTACCTCCAGAGGCGGAGAACCCTTCAACGACAGGTTTACTGTGAGTGAGTTGCGTTCCGCTCTTGCTTCGTGCGCGGGAACCACCCATGGTCCGGACGATGTCCCGTACGCCATGCTTCGACACCTGGGTGAGCGAGGCATGGCCTTTCTGTTTAATTTGTTCAACGGGATCTGGGTGGAAGGTCTTCTCCCAGACTCCTGGCGAATCGCAACTGTGCTCGCCTTTAGCAAGCCGGGGAGAGAGCACTGTACTCGGACCGGTTTCCGCCCAATCTCTCTAACCTCTTGGGTGTGCAAGTTGATGGAGAAATTTTCTAAATGTTAGATTAGCCTATTTCCTGGACAGCGGAGGCCATCTGTCTTCCACAGAGTGCAGCTTCCGCAAGTTCCACTCCACGTCGGATGCTCTGCTCCGACTGGAAAATGCCGTCTGCGAGGCTTTCCTTCGTAGACAGCACTACGCCACGGTCTTTTTCGATCTGGAGAAGGCCTATGATACCGCATGGCGATACGGTATCATGGAGACTCTTCACACGATGGGAGCGAGGGGACGCCTCCCAATGTTTATATGTGAATTTTTGCGAGATCGTCGATTCCGCGTACGGGTGGGGGGAGCCCTCTCCGGCCCAAAGGAGCAGGAAGAGGGTGTCCCGCAGGGAAGTGTCCTCAGTGTCACACTCTTTGCCCTGAGAATCAATGGCATCACATCGGTGCTGCCGGAAGATGTTCTCGCTACGCTCTACGTGGACGACCTTTCGATCTCTTTTGGCGCGGCCCAGATGCCAACTCTGGAGCGTCGACTCCAACAGGCATTGAACCGCGTCTCTCGCTATGCCGAAGCGCACAGGTTTCGGTTTTCCTTGGCCAAGACTAACGTGGTGCACTTCTGCCGCCATCCACGGCTTCACCCCGACCCAGATTTGTTTCTTAATGGGGTGCTCCTGGATGTGGTTGAGTCGCACCGTTTCCTTGGTCTTGTATTTGACCGACGCCTCACCTGGGAGCCTCATATTCACAGCCTTAAGGTCTCTTGTACCCGCGCCATGGATATTCTCCATTCCGTGACGTTCAGCGCTTGGGGTGCTGATAGGACTACTGCCTTACTTTTTTATCGATCCTGTGTTCGATTGAAGCTTGACTACGGATGCGAGTTTTATGCATCCGCAGCCGAGCTCGTATTGCGGAAGGTAGACTCGATCCACCACACCGGCATTCCTCTGGCGACCGGTGCCTTCCGCACTTCCCCCATTGAGAGCCTACTACTCGATGCTGGGGAGATGCCACTCGCTCTGCGCCGTCCACAGTTCATTATTCGCCTGTATGTGCGAGCCTGGCGCCTGCGTTCGACCTTTTTGGAGGACATCTTGTGTCACGCTGGAACCGTGCTAGTGTATACGGATGGCTCCAAGTCCCAAGAGGGGGTCGGCTTCCACGCCGTGTCCCCTCTGTTTGAAGTCAGCGGGGCTCTGCCAGGCGCTGCGTCTGTCTTCACGGCCGAACTGGTTGCAATACACCACTCGGTGCGGGAGATTACGCGACGTGCCCGGTTCGAAGACCGGATTGTGATCTATAGCGACTCACAAAGCGCCCTGGGCGCTCTCGGGGCATTGGAATCTCCGCATCCCCTGGTTCGCAATATCCGTGACGCAACGGTTTTGGCGAGCCGGGCGTATGTCGAAATTATCTTCTGCTGGGTTCCTGGACATGTAGGAATTGCGGGGAATGAGGGCGCCAAAGAGTCCGCTAGGACTCTGCGACCGGACCCTCGTTTCGCTCTTCCTCATACCGACTACATGGCAAGAATACGGGCTGCTCTCCCCGCTGCTTTGCAAAGAAGATGGGAGACATCGAAGGGAACTTAAAGTTGCGTTCCATTGCACCGCAACTGTTCCCATGGACCTACCCCCCAATGCCGCGACAGCTTCAGGTTGCTTTCTGTCGTCTCCGAATCGGGCACACTCGTATGGCGCATCGCCATTTGATAGAGCACTCGCCTGGGCCCTACTGTTACGACTGCGTCGTCCCCCAGACTGTTCGGCACATTGTTTTTGAATGTCCCAATCTGGGTGGTCTTCGCGCACGTTACTTCCCCCGGTACCGGGATGGGTGAGCTCGCTACCGCTTGTCCTTTATACTCGGGACGGTTCGTGCACACCCACCTGTGGACTTTTAGACGTTTTGGAGGAGGCCGGCCTTCTCCCCGTTATTTAATATTTGACTATGGATCGCGTTTTTCTTCGCCAGGCATGGGCAGGCCTCCCCCCGTCGACGGAGTTCGCTTTTTATTTTTTTAAATTTGTTTGTTTGTGTTTGTTTTTTTTTCTTGTTTTTATTTAGCTTGTAATATAGCTTAGATTCAGGCTTGATTGATTACGGAAACTTATGCCCTAGAAGGCAGTCACCAGATGGGATATTAAAAAAAAAAATAAGGAATATGCTGCGTTCATGTACATCGGAGGCTCCGTTCAGGACACAGAACAGAAATCTATACACACCATCCGATGGAGTAGCTATGGGATCGCCCCTGGGACCAACTTTTGCCAACTACTATATGGGTCAACTTGACGAGAGCTTATTAGACAACACCCTAGATAAGCCACGCATATACCGACGATGCATAGACGACATCTACACTAACTTCCAAAATGAAAAACATCAAACAGCAATTTGATGAGAACGTGTTAAAATTCACTTATGAATTGAGTATGCACGATAAATTACTTTTGCTGGACGTGGAGGTACAAAACATCAACGGTAATTACGTCACAAAAGTGTAGAGAAAAGCTACAGACATGGAAAGATGCCTCAACGCGTATAGTAAGTGTTCTGAAAGGTGAAAAAAAACTAATCGGCTCATACATCCGCCGAGCAGGCCCTTAGTGAAATTAAAGTATATTTTTGCTACGTCCTTTCTTAACGTCCTTCTTTACCTCAATTTACCCTGAAACCTTCGGTAAGCTCAGCCAAAATAAGAACTGTGAAGAAATCACCCCTATAAACTGGTGCCGCTATAAACCTGACTCCCTCCACCCCCTATAAATTTACAAAACTACAGAATAATAACGAGTTAATGAAGGACCACCTAAAGAAATGAGGAACTTTCGTGCTGGATCTTAGGATTTAAGCTCAGGCCTTAATCATCATTCTCCTGAAGTTCAACGTTCAGCCCCAAAAGTCATTAGTAAACTTGAGATAAAAACTGTCAACCAAATAATCGATTTTCCCATCAGGGAAGTCATGCAAGCAAAAATTCTGCGGGGACAAAATTAAAAACAAAAATCTAAGAGGCTTAAATTCACAGATTAAATACCAATCCATTCAGATAATAAAGTTAATAATGTCACATCATAAAGTCACAAATGACTGGATATAATACGTAATTGAAAGGATAGAGAGGAGTTTCTTTCCTCAGGCCATCCCTCTGCTAAACTCCGAAGCATACTATAAGACTGCACTACACTGAATATCAGGAGTGAAAGACAATTGCACATTTCAATGCGTATTTCCTGGCTGTCTGTATATGTATTATTCTTATACATGCCCATATATATATATATATATATATATATATATATATATATATATATATATATATATATATATATATATCTCATCTTTATTTATTTATTTATTTAATATTATACTTCTTTTTATAAATACTGCTTTTCTTAAGGGTGCAGGCAATATAATACATTTCACTATGCATTGTACAAATGGTCGCTAGGTACTAACAATAGCTAGCTAGCAAGAAGTTAGCCTAATTTACAAGTAGCTGATAGAGCCATTGCTATGGTAGCTGACCGCTATCCTACCATTTATAGCTAGTTAACAACTCTTAAACTAAATGTCTTTATTTCTCAAATTAAGTGCGTTTCATTTTCACACGTCTGTAAAGGGACATTTGCTCTACTAACCACTTCGACAGCAACCGCTCTGTCTCTGAGTAACTTCAATCACAACCGAACTGACTTTGCTTTGGAATAAACCAATACCATAGAGAAAGGGAGGGGATGGGGACTTTTTGTGGTATGATCAATTACAAATTCGAAGAACATATTTGACTTATACTATAAAATGATCATAACTATAGTGTATAGTATTAAAAATAATACTGATGAAAGAAATAAAATATATTAAAGTCCAGATAGAAAAGATCTGAGGGGGCACGTGCCGCCTCAGTTTCTATTGGCATGACTCTTATATAATATTTGGTTATTAATGGATTTATTTTTGGTTAATAAATCAGCCAAAATAGCGTTTCGAAAACCATTACCATAAATTTGTTTGATGAAAGTAGTCTGCTAATGTTTAGGCCTACGACTAAAGCGAAATAAATTTTGAACTTCTGAATTAGGTTTTAAGAAAAACAATTAAACAGAATCAACGAATGTACAATGAGATAAATTGGATTAGGTATACAATGTAAGATATGGTATAAATATGATTTAAAGTAACAAGATGTGAAGTGAAATGAAGAGTGAAATAAATATGAAATAAAAGATGAAATAAAAGATGACTACGATGGACTGTGAATTGGGGGCTGCAATACGAGAAGTAAATAGCATTAGGACCTACTCTCGTATAGCCGTTTGGAGAGAATTGTGAGAGGATGTGGAATTAAACTAAGTATGATTTGTTTGGAGGTAAATGACTAATTGTAGAAGGAATGATTACCGAACTTTATGCGGAGAATGGCGAGAGTCGAATGGGCTATAGTAGTGTTCAATTTAGTTGAGCTGAAAGCGTGTGTTTGTTTGTTGTGGGTGAAATTTTAAGAGATGTTGTTTGAACCAGTAGTATGTTAAATGAATTCAGTTTTTCGTCACAGGATATTTGAATTATTGAAGGTTACATAAAATAATTGAATTGTAAAAAGTTATGGATAAATTAATTGAATTGACAAGTTAAGTAAAATGAATGAATGAATTAATTATTAAGTTGTACATAATTTGCATAAATGATTTAATTTACAAAAGATAAGTAAAATAATTGAACGATTTAATTGACAAAGTTAAGTAAAGGAATTGCATGATATGAATTTTATACATAATAAATGATGATATATATATTTAAGTTTCCCAGGAGGATTTTATTATAGGAATGCCTAGAGGGCATTGCTATACTTATGCCCCTAACGTAAAAGAATAATCAACTTAGTCATATTTTTCAAAGTTACTTTTATTTTCGTACGTAGTTTCTTATTACGAGGGTCGGTCAATAAGTTTTGCAATTCGAATATAAGGAAACGAGATATGAGGAAAAATGTTTTATTATTTTTCACTATAACTACCCTCGACTTCAATGCACTTGCGCCACTTATCGATCATGGGGCGTGAGGTTTCTAGGGACCCAAATTGTCGTGGATGATGTTGATAACACTTGCACGTGATATTTCAGGTTCTCGATCGATTTCTTCGAACTTCACCTGTCGATTTTCGAGGATGATCCTCTCCACACAGGCCACATTGTTCTCGTTGATCACGTCTGACGGGCGTCCTGGACTGGGGTCATCTTCAAGGGACTCACGACCATGGCGGAACTGCCTATTCCAGCGAGCAATGGTTGCATAGGAAGGGGCGGTGTCGCTGTACACTGCAACCATGCGTTCATGGATCTCTTTTGCATTCTTGCCTTCCTTGGTCAAAAATTGGATCACTGCGCGGTGCTCAACCTTCTCCATTGTTGAAAATTTTGTGACTGGCA
Source organism: Ceratothoa steindachneri (assembly GCA_963969495.1). NCBI lineage: Eukaryota > Metazoa > Arthropoda > Malacostraca > Isopoda > Cymothoidae > Ceratothoa > Ceratothoa steindachneri. The sequence goes on from OZ018327.1 coordinate 19,298,899, forward strand.
ATCTGCGATCAGCTACTGCTTCTTAAATAGACGAGGCAGGAGCGTGCGGCTGCAGGTCCTGACTTGTCATAACTTGTCCTAACACCCCCATAAACAGCCATCCCCCATCCTCTGTTTCGCCCTACCGATTCGCAAAACTTATTGACCGCCCCTCGTATGTCCCCTAACTAAATCATTTCTTTCTCTCCGTTAACTCGAGAAATTTTAGTACTGTTTTTAAACATAAACAAAAGGCAGGCACATAATATTTTAAATTGAATAATTATAAACAATGTATAACTGAGTTTAGGTAATATGTAGTCACAATGCAATGGCCTCTATATATTTAATTTAAATCAAAGGAATGGAGAATTTAAACAAGAGTTTGTACTTTGAGCATTAAAATGAGATGGTGTTATTTGGCAAATATTGAAGGGATTTTTCCCAGACGTCACGTCAGTAAATTAAATATCGAAATTTATCTCCCTCTAAATAAGTTTAATATTATTGAAAACAATTAATATAATGGCTTTGTTTTATTTCTGCTAGAATGATTATAGTTTTAATTAAAAACAAACCATATAGTATTGGTGTACGTTGGTCTGAGGTAAGCCTCTTCGAGAGGGGTGCGATTACCAGGGGATGATTTGTCACCGAATTTTTTGGCACCTCTCTTGCGGCAGCCAAATAAATGGTTCGCTTCGTTCGGCTGGGCGCCTGCCTAGTTGCTTCCTCACAAAGCTACGACTCCAAAAAGAAAGCTTTCTTGTTTAGTAGGCTGGGTAAATTGGTGATCGAAGCTTCCTCAAAAGATAAAAGGAATTTTAGAGCTAGATTCAAACGTCTCTATTCGGCTAGTTTTCAGGGAATGAACAGAAAATATCTCTATTGATGGTATATTCACTCTTGAAAAATTTGGATAGTAGTAGATAAAAGATGGTGCAAGGGGGGTAGGGTTGCTCTTGTTTGAGGGGCATCGCAGGCATACTTTATTTTTATTTATATTTAATTTTCCTTTTTTGTGATTATTTATGTTGTCTCATGTTTTTTCTCTGTATGTGTTCTTCTTATTGTTTTTCTGTATATTTTTTCTCCTTGTCTCGTTTAATCTGTATACTTGTATCGATGTTGTTAAGCTTTCATGCTCATCGATGAAGTACTTTTGAGTTAAATATAAGAGTTTATAACGTGGTTCCAGCACCACAATAAAATAAACTAAACTTCAAAAACTTCTATTTGATTCTATTAAACGCTTTAAGTATGAACCCATTTTATCAAATAAATATTAAGGGAAACTTATATTAATTACTTGTGTAAAATTGAATAACAATTGTAATATATAAGGCGAAACATTGTAAAATAAATTAATGTAACTAAAATGTACAAATTTAATGCTATTTAAAACTCATATCGAATGTACAAAAGTTAATTCCATATATATCTGTTGTTTGCCGCGGGGTGTGGGGCCCATTTGTATATAAGGGAAATTGGAAACTACTTCCAGAGGCAGATGAATCAATATAGAATATATGAATATATGGACAATTAAAGTCAAAAGGCTTGGCAAAAAAGAGGTGTGTGTATCCTATATCAAGATTATGGATAAAAATACGAGATAATCTCCCAAACGAAGTCCTAGTAAAAATCCAACTCGCAAGAGATACAATACAAATCGCTAGAATGCTAAATTAAACGAATCAAAAGATAAACGAAAAAGAAAACATCAAGAAAAACCAAAACAAGAGAACAAAGGCTCCTATGATGAAAACTAAAATAATTTCACCAAATGCAAATCATACTGCAAAACGAAAGAGTTTGCCATGCAACCTGACACAAATCATCATCAGCCTCACCGTACCACATCCATCTCTATTTATAATTATAGCCATCTCATCAACACTCATCCCATACAAATATTTTTGACTATCCTATCTTTTCTCTCATCATCATATTCCCCACTTATATTATCCCAATCCAAATCTTCCAGAGGCAGAGACAAACGTGTGAAAACTTTCCAAGTTTCCGCCGAATAAAGAATACTGAACCCAGCACCGAAGATTTCTTTACCTCTAAAGAACCCCTGATTGCCTTTACCCAGCCTTGAATCAAGACTGAAGATAACTACACCTTGGAGTCAGTACCTCACCAAAAGCCACTCTCTGAAGAATCGAATCGGTAGCCACCAAGCTGAACCAAGAACCCGAGCTGGTTACCCAAGAGTAGTACTAAAACTCGGTGACGAATCACTCACAACAGAGCAACGACACCTATACGGTTTCTCTGTCACTTTAAAGAGGCCCTGATGGTCAGAGCCTCGACTCCTTGAGTGAATCACCCTCTCGGATCCTTTTTGGCCTTAGAAATGCCTAGAAGGAAGACCTCGACTCATCCTCTACCGAGTTTATTTTGATACCCCACTACAAGTGAGCGACACTCGTTCAATGTCCTCATCGGAATTCGTAGCCAACATCAGGCGCACCATGAGGTAACTCCGACCGACGCTAACCTCGCATAAAGAGAAGAGGGCAACCCGACAGTATATTCCCAGGGACCTGCACACAACACAATCAGTTTTTGTACGCACTGACAGCGTTAAAACACCGCAACGGCAACATTGCGATGTCCCCTTTCCGGTCGTCATACGTGCACAGAAGTACAAATGGGTGAATAATTATAGACAACATCTACATATATGAATCATATTTTAAAAATATGTTCGGGTCTGGACTTTACTTTCATAATATATAGGTATTACATAAGCTTCCTACTCCATTGCGACTACATATCAATACGAAATGGTAAAATTGAAACGGGTATAACAAAGAAGGACATAAATAAAGGCAAAATAAAAAATATCAAGTATGACCAACTTTAGCTTCAATAACGGCCTTAAGCGTTTCTAGAGGCATTTATTCAACTCTTCTTCAACAAACTTTTCTAATTTAACAATGATGCGAGAGTCTCTTGTGCACATACTTCTTCAGCCCCTTCCACTTATGTTCGATGAGATTCAAATCAAAGCTTTGAGAAGACCACTCTTCTTGTGGTAGATAATCTTTGAGTAGATTTGCTAGTATGTTTGGGATCGTAGTCTTGTTGAAAGGTGGAGTGCTTTCCAACTCCTAGTTTCCTTGCTGATTTCTGCATGTTTTCAAGTATGCACTGATAGTTTTCAGAATTGATTGTCTCGTCTATCACTTTTAATGCGTCAATGCCAGGAACCGCGAAACATCACCACAACATAATCGAACCTCTTCCGTGTTTTATTGTAGGAATGGTGTTCTTTTCTATGAGGGTGTAGGAGAAGCGCCTAATGCTCCCACATTTCCCCACCTCCCTTCCGGGCGAGCCGCGATATCAAACCTCCCCCTTCCGGCCCGATGTCTGGTGGCCTCCCGCCGGAAGAACCCGCCGGTCATTTCAGCTAACCACCACATTCCTTCCCGGAATGGTTATCGATAGATGGGAGCCCATCTTGGCGTCCGGTGGTTTCCGGAAGCTTACAAAGGACGAAATGGAGGAGATAATCAAGCAGTTCTTACCCTAAGAAGGGCGCTTGACATCAAATCTACTTCCGGAGCCATGTGAACCTCTCCTGAGTTTGGGGTATAAAAGATGAATTCTTTTAATCCTCGGCCCCGTAAGGGGCGCGGCGATTTGCCATCCTGGCCGCCGTGCTGACGGGATCCAGCGCCCCGTCCGGCCCCAGCTTAGCCTCTCTTCCTTCCTTCAGATAGCCTGTATTCCTATCCTACCTCGTCGCTTTTCATACAACCTCTCCCACAACTTTCTCTGGTCAGCCTCTAATTTCACAGGGTAGAAGCTGACCTTCTTCTCAGCCAATCGTCCCGGATAGGGGCTGAGGGGGGAGGGGACAATGTCCCCTAACCCCTGAGCTCCGGTTCGGGATGGGGTTTTTTTAACAACCTGCTTCATCCCCACCCACATCTTCCTCACATCCCTTTTCCTCTCCTCTTCACAACCTATATTTTTTACGCCGTGTCCAAGGTGGAGCCGCCATGCCGAAGGACTGCCAGGCCACCAGGCGGGAGGGGTGGTCCCGAATGGCGGCGCCTGGCTCTGCCGGGCTTGTAAGCACCTCTCGCAGTGCGGGCAACTGCGAGAGGTGATGAGCTATTGCGTCCCGTAATCAAAAGAGGGTCACCATGCCCATGTATGAAAAGAAACAAAAACCCCAACCCCCAACTTCCCCAAAAACATCTACGGAGCCGCCCTCGGGCAGCTCCACCGAGAAAATGGAGGTCCCCCCCCTTGTGCTTGCGCAAGGGACCCTCCATAATTCTTTAACCGGAGAGGAGGCTTACTCCTCTCCTACGCCTACGGGTGTAGGGGACTCCCCCTCACCCCCTTCTCTGGAGGTGCTTTCGGGCACCTCCCTATCTCCAGCGGCAGTCCCTCCTTTGCTTTCTAAGGGGACTGCCAAGAAAGCCAGCAGGCAGCCCATTGCCGACCGCCCCTCGTGCAAGCGGCTCGGTAGGGCAAACCCCCTTAGGGGGGAGAGGGAAGCCAGGCCCCTTCGGTCGCTTCCCTCAAAAGACCTGCTGGCAAGAATTTTGAACCTTGCTGGGGTCAAGGCCTGTGCCTCCCCACACCACCTGACTAGTGACAATACTGCCAAGGGGACCTGCGATGTCCTGGGAGGGGATGGCCAACTGGAGGCCCCTCCTGTGATAGACATGGTCCTTGAGGAGACCCAGCCCCAGACGGTAGGGCCTTCCATGGGGGGGAATTCGGGCTCGGCGCCAAGCACCGAACCCGAATCCGCCCCTATGCAAGGTCCTCCTCAAATGGCTGAGGGCTCCGAGGCAGTAGAAGGAGGGGAGGGATCTCCTCCGACAGGTGCCCCTACGACAACCAGGACCTTCTCCATTTCGGAGAGGGACCTGGCTGAGGCTGGTCCATCTGGCCTGGGGACTTCTGCCGGCGGAGGTGAAAAGCGGGTTCATTCCCCGCCCTCCTCTCCTAAAAAGAAAAAGACTCAAAAGACGAAGAAGACTCGGGGCTCCTCTCCATCCGCGGGGGCTGCGGGGACGGATGGGTCTGCTGCCACTTTGGTAGGCGACCAAGCCAAGATCGGCACATCCGGCCCCTCTACCCCCTCGTGTGCGGAGCCCATGACTACGACTAAGACCAAGAATGCACAGGGCGGAGCCTCGATGACATCGGGGCCCCTGATTCAGAGGTTACCTGGCGTTTTCGAGCCCGCTGGCTTCAAACGCTTCCTCGTTATTCGCTCCACTGATGGCACCATGTTGTCCAAGGGCAACATGATCCATCAGAGGAGAGGATTAGCTAGTGCAATTGGTAGAGAGCCGAAGGTAACCCGTTTCTCGGACGGGAGCCTTCTGGCGAATGCGGCGAATCCCGCCGAGGCGGCCAAGATAAGTGCTCTTCGGACACTTCATGGCACCCCGGTGAGTGTGACGCCGCACTCTACCATGAACTTTGTGAAAGGAGTAGTTTATGCGAGGGAACTCGTTGACTACTCCATTGAAGACATCACCCTAGAGCTGGCCGACCATGGGGCGGTCAAGGTCGAACGTGTGATGAGAAAACAGGGAGGGGCCTCGAGACCCACCCCTACACTCTTCGTCACGTTCGACTGTGACAAGCTCCCTGAGTCGGTGCGTGCCGGTTGGTACCGCTACCGCGTGAAGGCATTCGTGCCACTGCCGCGGCGGTGCTATTACTGCCACCGCTTCGGCCATACGAATCGATCATGTAGACGTGCAAAATCGGGGTCACCCGAAGTCTGTGTAAATTGCTCCAAGGTCGCACACGATAAGTCCAAATCGTGTGTGGCCAAGTGTGTCAATTGCGGAGAGCCGCACCCTGCTTCTTCGAAGCAATGTGGTGCATATCTCCTTGAGAAAGAAATCCTGGCCGTTCAGGCCCAGGATCGACTCTCATTCCGCGAGGCAAAGGACTTGGTCCTGGCGCGCCCGGCTCTGCCTGGGACGTCATATGCCTCAATAGTTAGAAAGGCACCCTCTGCTCCTGGCCCATCCAGGCCAACAAGCACGGTTGTTTCCGCGCCCATTCGGAGCCCTTCTGTGGGCTCTACCCAACCTGGGCGCTCCCCTGGTAAAGCTGGCGGCAAAAAGGGTTCATACCCTGCCCCGGCTAAAACCAGGGCTCCCCCCTCTTCCCCCAGCGTGACCGTTTCGCGTAAAGCGAAACGGCCACGCGCCTCCACCGAGTCGTTAGACTCACAGGAGGCAACACCCCTGAAGATGGTCGCTAGGCCATCTTCCGGGGTTCCTAAAGCTGTTCCCCGAAAGAAGGACAGCAACAAAGGAGCTTCGGCCCCTTTGCCCACGCCCCGAGGTGGAGCGAGTGGCTCGGAGACGGTGGTTCCTCGAAAAGAGGGCCCCCCGCCTCCGAAGCCGCAACGCCCGCCTAAAGTTTCGAGGCGGAGGGAGGAAAAGACTCGCATGGCGAGCCCAACCTCCCCCAATAAGTCCTCGAAGGCGACAGCGCCTTCAGCGCTTTGTCCGGCCAACAGCGCCCGGGGTTCTGCCCCCGGGAAGCGTACGGCCATTCCCGTGAGGGTCTTCAATTCGAGGAGGGCCCCCGCGTCTCCTCCGAGCTAGGCCTGGAGGGCATATTCCTTCAATGGAATTGCCGTGGACTCCGGGCCAACTGGGAGGAGCTGCGGAGGCTCGCCTCATCCCGTTCCCCGTTAGCTATTTTTTTGCAGGAGACCATGCTAGGCGCGTGCCCCCTGCCTGCCCTCCCGGGGTATAAGGGTCTTGCGACCCAACCACCGCGGGACGGCCGGGCTGGGGGATGCGCGGTTTACACCCGGCATGATGTCTCCGTTCTTCCTTTCTCTTTAGATACCTCCTTTCAGGCAGTGGCTGTGCAGCTGCACCTGGATAGGAGGTATACTATCATTTCTGCGTACATTCCACCGTCAGCTGACTTCGACGCGGGGGACTTTCGCCGCGTCGTGGCACGGTTGCCGAGGCCCTATCTCTTGCTTGGAGATCTGAACGGCAGGCATCCTCTCTGGGGAGATTACACCATAAATCCCAGGGGACAAGTCCTTGCCGATCTGATCGAAGAGCTTGAGATGGGTGTCCTAAACGTGGATGAGTTTACGCATCACTGTCCGAGAACCGCTTCATTTTCTTGCCTTGACCTATCTTTGTGCTCTTCGGATGCACAGCCTGATTTTGATTGGGGGGTGGTCGATGACCTCCATGGTAGTGATCACTTTCCCATTCAAATATCATTTTCAGGGCAACTGCCGCCTGAGAGACCACCTCGGTGGTGCTTGGCGCGGGCGCGGTGGCCTGCATTTCAGGAAATGACTGAATTCTCTATCTCAGTCAAGGAGTTTAGGTCGGTAGATGAGGCCGTCGAGTTCTTCTCCGGCAACCTCATCGCCGTGGGCCTGACTACTATTCCTAGGACGTCTGGCCGTTTTGCACGCCGACCACTCCCATGGTGGTCGGCCGAGTGTGAGACGGCCCTCAAACAGAAGCGTTATGCCTACATGCGCTATAAGCGCCGCCCGAACGATTTCACCGTCGCTGAATTTCGTCGGGCTAGGGCTAGGTTCCGGTATATTTCGAAGCACGCCCTCCGCTCTTCTTGGCGGGCATACGTGTCTTCACTTAACGGGAAGACCCCTTTAGCTGAGGTGTGGAAGCGAGTCAAAAGGATTCGGGGCAAGTTCTCGCAGGACCCCCCTCCCGTTCTCCAGGAGAATGGGACCGCAATCTCGGACCCCGCGTCCGTGGCGGAATCCTTAGCGACCGCTTTTTCCGCATTCTCTAGCCGTGATGCTGCTCCGCCAGCATTCAATGCACGTCGTGATGTCGCGGAAGGCCGCCGGCTGGACTTTACCTCCAGAGGCGGAGAACCCTTCAACGACAAGTTTACTGTGAGTGAGTTGCGTTCCGCTCTCGCTTCGTGCGCGGACACCGCCCATGGTCCGGACGATGTCCCGTACGCCATGCTTCGACACCTGGGTGAGCGAGGCATGGCCTTTCTATTAGATTTGTTCAACAGGATCTGGGTGGAAGGTCTCCTCCCAGACTCCTGGCGAATCGCTACTGTGCTCGCCTTTCGCAAGCCGGGGAGAGATCACTCTACTCCGACCGGTTTCCGCCCAATCTCTCTAACCTCTTGCGTGTGCAAGTTGATGGAGAAATTGGTAAATGTTAGATTAGCCTATTTCCTGGACAGCGGAGGCCATCTGTCTTCTGCACAGTGCGGCTTCCGTAAGTTCCACTCCACGTCGGATGCTCTGCTCCGACTGGAAAGTGCCGTCTGCGAGGCTTTCCTTCGTAGACAGCACTACGCCACGGTGTTTTTTGATCTGGAGAAAGCCTATGATACCGCATGGCGATACGGTATCATGGAGACTCTCCACACGATGGGGGCGAGGGGACGCCTCCCAATGTTTATATCTGAATTTTTGCGAGATCGTCGATTCCGCGTACGGGTGGGGGGAGCCCTCTCCGGCCCAAAGGAGCAGGAAGAGGGTGTCCCGCAGGGAAGTGTCCTCAGTGTCACACTCTTTGCCCTGAGCATCAACGGCATCACCTCGGTGCTGCCGGAAGATGTTCTCGCTACGCTCTACGTGGACGACCTTTCGATCTCTTTTGGCGCGGCCCAGATGCCAACTCTGGAGCGCCGACTCCAACAGGCATTGAACCGCGTCTCTTGCTATGCCAAAGCGCACAGGTTTCGGTTTTCTTTGGCCAAGACTAAGGTGGTGCACTTCTGCCGCCATCCACGGCTTCACCCCGACCCAGATTTGTTTCTTAATGGGGTGCGCCTGGATGTGGTTGAGTCGCACCGTTTCCTTGGTCTTGTATTCGACCGACGCCTCACCTGGGAGGCTCACATTCGCAGCCTTAGGGTCTCTTGTACCCGCGCCATGGACATTCTCCGTTCCGTGACGTTCAGCGCTTGGGGCGCTGATAGGGCTACCGCCTTACTTTTTTATCGATCCTTTGTTCGCTCGAAGCTCGACTACGGATGCGAGTTTTATGCATCCGCAGCCGAGCGTTTATTGCGAAAGGTGGATTCGATCCACCACACCGGCCTTCGCCTTGCGACCGGTGCCTTCCGCACTTCCCCCATTGAGAGCCTGTTGGTCGATGCTGGGGAGATGCCACTCGCTCTGCGCCGCGTGCAGTGCATCACTCGCCTGTACGCGCGAGCCCGGCGCCTCCCCCAGTCGCCAACAGCTCTCACTGCATCCGCAGCTGATCTCGATGGTGCCTATGCCGCCGAGAGACGCCAGTCATACCCTAAGCCCTTTGGGTTTAGGGCCAGGAAACTCCTTCGAGAGGTAGATATAGCTCTCGGGCCGGTGGCGCCCCTGGTTCTGCCCAGGACGCCACCCTGGAGGGTACCACATTTGGCTATTTGTCGCCACGCCTCTGCTCCCAAAGCTTGTACTGCGCCGGGAGTATTGCGTTCGATCTTTTTGGAGCACACATCGTGTCACGCTGGTACCGTGCCAGTGTATACGGATGGCTCCAAGTCCCAAGAGGGGGTCGGCTTCCACGCCGTATCCCCTCTGTTTGAAGTCAGCGGGGCTCTACCAGGCGCTGCGTCTGTCTTCACGGCCGAGCTGGTGGCAATACACCACTCGGTACGGGAGATTACGCGACGTGCCCGGTTCGGAGACCGGATTGTGATTTATAGCGACTCACAAAGCGCCCTGAGTGCTCTCGGGGCATTGGAATCTCCGCATCCCCTGGTTCGCGAAATCCGTGACGCCACGGTTTTGGCGAGCCAGGCAGATGTCGAGATTATCTTCTGCTGGGTTCCTGGACATGTAGGAATTGCGGGGAATGAGCGCGCCGATGAGGGCGCCAAAGAGTCCGCGAGGACTCTGCGACCGGACCAGCGTTTCGCTCTTCCTCACACCGACTACATGGCAGGAATACGGGCAGCTCTTCGGACTGCTTGGCAAAGAAGATGGGAGACGGTCGAGGGGAACTTAAAGTTGCGTGCCATTGCGCCGCGACTGTTCCCATGGACCTATCCCCCAATGCCGCGGCGGCTTCAGGTTGCTTTCTGTCGTCTTCGAATCGGACACACTCGTGTGACGCATCGTTACTTGGTGGAGCGCTCGCATGTGCCCTATTGCAACGACTGCGTCGTCCCCCAGACTGTTCGGCATATTCTTGTCGAATGTCCCAGTCTGGGTGATCTTCGCGCACGATACCTGTCTCGGTACCGGGATGGGCGGGGTCGCTACCGCCTGTCCCTTGTACTCGGGACGAGTGCGTGCACCATGACTGGTGGACTTATTGACTTTTTGGGGGAGGCCGGCCTTCTCCCCTTTATTTAAGGTTCCTTTTTTTGTTATTGTTTTGTTTTAGATTGCACTCTCCTGCACCGGGGTGAGGGGGACCTCCCCCCGCTGCCGGAGATTGCTTCGATTGTTAAGTTTTTCAAATTTATATTGATTGTTAAGTTTTCATATTTTAACTTTAAAGTAGCCTAATTCTAGGCTGTCGTGTTTTTCGGCGACTTATGCCCAAGTGGGTAGTTGCCAGATGGGCTCTATAAAAAAAAAAAAAAAAAAAAAAAAAATTTTAATCCTCGGTAGTAGAGCTTGCACAGCGTCAGCGGTGCAGGAATTGCCATATATCTCGGTATTGTGGTAAATCGTCGAAGCACCAAGTCTTCAGAGAGGAGATCAGTCCCAGTTAGGGAGGCTCCTTACCCCGTTGGTCTGCAAATCAGGGCAGACCCAGGCTCGTACTCACGTTTTCAGAGCCGAAGCTACAAACAGCCTCACTCTGGTTTTCTAAGCGAGAAAACTACATCTCGGCTTTTCTCCGTGACCCTACGCGTCGATAGGTCACTTCACCCCCCTCACAGAGGCACCCAAGATTCCTCGGAATTCACGAGCGTGGGGCCCTCTTTAACAAGAAGCTCCCGTCACCGCCTTCTTCCAGCAGAATCGTGACGGAATTATGGGATCAGGCCGATCCCTGGAGAACCTACCTCATCGTCTCCACCCCTTATCTCACCACCTTCACTCACTAGCGCCACATACCCCAACTTCACCGCGAAGCTTACCAATATTAAAAGTGTATTGGGATTTACAGAGTGAACAGTTATTTACAAGCCAAGTGGGATATCCAAGATTCACTTATTAATTTATCTCTCAAAGAACCTTATTTGGATATATATATTTTCTTGTTTAGTGTTCATTAAAACTTTATTTTAATATTTTTGTGTATCTAACTTCCTTTGTGTCGCTTGCTGGCAAAGTTTATTCCAATCCCTCCGTAGCCAACCTCTAAGCACTCTGAGTCAATAAACCCATTCAGGGCACGGGCCGAATTAGTACAACGCCCCCTCCACATTCGGGATAATAGGATATATATATATATATATATATATAAGAGTCGAGGGAAACTCCAACCCCCCCTCGGCCTATTCCTCGACATATAGGGTATATTATATCATATTTAATTTCTGGTGTCATTAGGTGTGCGGTTTGTTCCGAACCCGTCAATTTTGGAATTCCCCTTTTCTAATTGCCAAGCGCCAAAGGTTAGATAAAGCAAATAATGATTTTGTTGGTGAAATAAGAATTGGTCACCCTCGATAACCCTTGCTGGCAGCATCTCACCAAGCATAGTAACTATTTGTATTTTCTTTATTTTTGTTATTATTGTGTATATTATTTGTCGCTGCGGTATAATCTGTGGTTAAGTCGTAAAGCTCTTTCGTGAATCAGCGGATCCGACAGCGTATCCAAGATGTCTTCCTCCTCATTTGAAATGTTCCATAAATAGGGACAAGTTTTTGGCCTTTCGGGCAAGGAATTGATCGAATACGTTCAGAACAAACAAAGGAATGAACGTGATGAAAAAAGAGAAGAACAACGAAGACAAGAAGAAATAGAAGAGAGGGAGAAAATTCGTCAACACGAGCGTGAGTTAAGTAGAGATCAAGTAAAAGTCAGTTCCATCGGGTCCAGAAGTCACCAACCTCAGGCCCCCGCATTAAAGCTCCCCCCTTATGGTGATCAAGATGACTTTTGCACTTACTTAACTCATTTCGAAAAGATCTTCGAAGTCAATGGGTGGGACATTGTGTCTGGAGGAGTAGGCCACCTGCTCCCGTTGCTCAACTCTCGTATCAGAGAAATCTTCATTGCCCTCCCAACAGAAGCTGCAATAGAATATTCATCTCTTAAAGCGTCACCCGTCAATGACCTTCTTAAAAAGACCGCACCAGTCCTCATCCTATGGAATCCCGCCGTGACTGCGAGTTTCGGCGAGCTAAAGAAAAAATTGGTCTCCGCTCCTATCCTCCGTTTGCCCAATCCCCAGAAAAAAATTTGGCATCCGAACTGATGCCTCTAATCTCGGCATTGGGTGCGTTTGATTACAATATGAGGAAGAAGGAACCCATTTTCAGTGGCATACGCGAGGTGGAAGCTGCTGGTTCACGAAAGAGCATATGCTACTATAGAACTCGAAGCATTAGCAATCATTTGAGGATTGAAAAGTTTAGGATGCACTTGATTGGTAGACCATTTACTGTCGAAACAGACCATAGACCACTAGCCTATTTAAAAAATCGTAAAAGTCAAACGGCAGACTTATGAGATGGTCTCTTTTATTGTCAGAATACCAATACAATGTATCTTACGTAAAAGGAACGGATAACGTCATTGCTGATAATTTATCACGTAATCCGATAGACGAAGACCCTAGTTGTGGCGACTAACCGGAACTATCCGGCCATTGATCTTTTTTTCTTTTGTATATATGTATGTTCTATTTTTTTTTTGTGTATGTCTAGTCATTCCTGTAATTTCTAAGACCTTGTCGCGAAATAGTGCAATTTCATTATGTTAATTTTTTTGTGTGTGTTTCGCGTATGTGTTTCCTGGGATCTCATTTTGGCTATAGATTGTAACTGCGAGTAGGTTATATCTTGTGACATTATCCCTCGTTCCACTTCAGAATAATGTCCCCTCGGGATGGGTAGGGATGTAGGAGAATAGCCTAATGTTCCCCCGTTTCCCCACCTCACTTCCGGGCGGGCCGCGATATCAAACCTCCCCCTTCCGGCACGATGTCTGGTGGCCTCTCGCCGGAAGAACCCGCCGGCCATTTCAGCTAACCACCACATTCCTTCCCGGAATGGTTATCGATAGATGGGAGCCCATCTTGGCGTCCGGTGGTTTCCGGAAGTTTACAAAGGACGAAATGGAGAAGATAATCAAGCAGTTCTTACCCTAAGAAGGGCGCTTGACATCAAATCTACTTCCGGAGCCATGTGAACCTCTCCTGAGTTTGGGGTATAAAAGATGAATTCTTTTAATCCTAGGTAGTAGAGCTTGCACAGCGTCAGTGGTGCAGGAATTGCCATATATTTCGGTGTTGTGGTAAATCGTCGAAGCACCAAGTCTTTAGAGAGGAGATCAGTCCCAGTTAGGGAGGCTCCTTACCCCGTTTGTCTGCAAGTCAGTGCGGACCTAGGCTCGTACTCACGTTTTCAGAGCCGAATCTACAAACAGCCTCACTCTGGTTTCCTAAGCGAGAAAACTACATCTCGGCTTTTCTCCGTGACCCTACGCGTCGATAGGTCACTTCGCCCCCCTCAGAGAGGCACCCAAGATTCCTCGGAATTCACGAGCGTGGTGCCCTCTTTGACAAGAAGCTCCCGTCACCGCCTTCTTCCAGCAGAATCGTGACGGAATTATGGGATCAGGTCAGTCTCTGGAGACCCTACCTCATCATTTCCACCCCTTATCTCACCACCTTCACTCACTAGCGCCACCCGAACATCAGGTTCCAAGGTAACTCTTCCCTTTCACATTTCCCAACTTCACCGCGAAGTTTACCAACATTAAAAGTGTAGAGGGATTTACATAGTGAACAGTTATTTACAAGCTAAGTGAGATATCCGAGATTCACTTATTAATTTATCTCTCAAAGAACCTTATTTGGATATATATATATATATATATATATATATATATATATATATATATATATATATATATATATATATATATATATATATATATATTCTTGTTTAGCGTTCATTAAAATTTTATTTTCATATTGTTTGTATATCTAACTTCCTTTGTGTCGCTTGCTGGCAAAGTTTATTCCAATCCCTCCGTAGCCAACCTCTAAGCACTCTGAGTCAATAAACCCATTCAGGGCACGGGCCGAATAATTAGTACAACGACCCCTCCGCATTCGGGATAATAGGATATATATATATATATATATATATATATATATATATATATATATATATATATATATATATATATATATATATATATATATATATATATAAATAAGAGTCAGGCGAAACTCCAACAGCCCCTCGGATATTCCTCGACAGAGAGTTTCGCCAGATCTCCGTCAAACTTACCGTTCGTCGTGTTTACCAAAGAGCTCGATTTCTTACTCATCTGACCATAATATTTTATTTAATTTAGCTTTGCTATGTCCAAGATAGTCTAAAATACACCAAACGGGCCTCTCTATGAGTTCTCTTCAACAGAGGGTTCCCTTTAGGAGCAAATCCATGAAATCCTTTCTGGTATAAATAACGTGCTGCTGAAGTCAATACATATAATTTGCATGTAACTCATTTGAACAAGTTAAGGATTTTTTTTTAACTGTCATCATAGTCCGATTATAATTATCTCTAGGGCTCAGTTTCTTTGGTCGACCTTCACTCGTACAATTTACTATGATGCCATTAAATTTATACTTTTCAATAATGTTATTTACAAAAGAAAATGGAATGTTCACAATGAGTGAAAATTTGTAACCATGATGGGCCTTGTGCAGTTTAACAATATTTTTTTTGTATATTCTAAATACTCAGCGGTCTTCATTATTGCGATCTTAGAAATGTTTCCTCGAGAATGTCTACCTTTTTCCAACTTAATCTTATTACTAAATTAAGTTTTGATAATATAACTGAAATCCAAGCAAGGAAGAGGCCTTTTTTAATGGAACATCAAATCAAATGAACGCAAGAAGGACGAAACGCATGAGAAATGCTTATCATCGCTGTCACTATGAGAAATAGAGGGATTGTAACTAACATATAATTTTCGTAAAATCATTTTTCGTGTCAATTTTTGAAAAATAAATCCCTGGAACCCATCCTCGTTCGAATATACCCATCTCTTTCATCATGATAAACAATTTTACCGCTTGCACCTGTTAATTCGCTAATCAGAGGGATTGGGTGTGGGTTGGGAAAGATGGCAATTCAAATTTGCTGACAATCAAATCCTGGAGTTCGGCGATGGTGAGATCGCAAGAGAGGGTAGACTCGTAAATCGTAACTGAATCTCAATCGCTGAGTTCAGCAGAGTTGTTCGCATTGAAGTTGAGGGGAGAAGAAACGAATTTTCTTACCGACTTCTCACCAAAATCGCTTCCTTGACGAAGGTCCATCCATGTTCTTGCAAACGGCGAAGGCTTGGAGATTTGGATCATCGTCACAGAGGAGAGAGACGAGCAGATTTTCTGGGTGCGCTTTCCATGATTTGATGTAAAGGAACACCATGTCTTGCGTTGATTGAGGAAGAAGGCGGAGACGTTTGATTTGGAAAAGAATGTGATTCGCGGCGTTAGAAATATGTGGTCGAGTTTTGATCCTAAATGAACAAGGAATGTAGTTAGTGACGACATAGAAAATGAGAGAGTGCAGGTACTTCTTAACTTTACTTTTAAAAAGATGCTTGGAGAGGTAAGTTGCACCAAGGCGACAGGCTAAAGTCATCCACCTCGAGTAGGAAATTGGTCCTGGCTTCAACTTTTCAAAGGCGGATCATTATTCATGTTGTGAAAGGATTTGGCGACGAGAAAAAGGTACTTCTGATCAGAGGACAAATCCGACAACACTTCATTTATCATCTGAATTTCTAGTCCATCCGTGCTCGGAACAAACTCTTCATCCCATTCTAACTCTTCCACCTTTGACAAAGAATTGGTGCCTTGAAAGAATTGTTGCCTGTGTTAGGTCCGTCGAAAGGTTGGAATTTATGACGAAGACGGAGTTCATTGTATGGAGGTCACAAATTGACTAATGAACTTTTTCGCCTTGTTGATCCTCAATTTTTTTTTAAGATGCCGCCATCTCTCTCTCTCTCTCTCTCTCTCTCTCTCTCTCTCTCTCTCTCTCTCTCTCTCAGACAAATACATGTAATTTACTGTTACTTACCTCGAGAAGAGAAATCTAGGCTAAATTATCTCGTTGTCTCCGATGACATTACGTGTCATCGTGTTTGCTTGCTTTAGGCATTTTTGACAATATATAAAATAAATTTCGTTAATGAAATGGATTTGCATATTGCAGTCTTCGCATGTGTCACATATCACACTATTGATTGCCTTGACACAAATTTTGGGATTCCCATCCTCCAATCAGAGCTCGAGTTTAAGATAACACGGGAATACGACATGATGCTTCAGCCTAGCGAGAATCTCTTAGCCGATCCGAGCATTGCTATTTTTAATCGCTTATATGTTTAGATTTACTCTCGTTTTTTTTAGTTGCGGGCGACTCTACACCTCATTATGTCGGTCGGTCCCCGTTTTGCTTTCTTTTGTTTTGTAATAAAATGGTAACTATTCAACCGATTCTAACGAAATTTGAAACCTTTTACATTCTCTTTCGAATAATATAATTGCCAAAGTCCTCCCAAGGTTAGCCCGGGAATTATTTTGTTTTGGCAATAACATCATAATTATTCGGCTGATTCTAACCAAAATTTGAAACCCTTATGTTGTTTTACATCCTTTTTAGAATGCAAGGTCCTCCCAAGGTTAGTCCAGTAATTATTAAAAGTTTTGAAGGTCATAATGTTATAAATCAGAATAAGTGAGAGCACGCAGCTTTTTGGTCAGCAGACTTTGTTTCTCTCACTTATGGTAACATACTTGTTTGTTCTAATGATTTTTATTTACCACAACTCACAGTTTTGACTCTGCCTTCCCCCCCCTTTAATATGAATGTATGCAGCTGCCATATTCCCAGTTCAAGAGTTATCGCGAGTCATTCCTTTGTTGTTAAGGACCCATTACTTACCCTTTTCATTCAAACATTAGGCTATCCATGGCACAGTTGCATCTAATATAAAGAAAGATTGATAACCAGTGTAACAGTGTTCGTGAATGGAGGATAATCGTAAAATTGTACTACAGGGTGTACAGGGTGTCCACAAAGTCTGGGTACATAGGGATTTTAATATTTTAATATTCTAATATTTAATATTTTAATATTCTAAAGGTATGTAATTATTCCCTTTGTACCCAGACATTTTGGACACTCTGTATATGCTTAACTGTTTTGGTCGAATTATGATTAAGGTGCGCTATGTGCTGTATGTAGCCTGTGTAATTAATTTCTTTCTATAGTGATTTAATTTTAATTTGTGCGTTGAAGTTAAAAACTAATAGTAGATACTGTAAGTACTGTATTTCCAATCGTAGTATAACTTGAGAATAAAAACATGAGGACAATCTGTATAAATATACTGTACCATTAATTCATTCGATGTCTCGATACAACACCAAATTGTTCAGATCTTGCATAACTTATTTAAGGGGAGGGGGGCCCGAAAGTGTGGGGAGAGGTAGGGCCCACTGAAAGCTCAGTTCGGCACTGATAGAATCGTTTCGAAAACTTTTTTAATACTCAAGGATATTTAGTTGATATATATATATATATATATATATATATATATATATATATATATATATATATATAAGAGTGCCACACATATTGCCGATACGTAGACGACATCTACATCAACGTCCAAAACGAAGAACATCTGATAAACATCAAGCAGCATTTTGAGGAGAACTCCGTGCTAAAATTCACTTATGAATTGAGCACAGGCAATAAACTCCATTTCTTGGAAGTTGAGGTTCAAAACATCAATGGTAGCTATATCACTAAAGTACATAGAAAAAGTAAGGACATGGGAAGATGACTCAATGCGGAGAGTGAATGCCCTGAAAGGTATAAAATAAGCGTAATCAGCTCATACATCCGCCGAGCTTATAAATGCTGCTCTACGTGGGGACTTTTCCACCAAGAGATAGCACGAGTAAAACACATACTCGTGAATAATGGTTTCTCAAACAGCGTGATTGACAAACAACTCCAATCATATTTAAATAATTATTGCGAAGGTAAGGATAAAACTGAAAGTAATCAGGGAGAAGTCAACAACATCAAAGTGTATTACATAAATCAGATGTCCATGGCCTATAAAATAGATGAAAAAAAAAACATCAAAGAGATTATTAACCGTACATCAAGGTTAAAAGCCAAATGGATAAAAGGTGTTTCAAATAAATAATTTTCAATAAAGGTATCTCCCTCGGACGTCCTTCATGCTTTTGCATTTTCTGCAATATTATTTTGTATTGTGTTCAAACTAACATCAACGCATTCCTCTCCCAAATGATTGTTCATCTCCTTTCTACTCGCCATTTAGTTGTTTTTACCAGGTCTAAAGATTCCCCCAGCCGTGTGGACTTGAATTTTTCGAGGATGATCCAAACGAGGGTGATTTGCAGTTACCCCCAATTACTTAAGCTTTCTTATTATTGACTGCAATGCAGATATATGCAGTTCTTCAGAAATCTTCTATAGCTGTTAGTAGATTTGACTTCAGTAGTTATCTCGAATTGATGTCGGAAGACAGTTCTCTACCTTTCGCCATGAGGATTGCTTCTTCGAGCTTGCGATGACGAAGAAGGGCTTCGTAGAAAATTATAACTAACAGTGATTAGCATAAATTATAAATAGACCACGGAAATTACTCGTGTTACTTTAACTGCGTCATAATTTCAACCATATAAATTAAATATATGGCTGCAAAAATGATATCGTAGGAATACTTTTTGGGTACGAATTTTCCCCCAAAGTGTTATTACTTCTTTGTCTTTCAAACTTGTTAAAATTTTGTTAGTGGATCTATTAATACATTTATCTTATAAAGTTCCTAAATTTTGGTACTCTGGTACTCATGAACTATAGCGAAAGGTTGTCGTATTAGGTAAGGATCTGAATACTTTATGGGGCAGTTTATATATTGGTAGATGAATATGGCGGCTGACTGATGATGGTTAACAGTCCCTGCTCGGTCAAACGGGTAACTGTGAAGGGGAAGGAGTATGGTAAAGGAAGGAAGGAGGCCTCATGAAAGGGTCTAAGGCACTGTCGACGAGGATATAGAGAAGGTTCAAGGAGGGCTCCAGTAGGTTCAAAATAGCTCAGGGAATGTTCATGGAGGGCTCAAGGATTGTTCAGGAAAGGATAATGGGTGTTAATGGAGGGTTCATTAAGTGTCCAGGGAAGGAGATTGGCGTTAATGTAGAGCCCACCTCAGTGTTATTTACTCGATCGATTTTATCTCTCCTCTTCACTGTTATCAGTCTTCATCAGTGTTATCTTTCCAATTCAATTTTATCTTTCCTCATTGATTCTAATCAATGTTATCTTTCCTCATCAGTTTTATCTAGCCTCTTCACTGTTATCTTTCCTCATCAGTTTTATCTAGCCTCTTCACTCTTATCTTTCCACATCAATGTGATCTTTCCTCATCAGCTTATCTATCCTATTCACTGTTATCTTTCTCCATCACTGTGATATCTCCCCATCAGTTTTATAGATCCTCTTCACTGTTATCTTTCCACATCAGTCTTATATTTCTTCATCAGTGTTATCTTTCGTTATTAGTTGTATCTATCCTATTCAGTATTATTTTTCCTCATAAGTTTTATATATCCTCTTCACTGTTATCTTTCCACTTTAGTGTTATATTTCCTAATCAGTTTTATCTATCCTCTTCACTTATATTTCTTCATCACGTTATCTTTCGTTATCAGTTTTATCTATCCTGTTCAGTGTTATCTTTCCACATCAGCCTTATCTTTCTTGGTGGTGGCCCGACAGTGGGTCGGGGACCCCGACACCTATTTCCAGCCCCACCGAAGCTCCCCGGACCATCGCAGGAGCAGGCCAGCCGCCTGCTTCTGTGTCTAAGTTGGTGGTGCAGTTGTTGTTGATATCGAAAATGGTCTGGTTTTTGTGTTGGTGATTGGGAGGTTGTCTGCTGATGCGGTGGTGGGGGGATGATTTGGATGTTGCATTTTCTGCCTGAGTTGTCATGCGTGAAGTTTTAGGTGATGTTTGATTGGTAGGATGTTCGTCTCGTCGTGTAGATGTTGGGTGTTTGTGTCAAGAGTGCATCCTGTGGCAGTGCGGAGGGCTGTGTTTTGTATTGACATGAGAGGGCTGCACGGCCTCCACCGTGCGACCCTGATATCCAATGCAACATCTGTTGACAGCAGTTTAGATCCCGCATTGGTCTTCTCAGCCATCGTCGCTCTCTTCAAAGAAGATTACGCTGAGACACAAGGTCACCATCGAATTACGATGGACTCCCTTAAGCAAGTTTCTTGGTGTTGGTTTCTGAAATGATTGGGGACCAGATTGTGTTGGCGTATTCTAGTGCTGGTCTTGTGATTGTCTTGTATTTGTTAATCAGCGTTTCCTTGGTTTCCCCCCAGTGTGTAGTTGTGAGTGCCTTGATGACTTTGAGTATCTTCGTGGCCTTGACTATTGTGTTTTTTATATGTTTTGAGTATTTGAGTTTGGAGTCAAAAGTGAGGCCAAGGATCTTCGGTTCTTTTGTGGTGGGTAGTGTTATGTTTTGTATGTTTAGATTTAGGGTTCTGTTGTATTCTGCAGGGTCTGGTGTGAACAGAGTGGTCATTGTTTTGGTGGCTTTTAGCTTTAGTGAGTTTTCTATTGTCCATGTGTGTATTTTGTTGAGGTAAGGTTGTATTTGTTGTGCAGCGGTTTCTGGTGTGTTGTGTGAGAAGAGTATTGTGATGTCGTCTGCGTAAGTGACAATTTTTACTGTTTGTGGAAGAGTTGGTATATCTGAGGTGTATATGTTGAAAAGTGTTGGGGAAAGTACTCCTCCTTGAGGAACTCCGGATTTTGTGTGTCTGTGTTTGGATTTTGTGTTTGGTATTTGGGTGTATTGGAGTCGTCCCTTGATGTAGTTTGATATGTACTTGATGAGGGTGGTAGGTTGGTGAGTTTGAGGATCTTGTTGATTAGTTTGTGTAGGTCTACTGTGTCGAATGCTTTGGACATGTCAAGAACGACTGCTATGGTTCTATGTGGTGGAATTTTCTTGTTGAATCCATTTGTGATTATTTTGTTTATTGTGCATAATTCTGTGGTGGTTGAGTGCATTGGTTTGAACCCATGTTGGTGTAGTGTGTTTAGGGTTGTTGGATATGATGTAGGGTAGGATGATTTTTCTAGTGTTTTTGGCTATGGGGAAAGCAGCGCTATTGGTCTGTAGGAGTCTCCTTTGTTTATGTCTTTGTTTGGTTTGGGTATTGGGATTATTTTAACTACTTTCCATAATTTAGGTATGTTGTTTGTGTTTATGGCGAAGTTGTAAGTGTGCGTGAGGAGGTTTATGGCGTTGTCTCTTGCTTGTTTTATGGTTCTGGTGGTCTGTTCTCTTGTGGTTGTGAATTGTGGTTTGGGAGTTTTTTTTAAGTCTGTCTATTTTCCTGTTTTCATTTTTCGTTTGGTGTATGGTTGTGTTTGTGAATTGTTTGTTGAAGTGTTCTGCTTTTTGTATGGGTGTGTTGGCTTCTTTTTTCCCGAAGGTGATGTTGTTTTGTGGCTGTGTTGGTTTTTTGTTTGTGAGGCCAGCAATGGTTTTCCAGAGTTTGTGTGCGTTTGTTTTGTGGCTCCATTGCTGGTTTAGGTGATGTTTCCATAATTCTTGTTTGTGTTCTTGTATGTCGCGATCTATTTGTTTGTTTTGTTCTATAATGTTGGGGTCTGATGGGTTTTGTTTTCTATTGTGCTATGAGGTTTATGATTAGTTCAGTGAGTATTTTTTGTGTGTTGTGTATTTTTCCACGTGGGATGTTGTGTTTGTCTGCTTGTAGGATAGTGTTGGTTAGTATTTTGCTTGCAGTGTGTGCATCTTTGAGAAGTTGGATATTGAAGAGTGCTTTTTCAATTTCTTTTGTATTTTCTGTCCAGTTTGTCTTGTGATAAGTTGTGTCTGTTTTGAGGTTTTGTTGTAGCCTGAAGTTTGTTTTTGTGTTTAATGTGATTAAGGTGGGGAGATGATCAGAGGAGAGAGCGTGTGTCGTGTTCCAGATAAGGTGTATGTGTAGGATGTTTGTTGTAGTTGCGATGTCTGGTGAAGTGAGTTGTTGGTTGGGGTGTGTGGGTATGCGGGTTGGTGCATCTGTGTTTAAGGTTATGTGATTTGAGTTTTGGATGATGTCGGCGATGAATTCTCCTCTGTGGTCTTCTGTGGGTGGGTTCCAAAGTTCTGAGTGTGCGTTGATGTCTCCTGTGATTATGGAGTTCGTGAGAGTGGTTGCGTGGGTGAGTAAGTTTGTTATGTCTGCATCTTCATTTGGGTGGTTGGGGTCCGTAGTGTCTCTGGGTGGGATGTAGAGGTTTGTGAGGTGTAAGTGCTTAGTTTTGCTTAGTTGGATTTTGGTGCTTTGTGATTCAGTTTTTCGTGTGTTTCTGTTGTTTGAGAGGGGGATATGTGTATAGGTGATGTTGTTTTTGATGTATGTGATGAGGCCTCTTCCCGCTTTGTCCTTTCTGTCGGTTCTGATTGCTGTGTAGTCTGTGATTTGAGGGGTTTTCTGTTTTTCTGTGAGTTTGGTTTCTTGAATGGTGATTATGTCTATTTCATGTTTGTTTGTGAGGTGCTCGAGTTCTCTCGTTATCTTATTCAGTACATTTATGTTAATTTGTAGTATTTTTAGGTGTTTGTTGTGTATATTTCCTTTGTTTGATTGTGTAGGGGTTTGTGATAGGCGTTGATGGGTGTGGCGCTTCGTGTTTTGGGCACATCCAGTGTTTTGGATATTGTTTAATTATAGTTTTTATGCATTTGAGATGTACCCGGTGTGTTGTGATGGCGTTGAACATTATGGGTGTTTGTCTTTTTGTGATGTGTTTATTGCACAGTGTACATGTCCATGTTGTGGGGCCTGGGGTAGACTCCATGTCCCTGCTGAGGAGGAGCAGAGCTACTGCCCACGTGAAAGGGTCCACGAGGCAGAGCACCAAAAAGGTGATATCTTTCTTCATCACTGTTATCTTTCGTTATCAGTTTTATCTATCCTCTTCAGTGTTGTATTTCCTCATCAGTTTTATCAAGCCTCTTCACTGTTATCTTTCCACATCATACTTATCTTTCCTCATCAGTTTATCTAGACTCTTCAATCTTATCTTTCAACATCAGTATTATCATTCCTCATAAGTTTTATATATCCTCTTCACCTTTATCTTTTCACATCAGGGTTATCTGTTCTCATCAGTTTTATCGCTCCTCTTCACTGTTATATTTTCAGTTCAGTGATATCCTTCCTCACCAGTTTTATCTATCCTCTTCAATGTTATCTTTCGTTATCAGTTTTATCTATCCTCTTCAGTGTTATATTCCCTCATCAGTTTTATCTATCCTCTTCACTGTTATCTTTCCCCTTCAGTGTTATCTATCCTCACCAGTTTATCTATCCTCTTCACCGTTATCTTTCTTCATCACTGTTATCTTTCGTTATCAGTTTTATCTATCATCCTCACTGCTGTATTTTCTCATCAGTTTTATCAAGCCTCTTCACTGTTATCTTCTCACATCAATATTATCTTTCCTCATCAATTTATCTAGCATCTTCAATCTTATCTTACAACATCACTATTATCTTTCCTCATCAGTTTTATAAATCCTTTCACCTTTATCTTTCACATGAGTGTTATCTCTCCTTATCAGTTTTAACTATCCTCTTTACTGTTATCTTTCCATATCAATGTTATCTTTCCTCATCAGTTTCATATATCCTCTTCCCTGTTATCTTTCCACATCAATGTCATCTTTTCTCATTTGGTTTATTTATCCTTTCACTGGTATCTTTCTGCGCAAGTTTTATCTATCCTCATCACTGTTATCTTTCCACTTAAGTGTTATCTATTCTCACCAGTTTTATCTATCATCTTTACTGTTATCTTTTTAAATCAATGTTATCTTTTATTAGGAATTTTAATTATCATCTTCAGTGTTATCTTTCTTCATCAGTTTTACCAAGCCTCTTCATTGTTATCTTTACATATCACTGTAATATTTCCTTATCAGTTTTATGTAGGTATTTCACTGTTATTTTTCTACATCAATCTTATCTTTCCTCATGAGTTTTATCTATCCTCTTCACTGTTATCTTTCTTCATCAGTGTTATCTTTCGTTATAAGTTTTATCTATCTTATTCAGTGTCATCTTTCCTCATCAGTTTTATCTATCCTCTTCACTGTTATATTTCCACTTCAGTGTTACCTTTCCTCATCAGTTTTATCTATCCTCTTCACTGTTATCTTTCTTCATCACTGTTATCTTTCGTTATCAGTTTTATCTATCTTCTTCAGTGTTGTATTTCCTCATCAGTTTTATCTCACCTCTTCACTGTTATCTTTCCACATCAATGTTATCTTTCCTATTCAGTTTTATTTAGCCTTTCACTGTTATATTTCCACTCTAGTGTTATCTTTCCTCACCAAATTTATCTATCCTCTTCCCTGTTATCTTTTTACTTCAGTGATATATTTAATCACCAGTTTTATCTCTCTTCTTCACTGTTATCTTTCATTTTCAATTTTACCAATCCTCTTCAGTGTTATCTTTCCTCATGAGTTTTATATATATACTCCTCACTGTTATCTTTTTTTCATTAGTGTTATCTTTCCTCATCAGTTTTATATATCCTCTTAACCGTTATCTTTCCACATCAGTCTTATCTTCCTTCATCAGTGTTATCTTTCGTTATCAGTTTTATCTATCTGTTATATTTCCTCAGCAGTTTTATATATCCTCTTTACTGCTATCTTTCCAATTCAGTGTTATCTTTCTTTACCAATTTCATCTATCCTCTTCATTGTTATCTTTCTTCATATTTATTATCTTTCATTATTTGTTTATCTAGCCTCCTCAATGTTATGTTCCCTCATCAGTTTTATCTAGCCATTTCAATGTTATCTGTCCATATCAATATTATCTTACCTCATTAGTTTTATATATCCTCTTCACTGTTAACTTTCTTCATCACTGCTATCTTTCTTTATCAGTTTCATCTATCTTCTCACTGTTATCTTTCGACATCAGTACGATCTTTCTTTATCACTGTTATATTTCTTTATCAGTTTTATGTATCCCCTTCAGTGTTGTATTTCCTCTTCAGTTTTATCTAACCTCTTCCCTGTTATCTTTCTCCATCAGTGTTATCTTTCCTCACCACTTTTATCAATCCTCTTCACTGTTATCTTTCTTCTTCAATATTATCTTTCGTTATCACTTTTATCCATCCTGTTCAGTGTTATCTTTCCACATCAGTCTTATCTTTCTTCATCACCATTATCTTTTGTTATCCGTTTTATATATCCTCTTCAGTGTTCTATTTCCTCATTAGATTCATCTATCACCTTCACGGCAGTGTTATCGTTCCTCATCCGTCTTATACCTCTTTTTCACTCTTATCTTTCCTCTTCAGTGTTATCTTACCTCATCAGTTTTATATACCCTCTTCCCTGTTATCTTTCTTCATCACTGTTATATTTCTTTATCAGTTTCATCTATCTTCTCACTGTTATCTTTCCACATCAATACGATATTTCTTTATCACTGTTATCTTTCGTTATCATTTTATCTATCTTCTTCAGTGTTATATTTCCCCACCAGTTTCATCTAGCCGCTTCACTGTTATCTTTCCACATCAATGTTATCTTTCCTAATCATTTATATCTAGCCTCGTCATTGTTATATTTCTACATCAATACCATCTTTTCTCATCAGTTTTATCTATCCTCTTCACTGTTATCTTTCTTTATATTTTTGATCTCTCCTCTTGACTGTTATCTTTCTTTATATTTTTGATCTCTCCTCTTCACTGTTATCTTTCTTTATATTTTTGATCTCTCCTCTTCACTGTTATCTTTCCACATCATTACTATCTTTACTTATCTGCTTTATATATCCTCTTCACCTTTATCTTTCCACATTAGTGTTATCTTTCCTCATCAGTTGTATATAGCCTCTTAACTCTTGTATCTCTGCATCACTGTTATCTTTTGTTAGCAGTTTTATTTATCCTCTTCAATGTTATCTTCCCTCATCGTTTTATCTACCCTCTTCAATCTTATCTTTCCATTTCACTGTTATCTTTCTTCATCAGTATTATATGTCCTTATCAGTTTTAGATAGAATTATCAGTATTGTCTTTCTTTATCAGTTTTATATAGCATTATCAGTATTATTTTTCCTTATCAGTTTTATATAGCATTATCAGTATTATCTTTCCTTATCATTTTTACATAGCATAATCAGTATTATCTTTCCTTATCAGTTTTATATAGCATTATCTTTCCTTATCAGTTTCATATAGCATTATCAGTATTATCTTTCTTATATAGCATTATCAGTATTATCTTTCCTTATCAGTTTTATATAGCATTATCAGTGTTATCTTTCCTTATCAGTTTTATATGGCACTATCAATATTATCTTTCCTTATCAGTTTTATATAGCATTATCAGTATTATCTTTCCTTATCAGTTTTATATAGCATTATCAGTATTATCTTTCCTTATCAGTTTTATATAGCATTATCAGTATTATATTTCCTTATCAGTTTTATATAGCATTATCAGTATTATCTTTCCATATCAGTTTTATATAGCATTATCTTTCCTTATCAGTTTTATATAGCATTATCAGTATTATCTTTACTAATCAGTGTTATCTTCGTCATTAGTTTCAGCACATCTCTTTGACCATCCGAAGCATTTTGATCTCTAGTTTTCCTCAGAAAATATCCCACATAAAAGGGGTCAATGAGGTGTAAGAGAAATTATATGACTAACTCATTCGAATGCGGTTAAATCATGCACTTATTCATCTCCTCTTTATATGATCAGGTTTCATTTAATATCAAATTGAAGCATTATTGAAATTCATTAGTTTCTATTGTAAATTTTATATTCTATTTTCCTCTTAAGTTTATTAATATTTAACACGATTTATAAATTCTGATTCATATATGGTGGAAAGAGTATACGGTCAAGTGATAATGATGAATGAACAGAGAGAGAGAAAGAAAAACATTAAAAAATGAACGGGGGAAGCAGTAATAAAGGCAGACAAACAAAAAAAGCGTCACGAACAGGCTATCATTCGGTATGCTTAGCATTTACCCCCAATGGACATCAACTGTCGAATGGTCTGTAGTGGTCGGACTATGCAGTAGGTAGGTTGGTAGTAATCGGACTACGCAATAGGTAAGCTTCTGGCTCTAAAATTGCTGGATTCAATAGGCCCAAAAGATACCTCCGCAAAGTGGACACGAATTGATCCTATTAAATCCAAGCATGCCTTATATATATATATATATATATATATATATATATATATATATATATATATATATATATATATATCGTGATCGTGGTATTGTAAGGGCCGAGTGGTGGTGTACGTACGTAGGTTTGTTACGTACTTGAATAACTCTTTGATTACGTTTTCTCTAAGAGTGCTATAATATTTTACGTTATTTAATCTTTGAGGATTTCTAGTGCCATGTGCAGCGTTTCGAGGATTGAATTAAATACTTGTAAAAAGAATATATCTTTAATTACAACATAAAAAAGTGAAATCTAAAAAAACAACCTATACAGCTATGAATAAACAAGTCTATGTTAGAATTACTAGTTTAAACCACATGGATATAAAGTAATGGTTGACCTCAAGCTCACTTTAATATTGGACGCTAATTGACACACAAAAATAATTGAATTTCTTTACCTTTAAAAAAACCACACGTGAATTGGGCATGAATAATGACTTTGGCCTTGGATCTTATGTAGACGAGAAAATGGTTTTCCGGTTAGGCGCGTGTGCGTGTTCACAGACATCCAGCTGTTTGACTGGCGAGGAGAGGGGCTTGAAGCAACAGGTGATTTCGGTGAGGGCGATGGATGGCGTTAAGCACGTTGTCTTAGTCAGATGATTTAGACAACGGGACTGTGAAGGAATGCTTTTTCCAATCTTCGGGTTAATCTTGAGATGGTTCGCACTGACGAGCAATGAGCAAAACGTGAATCCTTTGATGGCTGGAGGGGGCGGGGGTGAGGAAGTTTACTTTGGGTATTCTTCAATGGCGAGGACTATCTCTGTTTTTTGTTGCAAACCGAGATAGGGGGGTTTTCGGTGTGACCACCAGGAACTGGTTCAGAATGAACTTCTTCTCTGTTCCTTTCTTTGATTGCCGGGCACTTCCGCCGGACTTCGTCGTGTCGATCTCTAACTCGATCTTTTTTCGTTCTTCTCCAGTTATCCGCCTATATACTTCACCGACCCACTGAGGGTAGGAGAATTGGCAGGGGGGGAGGCTTAGGAATTAAGCCTCTTCCTCTAATGACTCTTATCCGAGGGTCTTTCACTTAGCTCTAAAAGTATATTCTAGCTTTTGGTCTCAGCTCCTATAATTTCGTCTATGACGCGAAATTAGATCCCAAATCTTACGGGAAATAGTGCCTGTTTACCCATTGTTATTGCACCTGGTCTCCTTCCCTTCGTATTGTTATGCTCACTGGCACAAAAATCTGTTGATTGGTACTTCTCGTGGTTTGAGGAGGCGTCTGACGGCCAGCGGGTCGGGAAGAGAGGGGGGGGGGATAAGTAATTAGGTTACACTGCCAAGCGCCAGTTTGTTGTTGTGACCGAACCGGGCCTCTGTTATTAGGGTGGGATATCGACTTTCCTACAATATATATTGTAGCCCACGCCCTCTGCATCAGGAGCGCATATATAAAAAAGAAAAGGAGAGAGTGAGAGAGATCCAGATTTCATTCATTGATTAAGACATTCAACCACAACGAATTCACTCGCGTTCATGCTCCTGTTTTTAACCCACTGAGTCTTGTCTCGCACTTAACTCATACTTGCGTTGATAATATATAGACTACTAGTCTCCCGCCTAGTACGCTTCGTGTCGCGCCGCTTTCACCGTAATATTTCGTTATTAGAATAAAGTGTTTATTTTCGTTTGTCAATTTTTGCCTTAAAACCTTCGGTCAGCCCAGTAAAGTAGAAGACCACCTTAAAATCATTTATCTTTGGAGTCAGATAAATAATTTGCCGTAACGTCACCCTTCACCTATAAACTGGAACTCATCGCGCCTTTATAAGGTAGTGGTTACGGAAACCTCTTTCATTCACATACAATTGATTCGCCATCATCCGGACCTACAGGTGTTCCTCGTGGCATATGCCCCTCTTCCTCGCCGGCGGTTTCAACTGGCTCTGAAAACTCGCTTATTATGTTAAGGCTATTCATAGTCAATTGACAGGAGCCCATTGAAGGCTTAAAGCTCTTAAAGTGCGCCATTTAAAACCTACATTATTATTAATGGAACTTATTCCCAACTATTTTACCTCTATTTTTAAAACAACTCTAATGTCTTTCCTATTCTTTTTATCTTCCATTGATTCTGTTGTTTTTATTAAGCTAAAAAAAGATCGGCGAAACAATGGCTCTGTGGGAATATTAACGGCTTTGATTTGACTGAAGAAGGCTCTGGCTATTTAGGTTAAATGGGCAGATAGAATAGGACGTTATTGAAAGAAATGCCTCATCTGCCATTCTATGGTATTCGTCGAAGGTCAGACACCTCTTAATGGTATTTGTCTGAGGTGAATTAATAAAGATTTAGTAGAACAACAATTTTTAGATAAAATGAGGAGGAAGTTTCACCAGAAAAGAAGAGAAAATTTTGCACGCACTTAGCAGCATAAAAAATGGTAAAGCACCTAAATGGGTTGCAATCGACCAAATAAAAGCTATGTTTGAAGGCGTTCCTGACCTAATTGCTGCCTGTTTACAAGTTTATGAGAAAGGGTTCCAAATGCATGGGAAAATGGTTCTCTTTTACTTCTTTTTTTTTTTAAATGCTACAAAGAATACTTAAAGAACTACAGGACAATATGCTTCGTATCCTCAACATATATATTACCTATAAAATCTATAACAAACAGCCACAAAGACAATCGATTGCTATCAACCATGCAGAAGGAAGGTTTCAGAAAGATTCCACTCTCTTATGCCATATATAATATATATATATATATATATATATATATATATATATATATATATATATATATATATATATATATATATATATATATATATTTATATATTTTTTTTAAACCACATTGAAAGAGAAAACGGAATAATTTTTCCTTGCAGTAATATTTTTATTACCTTTTTCGAAAAAAATCCGTGCAGGGAAGGGATTCGAACCAGGCACATATATATATATATATATATATATATATATATATATATATATATATATATATATATATATATATATATTTTAAACCACATTGAAAGAGAAAACGGAATAATTTTTCCTTGCAGTAATATTTTTATTACCTTTTTCGAAAAAAATCCGTGCAGGGAAGGGATTCGAACCAGGCACACGGAGGCAGCGAGCACCGCTTTGATCACAGTTAAAAGTATGCCGTTAGTACACTACGCTACGCCTCTAGAGAACCTGCATGGAAAAATTATTCCGTTTTCTCTTTCAATGTGGTTTAATAGATTCATTTTCATCATTCTCTGGCGCTCCTTTGAGATATATATATATATATATATATATATATATATATATATATATATATATATATATATATATATATATATATATATATATATATATATATATATATATATATATATATATTTAGGCATGAGTGTGTCTTTTATGCATGTTTTATTGAAGACCAGGTCCACAGGTCCAGCTGAGCTTCAACTTTTTCTCTGCTCTTATAAGGGTTCCAATATTCATAATTTATTTATTATTGTCCCGAGGTACCTTTCGGCCGTTTCGGTCATGTTCTGGGGCTATAATGATAAATATGAAGAAATTCAATTGCATAAATAGTAAGTATGTGTTAACATTTTACATGTTTTAGAGGAGACACCATCAATGTAGTTTAATATAAAAAAAATAAATAATAATTTGAAATTAAAATGATAAATTTTGAGCTTAAAATGAAAATGATTATTATAAATTTGTGGAATGAAAATTTTATGACTTGACCATTTAATCCATTACGAGTTTTAAAGTCCTTTGAGTAGCCACCTGTTGGCCATTAAGCCTCGGTCTCTCTTCTTGGATTAAGATAGCTTCCATGATGTGAAGGCGACTGCGGTCAGTTCTCCATTTGATTACGGTATTCTCTACTTAAATTTCTCTTGCATTAAGTAGTGATTATTTAAGGTGCCGTTTTGCCAATGCACGTTGAGTCGACGAGATAAGGAGGTGGTTGCCCTTCCAATGTATTTATTCGAAGAATGAAACTTGCAATCTTCATGGGGAGAGTTGAATTCGTAAATTAGAATGGAGTCTTTCATTTCTTTTGTTTTGTTTGTTATTGTTAATGATATGATTGCTAATTTTCTTGGTTCTGTAGTATATTATCACATTTAATTTTTCTTCTGGATTTGTACATTTTGTATTTTGGTGTATAATATTTTTTATTATTCTTTCGTCCGTTTTATATGAATCAATCATATATATATATATATATATATATATATATATATATATATATATATAATTTTTTTTTCCCATAGTAAGTTTTGTTGAAAGCGAAGGCTAATTTCACATTTGTGATTTTTTTTCACATCTTTCAATTTGTCCTATATTTTTTGCCTTTATGTCTGGTCAATAATTTTGTTGTTTTTTTTCTAGGATTTTTCTATTGACTTTGCACCAGATCGCCGACAAATACTTTTCTTAGAAGCCGTCCATATACAAGAAGAACAACCCAAACTCAACATTCAATTCATTTCGAACGGAATACTGCCAAGCGGTAGAATTAGGAGCCGAACTACGAGGGATACTTAATCTCACCCCATGAAGGTCCATCACCTCTTTTGACGTGAGCGCGAATCTGACCTTCGTTTCTAAGCTTACTTCTTTCAACCTTGTCTTAACTTGCTCAAAATTTTGTCGTTACGTTTGCACTTGCTGAGCTCTTGGTTTGTTTGTACGTAAGGGTGTTCATTCATTGATATAAAAACCTATGTTCTACTCTTTTTATTTGTATTTTTACTTTATCTCTGAAGATGATACGAGGGGATTGAAACGCGTCAGATAAATAAAGTGTTTTGCTGAAGACATTCTCTCCTATTCCCTCCTTTAACTTTAAAATCTGAGTTTTAATGAATTTCGGAAAACTTATCCACGGCCTCAACCCAGACGTGAAGAGAAAATCAGAAATGCGAAATTAACGGTCGCTTTCAACAAAACTTGCTACGATGAAAATATATTTATATTTTTTATACCCCGCGTATATCTCCCGCGGACGAGGTGGCACATAGTCAGAGACACTTCCACTCCACCATTCACACACATTATCGGCTGCTTAACCAAGGCGACCCGCCTACTACATTTTCCCAGCCATCATCAGAGTCCTACTCTCCGGTTTCCCCTTGAAAACTTCATTACATGCGTTTGTGTGTCACCCTACACAGCACATCCTCCCTTTACCACTCATTTTTATTCATTCCTATCCCTAGCACACCTTTCTGCCCCCTGGATGCTCAGGCCCCGTCCAGCAAGGACATCTCTCGTACACTCCATCCACGCTGTCTCCTTCCTATCACTCAAGATCGATACACCCTCTTTACCAGCCTTTCATCCTCCATTCTTTCTAGGTAACCATACCATATCATCACACCTCTATCAGCTCTTTCAAGCAAACTGACTTTACTTCTATAATATATATATCTCTCGCACTCTCTCGTTTCTCATCATGTCAATCAATCTCACACCACAAATACTTCTCAGAAATTTCATTTCCATAACTTCAACCTTTCGTTCGCACTCGACGCCCATGTTTCACATCTATAAAGAGCAGTGGGAACCACCACTCCCTCATACAATCCCATTTGCGCCTGCCTGCTCATTCGCTTACCAGTCGTGAGACTCCTTATCGCACAATAGCTTCCACTCCCTTTTCCATTCGCTGCCATATTTCATTTTCATCCCTCCATCAGCTTCCAGATTTACACTCAGATACTTAAAACACTGCACTTCTTCCAGCTTCCTCCTATTTAGACTCACTTGTAGCTCGCTCATTCCTTTCATATTGCACCACATTACCTTGCTTTTGCCTTCATTCACACTGAGTTTCTTTCTGTCACACAAAATCCAAAATGCATCGACCAGTGCCTGTAGTTTCTCTTTTGAGTCATCCACCAGCACATAATCATCCGCAAACAGCAATTGTCCTAGCTCGTACATCTCTCCATTTTCGCATAGTAATGCTGCACCCCTACCTCCCACTCTTGCTTTAACCTCTCTCACCACGCCTTCCATATACAGATTGAACAACCAAGGTGACATCACACATCCTTGTCTGAGTCCAGTTTTTACACTGAACCAGTCACCTTCCTTTCTTCCAACCCTCACACATGCTTTACATTCATCATAAAAGCTTTCAATACCTCTTATTAATGTGCATTCAATCCCAATCATTCTCAACACATTCCACATCCCATTTCGGTCCACTCTCTCATATGCTTTAAATTCAATTGCAAGGGTTACATTAATTTTGAATTGTAGTGTCTCTAATTTACGGAGGACAGGTTTGTCAGATGGCGAAGTTAAATTTAAATTTTTACCGAGTTCATTTAAATGTTTATTAATTCTAAGTGCACTTAGAAACGAGGGTAAAATTTGAAGGGGAAAGAGGTCGTCTTTGCCGGTTTCTTACTCACATTGAGTGTTCTGCCGTTTTTCACTTCAAAACATTTATTTTGGAGGTTATATCCACCATCCCTGTTTGTGTTTCTATCCCAATATATTTTATAGTGTCTGTACACTATTTCTAACAGGTATTATTCTAAGAAACATTGATTTGCCCCGAGGCATGTCCCTTTTGAAGATGTTGCCAAGCTTTTCTATCGCTCTCCAGCATAATCTGGTTGTTCTACCTAATTTTATCTAGAAATTGTATGCAATAACTCTTTAAGGTTTCATTTTACAGAAAAAGGCTATAAAACGTTTTGTTTCAGATACGTGTATGAAGATAAGTAAAATTTAGTAGATATAACACAAATTTATCTCAGTTTATACTCAAATTTTCTGAAATTTGAATACAACGAACTGTTGTGTATCACTTTGAAGAGGATATATATAAGCCTCTTTATGGAAGGTCTCGGGTTACCACTTTGTAGGGGGAACTAGTCATCTCTTTGGAGGGCTCATGGTCACCCACTTTATGGCAGGAGGAAGTTAAAGGTAGGAAGTAACCCGGCTCATGGGTGATGAAGAGGAACCCAAGGAGATGAAGGACGTCACCAGTTTGAAAGGTTTAAAATGACGCGGATATTTTGGAGAGGTCCCTCAAATCCCATGAGCGAGGTGAAGGGTGGCGTTAATCTCGTATCTGACTCCAAAAGATACTTAAATAATATACCGGCTTGGCTAGGCTTACCGAAGGCTTGTGATCGAGAAAGGACTGAGAGGAATCACGTAAAAAAATAAGTGTTTAATTCCAACAGGGAAAATTACCGGCCAGGAATGCAAGTGTTACGAGAACAAAACTTAGGCGGTTAGAATGGGGGCTAAGCTACGCTACACGAACCACCGTAATTAGTTATTTACTAAGTGTGAATGAATCTTCTTCGAATTCTCCATTTCTGCTTCTATAAATCGTTAAGGAGACGTGGTCTCTTTCCGTCACTGGGACCAAAATGCTGTTAGCTCCACCCACTGGGACGTCCCGCAATGCTCTTAGCTCCACCCACTGGACAGGATTTTCTTCTCCCGACGCTAATGAGTCTATAGCACTTCCCATTTTCACTTTGATATAATTTTTGTCATAGCTGAGAAACCGCCAGCTGTCTTGGCTTAATTCCATTTCCAGACGAGAAATGTTCGTTTTATTACTCTGTCGCCAAATTTGTATTGTTGATATCTGAATTCACGGCCTTCCGTTCTAATTCCTGATCAGTTATATATATATATATATATATATATATATATATATATATATATATATATATATATATATATGTATATATATAATTAAAAAACTCATAAAGTGGCACGTGAGGAAAGCAATAATATGAAAATTAACCCACAAGAAAATGAAAAGATGAATCCAAGCACTTTCTAACTATATTTGCAAGTTCATTTTCAAGGAACAGCATGGAAATCGAGAAGACAACCTTATATAGGGTACAAAGATACGTAGGGAACGCCCATCACATAGTACAGACCAATGGAAAAAAACAAAAAAACAAGACAGAAAAATACCAGGAAAAAGAACAATAGGCAACTAATACCAGACATGTGCATCCCTAAAACGATATACACACAACAACGCCATGTATATGAATGGAATATGGCTGGATGAAAAAAACAACAAAAAAACATTTTAAAGGATTATTATTAGAGCAAAAACATTTTGGGCTAAGAGTTAATCCATACAAGCACAACAAAGACACATGGTGGGGGAGGCAATGCAAATATAGTTCGAAAGTGCTTAGATTCATCTTTTCATTTTCCTGTGTGTTAATTTTCATATATATATATATATATATATATATATATATATATATATATATATATATATCCGTGAGGAAATTTGTTGCAATTCTCCCTATTCCTTTGTGAGGCACTTTGCTGGTGCAATTTTAGTGCCAGGGCCATGCCTATACAGACCCTCCAGACATATTTTGAAAGAAGCATTTTCTATTAAAATGCCCAGGAAAAGGAAATTTCGCAAGAAGAGGAGAATTATAGCAATCAAATAATGTCTTCTTAAATTTCAAAAAAAGATTTGAAACGTGATCATCGCACTGTGAAGTTAAAATGTAAAGAATGTCATTGAGCCAAGAAAAGAAAGAGTTCAACTAGAATTTAGAACTTTTAGCACCATATATGTTTTTCAAATCAAAAGAGCATTGCTAGCAGTAAAGCTATTTTTCAATCTACCGGGGCTGATTCCGTGTCGGAAGAATTGTCTACCCTTAGGAATAAGATTAAAAAGCCGATCGTAGCCCCTCTTTATGGGCCCAGACATATTTAGCAAAGTCATCTTCATAGACGAATTGCGAGTCACTCCTGATGGTCCGAATGTTTGAGGTAGACGCATGACTGTCAATGGAGGTCAGGTGGATTAGGACATCATGGAACAACAAGAAGGGAGAGGATGGATGATTTATACCACAAATATTGGAGACAATATGGTAGGATCTCCCAAAGTGGGTGATGGCATGAAAATAGATTCTAAAGCGTGCTGCGATCTCCTGAATAAAAATGTCCTACCTTGGTTCAAGAGAGAGCCAGTGAGATTGAGGAAGTCACTTGTCTTCATGCAAGATATTGTTCCTAGTCATGCTTACAATTTTTTAAGAATTGGTTAGTGTCAAAGGATTTGTAGGAGAATCAATCATGGACTGGCCTTCCCACGGCTGTGACCTAATCCAGTAGAAATTACGTGGAGGATCCTGAAGGAAACGAACATGACCTTTAGAAAGCCGTGCCCGAGATGCAGTAAGGAATTTTTTTTTTGATTGCACAAAATTATTAACTCCATCAGCTAACAACAGACTGTTAAAGTTATTTAGGAGAAAGGTTCCTTTGTCGAGTAGTTTTTGTACACTTCTTATTCAAAATTATTTTCATCTAATATCTTTTCATCTGAAAATTACTTCATGTAAGTCGTTTAAACTTGTTATATTTTGTTATATGATTTGTTTATAAATTTAGGTTGGAAACTGTATTCCTATTGATTAAAGCTGTAGAAATGATCTTTTGACACTAAAGTAGTTAAAACAACAATAATTTGTCTTATTTTCCTCTCATATGGCAATTAGATTTCATATATTCTTGGCTTACCTCCATTAAGAAGCGTTAAACAATGCTCTTCCTATGAGCTACCAGCTGGCCTAAGTTAACGTATTCTTCTTTCTATCTGCTCTAATTCTTATTACTCTAATGATTATCATTTTCGTCTTTGAAAGGTTATTTAAACACCAACTGTGAAATTGGCTTTTGATTATTATTACCATCATAATAATTCCAAATGGAATAGGGTCCAGTTAGAGCAGAAATTAAAGGCGCTGTAGATCAAGGTTTTACAGACATTAACTTCAAATTGATATTTACAGAGGCTTTAAAAATTTAGACTAAGGCTAGTAAACGTTGGCTTTCGGAAGACAGCAAATACAAAGTAAGGGCGATTTTTTTTTTCTATTTTAACATCCATAAAAAAAATAAACCATTATATATTTCTGGTTCTATTGTAAACGAAAATGTTAGGGGGGATATGAGTTTATTAAGTTTTTGAAAAGTTTAGACGGAGCAGAGTTATGGAATATTGTGAAAGTGTCATCGATGTATCTTTTCTAAAAATTAGGTTTATTTTTTTTCCTTTTGGAACTGGTACGACTTTCAATTAAAGAAAAATAATAATAATAACTCCTCTCTGCATGTATTCATATGTTGCATTAAGGATTGTTTAAATAACTATTTTATACCTTATAAAAAATTTTGATGTTCCACGCAAGAAATTATATATCTCCATTCTCTTTGAGGGATACAAGATTATTGCTTTTAGCAAGGAATTGTTGAATATTTGAAAAAGATTCTATCCACATTTAATGTAACACCAATCTTTGGAAACCCTTTAAAAATTGGCTCCTTCTTTACTGTAAAAGACCCCACCCCTGACATCAAGCGTTCCGGAGCAGTATACAAATTTACTTGTCCCAAATATTTTCTGGGGACGTACATTGCATGTACAAAATGCTTTCTAAAGGTTCGCATTGATCCTCACTGGGAGGTCAGCTACAGAACAGGAATGGATCCGTCTGTAAAGGAAAACTCTGTTATCTGATCTCATTCTTATTCATGTAAAATCCTTATAGATTCTAATAATTTTAAAATATTACCTTCATCCAAATCCAAATTTGTCCTTTTCATAATTGAGTCCCATTTAATTAAACACAATCACCCTGAGTTAAATAAGAACTTTACATCCACACCGTTGTACATTGCTTAATTTAAAATAAAGACAATTATTTAAATACTTGATACGAATCATATTGACTTGTAGTTCTTTAAGTCGTCTCTGTAACCTTTTTAAAAAAAAAAGAAATACGAGGGAACCATTTTTTCATGCAATTGGAATCCTTTCTCATAAACTTGTAAACAGTCAGCAATTAGGTCAGGAAAACCTTCACAGCTTTTATTTGGTCGATTCTAACCCATCCTGCTAGCTGCTTTACCATTTTTCATGCTGCTGAGTGCGTGCAAAATTTGTCCCTTCTTTACTGGTGGAACTTTCTCCTCATTTTATTAATAAATTGTTGTTTTGTGAATGGGGGGGGGGCACTGCTATCATTTAGTTTCTGATAGAACTATCTAATTTTTCAAAGGATCTTCTGTTTATTCTTTATTGAAATTTGCTGTCTGCATTTTATTTGGTGTTGTTTCATTTGTTTTAATGATATTTTACTTTCAATAGTTTTCTCACTAGATTTTTATTGCATTTTATGTTCTACTCTGTTGTTTCTTTTAGAAACTCGTGGAATTCAATATATTAGATTCTTTCTCTAATCACTTTACAACAATAAAAAAACCGGAAATGAGAATAAACTTTTCTAGCGGTATATTTTGCGTAAATCACAAATATAACATCCGTCTTTTTCCGCGACACTCCAACTTCTCATAAATTACCATCTTACTTACGTTAAATACACTAATGGTTCTTAGGGATTGAATGCAAACAACTCTAAAGGTTATAAACAGATTTTGATATAATTTTAATGAGGTGTTTCTAAGGTATTTGCCAATTTAGCATATAAAATTTATGAAAGTATACTCAATATCTTTTTTTAGTTATATGGGGCCCAAATCCGTAGTAACTCTTACGTAACGCTTGATAATATTC
Source organism: Ceratothoa steindachneri (assembly GCA_963969495.1). Lineage (NCBI taxonomy): Eukaryota > Metazoa > Arthropoda > Malacostraca > Isopoda > Cymothoidae > Ceratothoa > Ceratothoa steindachneri. The sequence goes on from OZ018327.1 coordinate 19,337,982, forward strand.
TAACTTACTATAAATGTTTCCTATTTTTACTTTTTTATTTAATATTTGTTGTCATTACTATTAACATTATTTTTCACATCCTACGGTGTTTTTTCTTCACACGAGACAGAGCTAAAATGCCTAGAGAATTCAAAAATTCTCCGACAGTTTTTGTTATATATGTGGAAACTATGAGGCCTGGATGCCATAATGTAATTCACGAGCCACTAGTTTAGAAGGAGAAAATCATTTTGCCACCCCTGCATATAAAACTAGGCCTAATAAAGCAATTTAACAAAGCACTACAACATAAAAAGACATGTTTTCAGTACTTCAAAGCGATCTTTCCTAAAATAAGTGATGCCAAGATTAAAGAAGGCATATTCGTAGGCCCTCAGATTCGTCAACTTATAGCTGATGAGGACTTCGAGGCGACAATGGATGAAACTGAGCTAGCGGGGCCTTGCATGCATTCAAAGATGTATGCACAAGACTTCTGGGAAAGCACCAAGGGGCCCAGCGAGAGCGTATAGTGAAGAGATTAACCAAGTGCTACCAAGATCTCGGATGCAATATGTCACTGAAGATACACTTTCTTCATTCTTATCTGTCCTTCTTCCCAAAGAATGCAGATGTGAGTGATGAACATGGAGAGAGGTTCCATCACATATAGCGTCAATAGAAAACAGGTATAAGGGAAAATGGAGCCCTGCTATGCTGGCTGACTTCTGCTGGAACCTGAAGGGTGACACACCTGAAACCTCTTACAAACAGGGACGGATTTAAATTTGATGAGGCTCTAGCTATTTGAGACAATAGGACGACAAATTGTTGCTGTTTATTTGTATTTAATAGGTTATATGGTAATTTTTGGACCTAATAGATATCTAAAGCCATTTGCACATGACATGTATTTTATCAAAGTAATTGTTCAACTGAAATACAATCAAGAAGTATATTAATAGTGGAATAATAATTAACCTCTAACTTAAAATTATTTTTTATTCATAATAAACTTAAAAATACAAACCCTTTAGCCAAAAAAACAAAAGTTTTTTTTATAAACACAATTTACAGAGGCTTATAATCTAGTCTCTAGAAAATTGCTATAAGGACTAATTATATTGATGCATCTACCCAATACCCATTAAATTGTATAATTTTATCAAGATTTATTGGATACTGTGAATACAAACAGAATACAAACATGATCTAAACTAAAATACTTTCTTTCTTACATTTGTCAGAGCAAAGTCACTGATGATATCATCAAATGATAAACTACGTAGTTTGTCACCTTCTATGCACATGAGACTGAGGGAACGTAATTTATCTTGAGTCATTGTTGTTCTAAATTCATTTTTTTATCCTCTTGAGCTAAGAAAAGTATCTTCCTCCAGAGGAATTTGCAATCATCATAGTAAGGAATATTCTCAGAAATTGCTTCTACATTAGGGAATGCTGATTGGACACGATCGTTAAATATTACTTGATAAAGATCCTCATGTGTCAGACTATCATGTTCATAGAACCATAAAAATGTTTGAGTTCTCAAATAAGGTTCATGTCCACATCTTCAGGATATCTTTGGCATAAAGCACTACTCCTTCACAAATCTCTTCTTCTGTTGTATATAATTTTGTTAAGAATGAACAATCTTTTGCATCATCATTGTATACGGTTGTCCTTTGTGCCAGATTCGACTCTAATGCATCCATCACAGGTATAAATATTGTGATTCTGAACTTATCTCTTGGCTCAAGGTTCTCTAAAGCATCATCTTCACCTTCACCTATATCATATCTATGCCTTCTTCTAGATCTGCTTTTGTGTAATCAACATCAGGCAATTTTTCCTTCGCCTGTTCTTCAAAATGATCAAAAAGATTTCTGGAACCTTTAACAACATCCAAAAGTGAAGCATACAATTTCCTACATACATCTCGGTTAATTTGGGAGGTCTTGCAGTGAAATTCATCCAGTAAATAACTCCACAAATATAACATTACCATAAATTCAAACTCCTCCATTTTATTCAAAATGTTTATGGCTTGATTTCTTCTTTCGCCCTTCTCTGTAGTATCAATATGCAGCTGATACAATGCAGAAATTATTCCATCATAACTATCAAGTATTGCACTTGTGGCCATTGAATGTGCTTCCCATCTAGTCTTTGACAAAGACTTTGGAACTTCTAAATCATCTTTGAAGAATGACAACAGTACTGCCCATCTATGTGTAGATGATGAAAAGAAATTATATATTTTTTTAACAATTCCAAAAAATTTTACTGCATCTAAGCAACAGTCAACTGCTGCTCTACCAACAAGATTCAAGGAATGACCGGTACATGGAATATACATGGCATACATATTAATCTTCAATATTATTTCTTGAGTACCCAGGTATTTGCCAGACATATTTGCAGCATTATCATATGATTGGCCTCGACACTTCCTAAAATCTATTTTGCTTTCATTCGTAAGGTAGTCATGCACCATCTTAAATATACTTTCCCATGTGTGGCTACCCATCTCTAGGCTTTCCCCTGTGTGGCTACCCATCTCTAGGCTTTCCCCCGTGTGGCTAGCCATCTCTAGCCTCTCCCCCGTGTGTCTACCCATCTCTAGGCTTTTCCCCCTGTGACTACCGATCTCTAGGCTTTCCCTTGTATGGCTACCGATCTCTAGGCTTTCCCTTGTGTGGATACCCATCTCTAGACTTTCCTCTGTGTGGCTACCCATCTCTAAGCTTTTCCCTGTGTGGCTACCAATCTCTAGGAAGGTTAGAAAACGTTCAATAGGGAGCCCATCCTCTGGTGAAACAGACCTCACAATAACAGTGAGCTGATCAATATGGGGCCAATCTGGAGTGAAATCTAAAGATAAACTGAAGTACTCGGCAGTTTTTAAATCATCCAAGATTGATTCTCAGTGGCGGTCCTGACCGAAATGGCACCCTGGGCAAGCCTCACCTTTAGCGCCCCCCCTGCCCCACAGTTGGCAAACATATATTCAAATCCACGTAAAATAAAGAACAAATAACTTGCCCAAAATAACTTTATTGGACAAAGTTTTCGAGCTTAAGAAGAAAAACAAAGACTGCTCCGCCCTCTACTGATTATGTGCAAATACGAAATAGGTAGGACACACACACACACACACACATATATATATACATATATATATATATATATATATATATATATATATATATATATATATATATATATATATATTAGTGTAGATGGGTAGCAGTCTTACCTGAATGCAAATTTTGTTAAAGAACATGGTATATTTCGCTTTTATCAATTTCCTTTGGCAATTTTCTATTCTTCTTAGTCTTTTTTAGTCCAACTTGTAGATGGTAGATCACTTTTCCTATATTCATCTCTGTTTCTAATAAATGCGTTTAGTAAAAACCAAACTTAAACTATTAAGCTTTCGATCTATTGGATCATCGTCTGAGCGTCTTTATGCATTCTTTCCTCCTTTACCGATGAAGTATGGTGGAGTCAGATTCTGGTATACTGAAAGAAATTGGTTTTTAGGGAATATTTATTCCTCCTCGCCTAAACGTAACGTCAAAGAAAACGGGCCAATCCAGTGAGTAGAATTTTAAAACAATTTTAATGTTTTATTCCAGCTCGTGGCCTAAGTGTTGATGGCTGGCTTCGCTTCGTTTATTAAGATGGCTTCTAAGATGTTCAGCCTCGCTTTATTTCCCTATTTTCTTTTAATTGTGGTGCTTTCAACTAGAATATATCTAGTTAGGTTGATGCTATGCGCGTTCTCCATATGATTTTTAGACCCTCCGCTTTGCAGGTGCATGGTTAAACGCCTCGAAAGGGTGGTGGTTATCATGCCAATATATTTTGAGTTACTATAAAGCTTGCAGTGTTTATTGGGGCAGATAAACTCGTAAACTATGTTGGTTGACTTTAGATTCGAGGAATTTTAGCAGCTGTTGTTTTTCATGAGATTGTTGACTTTTGTCGTTTTATAGTATATAATAAGTTGAATTTTGTCCATTTAATTCTTAATCTTGATGTTACGGTTGAAAATCTCCTTGATGATTTTTTCGTCTATTTTATAGGCCGTAGACATTTGATTTCTGTAATACAGTTTGATGCTATTTACTGCTTCCTGATTACTTTCCGTTTTCTCCGTATCTTTGAAATGCGTACTTAAAAATGATTTGAGTTGATTTCCAATTATGCTGTTCGGAAAACCGTTGTTCACGAGTGTTTGTTTTACGCAGGAGATCTTTTGATGGAAATGTTCTCACGTAGAGCAGCATTTGTATGCTCGGTGGATGTATGAGCCGATTACACTCTTTTTGTATCTTTCAAGACAGTCACTATCCACGTTGTGGCATCTTCCCATGTCCGTATTTTTTCTATATAATTTTGTGATATAGCTTCCATTGATGTTTTGTACCTCAATGTCCAAAAAAAAAGGAGTTTATTGCCCGTGCTCAATTCATAAGTTAAATTTAACACAGATTTCTCCTCAATTTGCAGTTTGATGTTCTTTAGATGTTCTTCGTTTTAGACGTTGATGTAGATGTCGTCTACGTATCGGCAATATGTGCTTGATTTATTTTCACTGTTGTCAAATAAGCTCTCTTTAAGTTGGCCTATATACTAGTTGGCTAATGCAGTCATAGGAGGACTTCACTTCCAAAAGATCCTAGGCGATTATACACCAGGATATCTGTATGGCAATGTGAAAGTTCATAAGCCGAACAACACATTGAGGCCTATCATTTCGCGTCACAACACCAACGTACCGTTTAGTTAAAACCCTAAATGAACTAAGAAAACTGTATTTCCCTTCAAAATATAGCATAAAGTCTATGGAAGAATTTATCGGTATACTCCAGGATACAAGACCTGTTTACGAATGTGCCCATCGCTCAGACCATCGACATCATTATACAAAATGTGTATGTGGGGAATAAATATCACGAGGACAAACAGGCGCTAGTTTGTTTATACAGCGTCAATGGTTAAGTTCCATATGGGTCACTCGCAAAGAAGAAAAACAATCAGCAGATTTCGTAGTCCGTTAATATAAACATAGGAGGGTGAGATAGCCTTCAGAATAAAAAAACTATGAACAGGCTCACTGTCCCCTCCGATTGTTTATGTCTATTTTCGCCAAATAGGCGAAATTTCACTTCTACGTACGTAAACCAGAAGGGAGAATGCTCACAACGTTGAAAATTTATGCCCTAGGAGAGAGGCTTAAAGGTGGGCCCTCGTCTCCCTTCCTTCCCCCAGGGGATAATCGACGTATATATAGTTCGATCAAGATAAATGAAAAGATGATCGGAGTAGCAATCGAGACAAGAAGACGAGTCCCGGAGGCAAACCAATAATCAAGGAGACAGTGGAACCGAGCGGGATTTTTTTCCCTAGGCCATTCCATTGGTCGCTTAGAAGAGTAGACCAGTGGAATCGAGACACTCTCATACCATTCTCGTCCAGAGAAACTCCCTATCTCAGTTTTCTGAATAAAAACAGAGATACCCCTCACCATTTAGGAATACCAATGTGAAGTTCCACTCGAGAAAAGATTCACCTCTTGGTCAAGTCTCATCATCGAGAAGCCCGCAAGTGCAACACAGGGATTGGAATAACCCGTACATCCACAATCCCCTCGCTTATATCTTCAAGGCAAGAAGCGTCGCCACGCGCTCCCCGCCTACCTCGCGATAAGCATCAGCTGGTTTTCCCGAATCGACTCGCCAAGCATCTCCTTAACCCAGAGAGACGATCATCTGTTTTCCGAGCCAGTCGCACACCAGCAAGAAGGCTCCCATCCAACTCGTTTCTAATCATCGCCTCCAAGAGGTTCTCGTTCAAGGTCGTCCAACTTCAGACTCCCTCTTAGTTAAAGGCAAAAGGAATCCCAAACTTATTCCTCTTCGTTAGTTACTATTCCGTGCGAAAGTGAATTTTGCGTCAACTATCTTGTAGTACTCATTGGTAGTATTAATTTTTATTAGATCCTCTTATTATAGCATTAGTATAATTAAACTTTTAATATTTCTTTTTTATATAATTAAAAGTATATTTTTGTCCGAGCTGTTTAATTAGATCCTCGAAACGCGGCAAATGGCAATAGCTATATAATATTACGAATCCTCCCTGGTTAAAGAAATCAAAGCAAATTACAGTAAAGCACTCTTAGAGAAAAGTAGAACGGAGTTACTCAGGGACAAAACAGACGTTCATTCGTACTCGGCCGTACACCACGAAATTAAAATTGGTGTCAGGTATTTGAGTATTTAGAAGAACTCAATAATAGTTGATTGCGGTGCATCACCTTGATTAGTAACAAATTTGTGCCTAAGCGTTCATTAATGGTGTTAATTAGTTTTTTTGGGTAGTGGTATTGCAATTAACAGTAAGTGTGGGTGTTAAGGTTGGGTTAGGCAGAGCGCTACTTGTTTTGTGGTTGCATAAGTACCATTAGCGTATATCGGTGAGTTTTTGATGGACATAGACAAACTGTCGTATTTCTTAAAATTCCACCAACAGGGCCGAACTCTTGGATTAGCAAGCAAAGAACCAATTGCCTACGTCCAGTAACAAGAAAGGACGAAAAGAGAGGAAAAAAGAGAACAGGTGCAAGCGGAAAGAGAAGTGGAATAAGAATATATAGGGAAGCAGAAGAGATAGAACGAATACGCGCACATGAAAGTGCATTGAGCAAGGATCAGGTGGAAGTCAATTCCGTTGGATCCCAGCCGGGAGCTTCGCAGGTACCTACGATGAAACTCCCAGCATATAAAGATAACGAAGACCTGTGTTCGTACCTGATACAATTCAAGAAAATCTTTGAGATGAATCAATTGGACATAGAAACAGAGGGAATCGCCAGATTACTGCCTCTGCTTAATACCCATCTCCGAGATATAGTCATCTTGTTACCATCCGAGGCTTCTGTGGATTATTCTACCCTTAAGCACGAGCTACTAGCCGCCGTTAGTCTAAATCCCGAGGAGTATAGGATGAAATTTAGACATGTTAGAATTCAGCCAGGGCATAAATACCGTCCATTTGGCTTTATCCTGCGAAGACATCTTCAATTATGGCTGGATTCAGCACAAGTGGGGAATGAGTTCGACTCTCTCGTCGACTTCATTCTTAAGGACCAATTATTGTGTACCCTGTCCCCAGAGATACGAGCATTCATAAAGGACAGGCGAGCCGCTACGTTCAATGAGTGCGTGGAGGAAACGTATCTTAATGCTTCCAACCACAAACTATATCCGCTAGAGTTTAAAAAGAACCAGACCTTGTCTCCAAAGAAAGGTGGGTATCCCCAGAAACCCCAGCAAAAGAACCCCCCTAAATTTGTCAAGACTTCAAGACCCCCCAAATCCAACTTCTTTTCATCTAATGATCAGAGAGAAATTAAGCCCCTAATTAATCTAAACCCCTCGTCCTCGCCATACCCCAGAAACCCCGTTACGTGTTTTAATTGTAACATCCCAGATCACATGAGCTTCCATTGCCCCCAAAGTTCAAGGCTTAGGTCGTCCTCGAGTCAACAAGTGCACAACATTACCGTATCTCTCCCCCAAGAACAACCTCCTGCTTCAGTGTCTCCTTCTTCCACATTAAATTCCCCTGACCAACAGGTGAACCTTTTGTTTAATAAGAGTTCTGCCAGAGGACTAGTTCGAGACTGGATCCGTAAATGGTTGCCAAGTCTCAACATTGGTACGTGATACGGAGTGCACCTGTATCGTCGTATCAGATAAATTGCTTTCCCCAGTCAGTCCCCAGCACTAGAGGTTCGCGGTCTTCCAAGATTTCCTGCGTAGATCAAAAAAGTTTCCATTAGTCAGATGCCACATCCAGTGTCAGTACTTCACTGGCTGGATCGAGGTAGTGGCAGCGCCTATTAAATTCTGTTGTCTTAATAAGCCAGAGCACGCAGCTCTCCCCAAATCCGGTGGCTCAGCCTGTAGTCATACGGATTCAAGCAACTAAGAGGTCCGCGGCCCCGACCCCTTTATCTCCTTTTGAGAACCTGGAATACGAAGAACTTAATTCCCAAGCCTTCACTACTGCCCCGAAGGAGAGTACAACTCTCCCACCCCTGGTGGAGAAGGCAGCGAGAAATGAAATAGAATCTGTTCGCAGGAACAAACGAATAAGATACGTGGTGGAGAATTCACTACTATTCCGGACGACCGCTGAAGTAACCTCCCTGTCGGGTAAAGTCTTGTGCATTCCACGGTGTTACTCCCAACGGGTATTAATCGCACATGATGGCTTATTAGCTGGATATTTCAGTCACAACAAAACATCTCAACGTATTTTTAAATACTTCGTTTGGCCCGGCGCCGCTAAAGAGATTGCCGTATACTGCCAGTCATGCGAACTATGCCAGAAGGCCACCGCTAAATGCCGGGTACCGCCCGCTCCCTTACAGAAAACCCCCGTCATTTCCGAACCCTTCTTCAGAATGACTATAGACTTGGTTGGGTCCATCCATCCCCCGTCTAGCGAAGGGCACTCTTATATCCTCACTTTAGTAGATTGCGCCACTCGTTTCCCCGACGCAGTCGCTCTCAGGAAAATTGACAGTATTCCCTGTGCAGAAGCTCTCATCTCCATTTCTTCCCGAGTCGGCATCACTAAAGAAATACTCTCAGATTGAGGCTGTCAGTTCACGTCGGAACTGATGGAATACGTGGGCAAGTTACTCCTCCTCAAGACCCTCTTTACGACCCCTTTTTATCCCTCCGCAAACGGGATGTGGGAAAAATTAAATGATGCCCTAAAGGCAGTGTTAAGTAAGCTCTGTCAGTCTTAGCCTCGAGAATGACATTGATACCTACCAGTCGCCCTCTTCGCGTGCCGAGAGATTCCTCACCGAACTCTGGGTTTTGCCCCGTTCGAATTGTTGTACGGACGTAACGTCCGAGGACCTATAAGCATCTCTAAGGAGCTCTTCACTAATCCCCAATTGGATGAAGAAGTTAAATCCTCCTACGCATATATGATCGAGCTGCGCGAACGCTTGGAGAAATGTGCAGAGTTGGCCCGCTCAAACGCGGAATGCAACCTAGAAAAATACAGCACTTAATTCGAGTTAAAAGCAAAAGCTCAAAGATTAAAGTCTGGCGACGAAGTATTGTTGCTACTGCCTACAGAGACAAATAAGTTACTCTCCCAATGGAAGGGTCCCTTCCCGGTAATAGAAGCTCGTGGCCCCGTTGCTTACGTGATTGAAACTCCCTCAAGCCATAAACTGCATCGCATAAACATGCTCAAGAAATATCACCGCCGAGCGTCTATTAATAAAATTGTGACGCTGGATGAACAAGGAACCATGGAAGCTTCATACCCATGTGAACCTCTTTAGGTGGTAAACACGGTGTGAGTAGAGTCGGATAACGAGTATCTTCTACCTTCATTATCCTTTCCCCAGGACGACCCGTCCACGGAGTTAGATTTGAACCCCCACCTTAGCACGCTCAGAAATTCCTAATTGTCCTATTGAAGGAATTCCTCGATGTAATTTCCAAGAAACCAGGGCGCTCAAAACAGTTTGTTCATGAGGTCAAATTGAAGACACAAGAAACCATTAGATCTAAACCTTATCCCCTCCAAATTCATCTTTGATCCGCCTTTAACGCAGAAGTAAAGACTCTGCTACAGTTGGGGACTATCGAGCATTCGTCCTCTGATTATTACTCGCCGATAGTGATGGTCCGAAAACCTGACCATACTTTTCGAATGTTTGTGGATTTTAGGAAACTTAACTCGGTTACCGTTTTTGACGCCGAGCCTATTCCCCTAATGATCAAAACCTACACTTTTGAAGACACCAAATACATCTCCGAAATGGATTTGTGCAAAGACTATCACCAAATCCTGTTAGCCGACGCGTCTAAGAGGCTAACCGCGTTTGCAACAGATAAGGGCTTAATGCAATTCACCCGATTACCATTTGGTTTGATCACGGCAGGGAGCAACTATAATCGGATGATGCGTCGACTTGTGGATGGTTTAAGCGACGTGTCGTTCTATTTCGACAATGTGTACGTGGCTGCACGTACATAGGAGCGACACGTACACTCACTCCGATCTTTATTAGATCGTCTCCGCGAGCATGGATTAACTGTCGGACCCTCTAAATATCACTTCGCTTAGGAGTCAATCTCGTATCTGGGATTCGAAATAGGTAAAAATTGGTTAACCACTCAAGAAAAGGTCGTGGTCATTGCTAAGATGCCCCTACCACGGACAAAGAAGCAGTTGCGTTCTTTCTTGGGTGCTGCGTCATTCTACACAAGATTTTTTCCCCAATTTTGATGGGTTGTTCTTTTTAATTGAGTCGTGTGATCCGGACTGCTTAGCCTTACAAGGCAATCTTAAAGTACGCCGTTCACCTGTCTATGTATGTGCGCGCGTGTGCGTACAATGTCAATAAGTCTTAGTTTAGTATGATGGTTGACCATTGTATTTTCACGGTAACAGACGGACTTGGAATTGCATTCCAAGTCATGTGTATTTTTTCGTCGTTTAATTTTTTTTGCACTTGAGTTCTCCCCCCCCCCCCCGCATTACCTTCTTTAGAAGGGCGGAAATGTGGGGGAATAAATAATGATCTCTTAAAGAAAATTTCCCCGACCCCGTTAGATGGAATCCAAACGCGATCTTCCAGTTTAACTCGTTGAAGGAAAAATTAACTACAGCACCCATCCTTCGACTACCCAATCCACAAAAGAAGTTTGTGGTGAAGGAATCCGTTGTGTCCTGGTGCAATATGAAGACGATGGTACACCTTTTACCATAGCTTATGCGAGCCAAAAACTATCGATTCGAGAAAGGTCGTACGCAACTATAGAACAGGAAGCTCTAGCCATAATTTAGGAAATAAAGAAATTCAAGTTCTATTTAATAGGGCGTGGGTTTAACGTGGAATCCGAACACCGGTCTCTGTCCTATTTGCGTAACAGCAAAAGCCAGAACGGCAGACTCATGCGATGGAGTCTATTGTTAATGGAGTACCAATTTATCATAAACTATATAAGAGGCTCCGATAATTGTATAGCCGATAACTTGAGCCGAAACCCCACAGAGGGTAAATTAAACTCCGGTTAGTCCTCAAACCAATATATTTTTGGGGGGTGTATATATCAATATGTTAAGTGTTTATTTGTGTAAGGAATTAACTGCCTAGGTATAGATTAATAGTCAGTTTCTTTTTCTTGTTCGTTGTTGTAATTGATGGGTTGTTCTTTTTAATTGAGTCGTGTGATCCGGACTGCTTAGCCTTACAAGGCAATCTTAAAGTACGCCGTTCACCTGTCTATGTATGTGCGCGCGTGTGCGTACAATGTCAATAAGTCTTAGTTTAGTATGATGGTTGACCATTGTATTTTCACGGTAACAGACGGACTTGGAATTGCATTCCAAGTCATGTGTATTTTTTCGTCGTTTAATTTTTTTTGCACTTGAGTTCTCCCCCCCCCCGCATTACCTTCTTTAGAAGGGCGGAAATGTGGGGGAATAAATAATGATCTCTTAAAGAAAATTTCCCCGACCCCGTTAGATGGAATCCAAACGCGATCTTCCAGTTTAACTCGTTGAAGGAAAAATTAACTACAGCACCCATCCTTCGACTACCCAATCCACAAAAGAAGTTTGTGGTGAAGGAATCCGTTGTGTCCTGGTGCAATATGAAGACGATGGTACACCTTTTACCATAGCTTATGCGAGCCAAAAACTATCGATTCGAGAAAGGTCGTACGCAACTATAGAACAGGAAGCTCTAGCCATAATTTAGGAAATAAAGAAATTCAAGTTCTATTTAATAGGGCGTGGGTTTAACGTGGAATCCGAACACCGGTCTCTGTCCTATTTGCGTAACAGCAAAAGCCAGAACGGCAGACTCATGCGATGGAGTCTATTGTTAATGGAGTACCAATTTATCATAAACTATATAAGAGGCTCCGATAATTGTATAGCCGATAACTTGAGCCGAAACCCCACAGAGGGTAAATTAAACTCCGGTTAGTCCTCAAACCAATATATTTTTGGGGGGTGTATATATCAATATGTTAAGTGTTTATTTGTGTAAGGAATTAACTGCCTAGGTATAGATTAATAGTCAGTTTCTTTTTCTTGTTCGTTGTTGTAATTGATGGGTTGTTCTTTTTAATTGAGTCGTGTGATCCGGACTGCTTAGCCTTACAAGGCAATCTTAAAGTACGCCGTTCACCTGTCTATGTATGTGCGCGCGTGTGCGTACAATGTCAATAAGTCTTAGTTTAGTATGATGGTTGACCATTGTATTTTCACGGTAACATACGGACTTGGAATTGCATTCCAAGTCATGTGTATTTTTTCGTCGTTTAATTTTTTTTGCACTTGAGTTCTCCCCCCCCCCGCATTACCTTCTTTAGAAGGGCGGAAATGTGGGGGAATAAATATCACGAGGACAAACAGGCGCTAGTTTGTTTATACAGCGTCAACGGTTACGTTCCATATGGGCCGATACTTTACCCCCCCCCCCTTTCACTCCCCTATGCCCCACTGCGTCGCTCGCAAAGAAGGATTACAATCAGCAGATTTCGTAGTCCGTTAATGTAAACATAGGAGGGTGGGATAGCCTTTAGAATAAAAAACTATGAACAGGCTCACTGTCCCCTCTCATTGTTTATGTCTATTTTCGCCAAATAGGCGAAATTTCACTTCTACGTACGTAAACCAGAAGGGAGAATGCTCACAACGTTGAAAATATATGCCCTAGGAGAGAAGCTTAAAGGTGGGCCCTCGTCTCCCTTCCTTCCCCCAGGGGATAATCGACGTATATATAGTTCGATCGAGATAAATGAAAAGATGATCGGAGTAGCAATCGAGACAAGAAGACGAGTCCTGGAGGCAAACCGATAATCAAGGAGACAGTGGAACCGAGCGGGATTTTTTTTCCCGAGGCCATTCCATTGGTCGCTTAGAAGAGTAGACCAGTGGAATCGAGACACTCTCATACCATTCTCGTCCAGAGAAACTCCCTATCTCAATTTTCTGAATAAAAACCGAGATACCCCTCACCATTTAGGAATACCAATGTGAAGTTCCACTCGAGAAAAGATTCACCTCTTGGTCAAGTCTCATCATCGAGAAGCCCGCAAGTGCAACACAGGGATTGGAATAACCCGTACATCTACAATCCCCTCGCTTATATCTTCAAGTCAAGAAGCGTCGCCACGCGCTCCCCGCCTACCTCGGGATAAGCATCAGCTGGTTTTCCCGAATCGACTCGCCAAGCATCTCCTTCACCCAGAGAGACGATCATCTGTTTTCCGAACCAGTCGCACACCAGCAAGAAGGCTCCCATCCAACTCGTTTCTAATCATCGCCTCCAAAAGGTTCTCGTTCAAGGTCGTCCAACTTCAGACTCCCTCTTAGTTAAAGGCAAAAGGAATCCCAAACTTATTCATCTTCGTTAGTTACTATTCCGTGCGAAAGTGAATTTTGCGTCAACTATCTTGTAGTACTCATTGGTAGTATTAAATTTTATTAGATCCTCTTATTATAGCATTAGTATAATTAAACTTTTAATATTTCTTTTTTATATAATTAAAAGTATATTTTTGTCCGAGCTGTTTAATTAGATCCTCGAAACGCGGCAAATGGCAATAGCTATATAATATTACGAATCCTCCCTGGTTAAAGAAATCAAAGCAAATTACAGTAAAGCACTCTTAGAGAAAAGTAGAACGGAGTTACTCAAGGACGAAACAGACGTACATACGTACTCAGCTGTATACCATGACAGTGTACCACCACCCTACAATGTTTCCTCCAAATCTCGATCCAAGTATCTTAAGGAATATGTTACGTTCATGTACATCAGAGGCTCCGTTCAGGACACCGGACGGTACTCTATACACGCAAGTGGTTGGAGTGACTATGGGATCACCCTTGGAGCCGATTTTCGCCTACTACTATATGGGCCAACTTGAATCGAGCTTATTTGACAACAGTGAAAATAAGCCACACACATATGGCCGATACGTAGACGACATCTACATCAACGTCCAAAACGAAGAACATCTAAGGAACATCAAACTGCAAATTGAGGAAAAATCTGTGTTAAATTTAACTTATGAATTGAACACGGGCAATAAACTCCTTTTTTTTGGACATTGAGGTATAAAACATCAATGGAAGCTATATCAAAAAATTATATAGAAAAAATATGGACATGGGAAGATGCCACAACGTGGATAGTGACTGTCCTGAAAGATACAAAAAGAGTGTAATCGCCTCATACATCCACCGAGCATACAAATGCTGCTCTACGTGAGAACCTTTCCATCAAAAGATCTCCCGCGTAAAACAAACACTCATGAACAACGGTTTCCCGAACAGCATGATTGAAAATCAACTCAAATCATTTTTAAGTACGCATTTCAAAGATACGGAGAAAACGGAAAATAATCAGGAAGCAGTAAATAGCATCAAACTGTATTACAGAAATCAAATGTCTACGGCCTATAAAATAGACGAAAAAAATCATCAAGGAGATTTTCAACCGTAACATCAAGATTAAGAATCAAATGGACAAAATTCAACTTATTATATACTATAAAACGACAAAAGTCAACAATCTCATGAAAAACAACAGCTGCCAAAATTCCTCGAATCCAAAGTCAACCAACATAGTTTACGAGTTTATCTGCCCCAATAAACACTGCAAGCTTTATAGTAACTCAAAATATATTGGCATGACAACCACCACCCTTTCGAGGCGTTTAACCATGCACCTGCAAAGCGGAGGGTCTAAAAATCATATTGAGAACGCGCATAGCATCAACCTAACTAGAGATATTCTAGTGGAAAGCACCACAATTAAAAGAAAAGAGGGAAGTAAAGCGAGGCTGAACATCTTAGAAGCCATCTTAATAAACGAAGCGAAGCCAGCCATCAACAATCAGGCCACGAGCTGGAATAGAACATTAAATTGTTTTAAAATTCCACTCACCAGATTGGCTCGTTTCCTTTGACGTTACGTTTAGGCGAGGAGGAATAAATATCCCCTAAAAACCGTTTTCTTTCAGTATACCAGATTCTGACTCCACCATACTTCATCGGTACAGGAGGAAAGAATACATAAAGACGCTCCAAAGATGATCGAATAGATCGAAAGTTTAATAGTTTAAGTTTGTTTTTTACGAAACGCATTTATTAGAAAGAGAGATGAATATAGAACAAGTAATCTACCATCTACAAGATGGACTAAAAAAAATAGTAAGAGGAATAGAAAGTTGCCAAAGATATATATATGAATAAGAAAAATACAAATTAGATTCCCATAATTAAACTAGAGAATTTGATTTGTAAATTATATAAATGCTCTATCACATAAAATTAAGACACTTAAAAGAGGGTGTTTTATTACACTCAGAACAAGAAACAAATCAAATTGCGCCACAGTACAACTGCCATTTAAAATCTGACTTTTCTTCTTTCCTTAATGCAAAGTCATCAATTAAATCAGCCTACGAAATCTGCCCAGAAATTGTATAATTTATACTGATGATGGCAAGACCAATAAGACACTCCTGTGACATAGATGATCTCGGGTAAGATTTGATGGGCTTTATCTTTGAAAAGCTCCTTTCTGCTTCAGCCACAGTGACTGGAAGAATAAGACCAATTCTGAGAGCAGTCCACAAATTTGGATATATTTCAGAGCTCACTTTCATGGATAAATGTCAGCAATTCAAGCAAGGATATGGTCTTTGATGGCAAGACAGGCAAGTTCTTCAGCTCCCGTGCAAGCTCTTTGCTATTTATGTCAGATTATCCTTTAAAGTGTAGCAGAGTATTAAGGTTCGCGCATTGTTCTGTTGCTCCTCAAATGTGAGACTTTGAAAATGTTTCAGCACTCGAAACTTCTTTCCCACAATTTTCGACGCGGAAAATCCTTCCTGAATAGCTAATGTTGCAGAATCTACCACTGCATTGAAAAATGACACCTACAACTTCTTCAAAGCGTCAATTGAGGGCTCATCAAATGCTTCATAAGAGAAGTGCAGCTTTGTGGACCTCAGCAGTCTTTGTTTTAACACAGCCTCTACATTCATTTGTTCACATATATCTGAGGCTGCCATTTTTTTGCAGCCACAAAACTTGTTGCCCTGTAATTGCAGAGACCTCTCTCTGTTTTCTTTAAAAGATTTACTGCAACATCGATGTTGATGCTAGGAGATTGCATCTGCTTGCTCTCATGCTGAATTTAGCACAACAGGTCGTACCACACACTGAGCAAATAGCGAATCGATACGAGCCAACCTCCTCGGCTAGAGATTGAGCCTCTACTTTACTACTGAGTCGTTGGTGTTGTTCCTCACCTCGATCAGTGCATCTCTCACTGCAGCTGCCTCATATCTTAGGAGTTCCACACTCTTGATCTTGCTTTCCTATCTTATATAAGACCACATCTTCAATGTGATGTCCACATAATTTTTCAAAATGGCCCATAGCTGTGTGGAGGTTGAAAACAAGTTATAAAGTTTCTGCAAGAAACAAAAGTAATTTGTGGCATCAGCCAACACCAAATTCAAAGAGTGAGTTCCACATGGAACAAACAGAGCTCTGGGATTAATTAATAAGAGCCCGGATTGAACACCTCATGTTAGCCCTGTTGGCGTATGATTGTCCTCTACAGTCCATGAAAGGAATCTTTAGCTCATCCAGTCTCTTCAGAATCAAGAATGCTAATGTTGACTTATGCACATCTCTGCCTCTAAGGAACCCATGAAATGTTCCTTTATATGGGGTTTCTTCTTCAGTCACACAACCCGAATCACAATTGACAACTGTTCAGTGTGGCTGATGTCTGGAGTGCAATCTAAAATTATTGAAAAGAACTTTGATTGCTTGATGTTGCTCTGCAATAATCTTGCTGCTTAACAAATCAATGAGTTCGTTTTGTATGTGGTGGCCGAAGTAGCTGGTGTAACAGGATGTACCTTTTTGGAGATGGCTAATGTGCTCTTGCATTATAGGATCAAATTTTGCCATTAGCTCAACTTCTTTCAGAAAATTTCCGTTTCATGGCGAGAATAACTTTTCTGTATGCTCTATTAGTGCTAAATTTATAACTGCCAAAGAATGCACAATAGCAGTGAGGCGTGTCAGTACCGCTCTCCATCTTAACTTCTCAGCCTCCAGAAGTTCCCTCTTCCGCTTGTCAATGGTCTCTCCCTTTCTCATCCTCACTGATAATATTTTCAACATTTTCATAGAATTTAGATGTTCTGAACTGTTTTCATATGCTGTGAACAATGAGCTTGCATGTTTCCAGCCCGTTAGTCCCAAACCTGTTAAATTTATTTTCTTCTTGACAAATAATATGCAACAGAAACAAAAAAGGCTGTTGTTTTTCAAGTAATAGACCAACCAACTGCTGGTGACAACTTCTTCCGTCACTGTTGTTCCTAGGGAATACAAAATCAGATGGCACTTGACTCGGTCCTCTGGAAACCAGTTGTGTCCAAATTCTCTCAGTCAGAATGGACGGCCAGTTTGCAGGGTCGGTGGACAGAGACTCATCCTCAGGAGGAAATTCTGCTCTAGTCATTTTGAAATTGAAAAAAAACAAGAGAAATAGTATACACAAATAAGTTAGATAATCATAGATGTAACTCATGGTAGATGGGCACTAGTTTTTCCGATTTCCCCGAGATTTGCTTGTCCTAGGATACCTAGGACAGAATTGACATTAAAAAAAACGCCTAAATACAAACAAAACCCACTGAAAATTTTTTTTAATGTAGTGGGTTTCATTACTTTTCGCCACTGTTATAAGCCTCAATAATACAATAAACTGTTCTGAAATGCTGTAAAATGCTTGGCAGAGATACACACACATAGATGCACACATATGTTCAAAAAACTCACCTGAAGAATCTTGCTGGGAAGAAGTAGAAGCAAATGGTTCTTCATCATCACCTGAAGGCTCAAAGACCCTTTCTGTCTGTAGAGGCCTGTTTTGTTGTAGAAGTAGACGGCTTCTCATCCTGGCTAGTGGCAGAGGGTGTTCCGAGATATTTCAAAAGTGCCCCTACAGTAAAATTCCACATAACTGACCAATGAATGAATAGTTTAGTACAATTAATTTAAAATGTCATTAAGAATACTTTATTAAACTTTTAGTCCGTAATCTAAAATGTAATATTTTCTTCATTCTATTTCAGGACATGATTTGTGCTGTATGTTTTGTTTGAATAAAACCTAAAGAAAAGGACTTTTAGCTATTTATACAACCAAAAATTTGTCATTCGGTGGTAACAAATTATTTTTGTGAAACGTCACAGATGGGTTGAAGCAGATTCTATAGAACTAGATGTACCAGGTTCTGTATCAGGAATGGGATGAATACCCCATGACTTACTCACTGTGGTAGAGGCTTTGGGTTCATCAGGCCACTTATCTGTCTTTGTTAAGAAGCTTTCTAATTTTGGTAACTTGCTAAGCCCCTTATTGTTCAGAAGAGGACAATATCCCTTGAGTGCCAAGGTTCGCGCCCCTCGAGACGCCAAGTCAACAGGGCCCCCCCCTGTTGTTCAGAAAGAGAACAAATTTAGAATAGCCATTGTTATTCAAGCCCGTTCGTCAAGAAACGGTTCTCACCCCCCCTGTTGTTCAGGAAGAGAACAACTTTAGAACAGCCATTGTTTTTCAATCCCGTTCGTCAAGAAACGGTTCTCGTTCCAAAGAAATCACGTCAGTGGTAATTTAATTCCCCCCTTTTTAACGTTCTTCAAGAGAACGCTTGGTTACACCAATAACCTCCATTGTTCATCTAGAACATCTCCAATATCCTGTCTCAAGGATCGCTCGTACTTCCGAGCCACACTTCACTCTCACTCCTCGAAGTCAGTCCTTCCCCCTCGTTAAGGACAACCCCTATCTCCCCCCGAAGAACCCCTTCCCCTGGAAAAGAAACCGCCAGTTGGACCGAAGATTCCTTCCCATCGCCTTCCTCTGCCACGACAACCTTATAATTACGTAAGCTACGCATTACATTTAACCATTTAACTTTGTGTCAACGCAACTCTGTGCTTTAAACGGATTCTAGCTAACCATTCCCCTTTCTTGTTTGTTTTGTCGTTTTAAATCCATCCAAATCTTAATCCTCGGCTTAGTCAAATATTCCCATGACCTTTTTCGTTTCCTGTGTCTCTCCCATTTAATCCCCGGTCATGTAAATATTTTCCGTGCGTTGTTTTGATAAATTAATTAATAAAACTTTATTTTATTAATGTTTGCAATATAATTTATCTTTGGGCTCCATTCCACTTCTTAAGTATATTGAAGATAAATAAGCCCTCTCCAGGCCCCCTTTTGAACCATTCTCGGCATCTGATTACCACGCACTCGAAATATAGAATAATCCCCTCAACGAATATATATATATATATATATATATATATATATATATATATATATATATATATATATATATATATATATATATATATATATATATATATATATATATATAGTATATCGTCGGGAGCCTATTCTACAATTGGTTTCTGTTTATATCTTTGTTGAATACAGTTATTGTCATGCGTAGAACGACACTTTGGCTTTACCAGCCACTAGGCTAGCGAGCTTGAAATGTGGCGTAACTTATAGCTCTTCTATTCTAGTTAATCGTTTGATTGATTTGCTCATTCAATTCTCGATTCACCAGGTTCTACATGTTCCTTGTCCGTTCTTCTATGATTTTGTTAGTGGGAGTGATCCCCGCCTCCAGGTGCAGCTCTTCTTGGCGTCTTCTTTCTCGCCTGCGTGTACTCGTAATTAGGTACATGCATTTATCATGCACTCTTTGTAGTCTCCTCTTTTGTGTCTTCGAGACACAAGAGAGCGGGGAGGCGGGGTAGAGCAACGTAGATCTTACAATGGCATTGTAGATCTTTTTCTTGTTACTCTCAGGGAGATTTCTGAACGTGTATAGAGTTCGAACTGCGTCTGAGGCTTTAGAAATTCGGTATCAATTGCATAATTATTAAATCGGCAATTTATAAGAAAATGTTACGTGATGGGAAATTTTTGTTATCAAATTCGAATTCAGCCCGCTCAACTACATAATCAAATGCACATAAGATCTATGTGGGGTTTTTTTCTTAACACTGAAATTTGTTGTACAGTGTTATATCCATTTTCATTTTTTGTTTTTTTATTTGTGTTAGATGACTTCGTCTCGGGTATTAATCTAATTGCAGAATATAAAATAGTTTCTGTCATCTCTTTGTTGTAGTTCTCTATGGAAGATTGTGTTGTTTTTTTAAGTCCGCAAATTTTTTTTGATAGTTTAATTAGGCAACTCTTTTTTTTGCACATGATGCTAAGTTGTCGTGTATTTGTTGTTGTTTTTTGTCATGAGTTTCTCTTGTGTTTTGAATCTACGTTAATGCTAAGTGAGCTTCCATTGCTACCTGTGTTGAAATAACAGGTAAATGAAGTTTAAAATAAAATTTTCCTGTTGAAGAGTATTCTATATCATTATTTTTTGATATAGTTCTATCCAAGTCTATCTTTGGCTTTATCTATTTGGGAAGAGGAATGCCTAACGTTCTTCCTTATTCAAAGTCTACTACTCTGTTTCTACGTACGTTCGTTAACCTTCAATTTTCCTCCGCTTGACTACGTCTCTGTGTTCTTCAAATCTTTGTATTCAAGTCTCCACATAGCCATGTTGAAGTGATGGTTTCCGTGGGAATTCATCAGGCCAGCCATTGTCGTAGCTAGGGATTTGGGAGTCCGGGGGTATTATCTCCTTTTCGGGCCCCACCATAAGAATGTTTGATATCATGAATAACATGACAACAACAAATACTGCAATATTTATTTTGTGCATTCTGGTATGTCTGGTAGTGTGTCAAATAAAACAATAAAAATAAGTAAGACAATTTAATAGCGAATAATTATGTATGACTAATAAAATAAACTACAAAATGTGAAAGAGAGATTACATATTGAACGAATAGACTAGTCAAAATTCATATTGATATATTCCATCAGTCTAATACAGCAACAATAAAAGTAATTATTAAGACGCTTTAATACAGAATACTTATGTATGATGACAAGAAATAAACTACAAAATGTGAAATGGAGATATTACATTTAGAATTGATATCGGTTAACGTTGTGCTTTCTGTAGCAATGTCATCCCCTAAATTTCACTTTTAAGTAACTTCTTATACTTTGCTGTTTTATTAATAGTTTAGTCATTCAAAAAAAGGAATAGGGCACTTTTTTGGAGCCCCCCTCAAATGGGGGCCTGGGTTAACTTTAAATTTGTGCCCCCTCGGCCCCCGCCCCTTAGCTACGCCATTGAATGCAGCTTTAACGTCCTAAACGTCTTCATCGGAATGAGATATTGTAAGTAGATTGACTTTGGTTACTTGTTAGTAATATTTATTTTATATTTTATATAATAGTTTGATTATCCGATATTCCTATATGTTATGAAGCGTGTTATGTTGTTTTTAAAGTTTAATGTTCTTATTAAGCTTCATTTGGGTCTAAACAGGTATAATTTTATTCAGGCTGGGTTTTTTTTTGTTTAGATTTTGGAAAAAGGGGGTTTGTTTCCTTTGGGTAATAAATAGGTTAAGCTCTCTTCACTCGTTGGATTTGTCTTCCATGATTTGCTTTAACGTAGTTTTCTCCAAATGTTAGGGCTCGGGTGTGTCTATTTTCGGTATATTATGAAGAGGTGCTTTGTGTTCTGTTGTACAGTGGGGAAAGGGTGGTGGTGGAAGAATGGTAGTCATGGGTGATTCTTTTGTGGTCTAGTTCAGGCAAGTGAGAACCACTTCTCTTCTTGATTTCCTGCAAGTAGTGGTCTAATTTCCTCCCCATTTCTTTAAAGGATGCGTCCAAGATGCGGCCAATATTTGAAAGCAAATAATAATTTAAGGGTACAATGTATTTATATATAAATTCCTATACATGAGCAAAAATCCATCAATAAAATCGCTCTCAGCCTCAAGACTTGTTTGCCAAGAATTTACGTGATCATGGAGCCCTTACTAGGTGGCTTCCTAGCTCTTCAGATGTATCCTTTTGACTAGTACGCCAGAGATGGCGTGGCGAAAGACCCACAGAAAACCGCCACAATATTAAGGACTCTTTGTCGACTAGAATCATCTAAATTAGGACCCTCATAAATGAGAACCATCTAATTTGGCATGCAGCCGCTACTGTTGCCCATTGAGGCCACCATAGAAGGTGAAAGCGATTTCATTCAACGATTTTTGCTATGTCAAATGATCTATACCAATTTATATATAAATAATTGTATTTATATTGATTATATATGTTTTCCCTCAAATTAATATTTGTCTTCAAATACTGGGTGGATCCTGGACACATCTTTTGAAGAAAACGGGTTCTTAGGCAACCACGAGAAGAAATGGAGAGTAAGTTGTCGGTATAATGTGACGGTAAAATTCTGTTCACTTCTTCCCCTAGTGTCAAACCTTTCTCTATTTCTTCCACTAGTGTAATAACTCTGTCCATATCTTCACGCGTATTCAAATAAACTCTTGACCTTCAACTATCAAATGATACGTGGACGATTGCTTCCTTATCTTCAACCGCAAGAACCACGCTTGTTTGTAACGCGCTTAAATTAAGTAGAATTAGGTAATACGGAAAATCGTGTAATTTATTACCATTTTTGCAGTAATATAGATTGTTTTTTTTATTAATTTCAAGAATCATAATAATAGAGGTAGACTAGAAACGTACTTTTTTATAGAGGTAACAAAATTAATTGAGTTTTAGTTCGTCACGTGGACGACATCTTAGTCAATAGAAACTGCTTTCGCTAGATTGAATTAGGCTAGGGTCGCCAAATTTGTTCACAGTAGGCCAAATAATTGAGAGGATGACGAGCGTGGGCCACATAACCATTTTATTCAATACAATATATTGAATATACCAAAAATAAAGACAACCAACATATTCATTTACCACTACACAAAAAATAAAGACAAACATATTTATTTACCAAAAGGTTACCAAAGAAGTCGTCGTTAGCAATAAGATAGTATTATCACAGCCAGGGCGCACATATCCGAGTCTCACAAACTAAGCAGCTAAAAAGGTTAGTGAGATTTGTGAAACTGGCTTATAGCTTTTAAGATATCATCAATATTTGCCCTGTAATTGCTGCATCCACGCTGCAGCGGCGGGCCGGATCTGGCCCACGGGCCATAGTTTAGAGACCCCTGAATTAGGCCATACTGAGTGTAGGGGAATGGTCACTTACCCCCCCCCCCCTTCCGTTCACTCTTGGTGCAGTCACAAAGCGGTTACCGCAAAGACATCCGTCGAAGGCATCGGCGGGTTCAGTGCTTAACCGCAGTGTGGCACAACTCGGTGCC
The DNA here is from genome assembly GCA_963969495.1 of Ceratothoa steindachneri. NCBI lineage: Eukaryota > Metazoa > Arthropoda > Malacostraca > Isopoda > Cymothoidae > Ceratothoa > Ceratothoa steindachneri. The sequence goes on from OZ018327.1 coordinate 19,361,417, forward strand.
ATAAAAGACCCTAAAGGTCAAAATGTAAGATCTCCCCCAGGAGAGTGAGATCCAGTTTCACGTCGAATAAGAAATTGGAGACGGGTTTCTCCCAATCTCGAAGGCTAACGAGGAGCCGATGTTTGACTTCATGGGAAAAACCGTTGGCCAAAAGAACTCTCCTGGGGCCGTCCTCAAGCCCCTCCCCCCTTACCACTCCCCCAGTGGGGTGACGAGGTATAAATGAGGAACTCTGAGAAAAATCGGGTTAGTATACGTCAGTCTCTAGGTGACGAAGTCCTCAGATCCAAAACCGAGCTACCGAGACTGGAGAGGTAGTGTACTTGGCTCGCCAGACCAAGAAGTACCCTGCAAGAGAGGCAGGGCTACCTACCTTAAGGGGCTAAGAAGAAGCTCATCCTCGAGCTAGTCCCTGGTTATCAAACCAAACGATAAGTTAACTTTGGTAAGTTCAACTTACTCTCGCCAGAGAGACTCCTCATATCTTGGTGCACCTTAAACACCAGGGGTATTCCTCGTCCTTGAGGAATTAAGAAAATAGGAAGGAAAAGGCTCACCCTCGAGCCTGTTATTCGGTGGCCACACCGAACTCCTAAGTTAACTTGGTAAGGAACCAAGTTCAAAGTATTCTCGCCAAAGAAATCCCCCTCCGTAATACTCGCCCTTGAAGAAGACTGGAACTAAGAAAAAGCTCATCCTCGAGCTAGTTCCCGGTTATCAAACCGAACTTTAGGGAACTTATTCTCGCCAGAGAAACCCCCCTCCGTTATCCTCGCCCTTGAAGAAGACCTTCCCCGAGTTCAGTCCTCGTCCATAAGGAAATAAGTAACGAAGGAGAAAAGCTCCTCCTCGAGCTCGTTACTCGTTGATCACACCGCACTCCAAGTTAACTTGATTTAAGAACCAAGTTCGACTCACTCTTGCCAGAGAGACCACGACTGCCTAGGTGTTGCATAAAGCACCGTATTGGTTCTCGTCCTTGAAGAACCCCCCCGTCCTCCCCGGAAGAACGTGTGGACCCCCCAGCTGCCACCTTCGCCAAAACAACCGTGTGATCTCGCTCATCTACATCTGGCCGGCGGTACGCGTCGAGAGTAAATAACATTCTTGAGGCCCTTTAAACTCCAGATGAGTCCGTAAGCCTAATTCTTATATTATTGTTGAGTGTAGAGAAATTAACCAATTTTTGTGGGTAAACTAATTTAATTAATTCTTGTTTATAATAATATTTAGAGTATTGCTGGAGTTAATGTATAAAAGTTATGTATTCAATTGATAAAGGTAAAATATAAGTTTATTTTGGGATTATTTTGCGTTTCTCTTATATATCCTTACGTGTTTCAGAACGGCTCTGTTCTTTAAGATATCAAGATATCTATATATATTAGACACTCTTAGCACTCTTAGAATAGAACAAAAAGGGGGGGAATTCTACGACACTAAGGTTGGTCCATTGCTTAACCGAACCAGGCCTATTTCCAAGTGGTTGTCAGTGGTGTAGGATCCTATGATTCAGAACACAAGTTACATACTGGTCCTACTTCTACCACCTTAATGGTTGTAGACAAAAAACAGCTAAAAAAAAAAATAGCCGCCATAATTCAAACGTAAACTTTAATTTATCCTTTTTCTAAGCTTTTGTTATCAGTAATATTGGGATTCAAATATCATAATTATCCTTGGTAATACCGAGTTTATTAAAACCTTCTTAATTTCCCACTTAGACGCCTCTTAACACACACAAGGGATATAAACATAGACGAAAGTAGACCATTTTTTTCTTCGATTGGAAAGCGATTACAATCGACAGCTCCAATTTAGATGAGGGTTTGGCCTCTTGCTTTCTCTTTGGCTGCAAATGGCGTATTGGGGTGATTGTCTCCTCCTCGCTAATTTATCATATATCCACTAATTATGAACCGATTATTCTAATGTACTCATTTCAGACGCTGGTCTTATAATGGATTGGTAATTACCCCTTGGGGAAACAGGTGGTTATTATTGTAAGACTTGTTGATTTATTGCCGAGTTATGATCTGCTTCATAGTAGTTACACAATATCCAAATATTTGATAAAGATGATATTTATAATTCGAATTTAAACCTTAAGAGAAAAGAGGTCGTATCACGGTGAAGGTTGATCATGAGAGATCCGTTAGAAAAGTTAGTAATGAGAGATCAGGAGGAAAAGTTAGTAATGAGAGATCCGCAGGAAAAGTTAATAATGAGAGATCCATAGGAAAAGTGATGAATGAGAGATCTGTAGGAAAAGTTAGTAATGGGAGATCTGAAGGAAAAGTTAGTAATAAGAGATCTGTAGAAAAAGTTAGTAATGAGATCTGTAGAAAAGGTGAGTAATGAGAGATTCGTAGGAAAAGTTAATAATGAGAGATCCATAGGAAAAGTGATGAATGAGAGATCTGTAGGAAAAGTTAGTAATGGAAGATCTGAAGGAAAAGTTAGTAATAAGAGATCTGTAGGAAAATTTAGTAATGAGAGATCTATAGGAAAGGTGAGTAATGAGAGATTCGTAGGAAAAGTTAGGTAATGAGAGATCCGTAGGAAAAGTTAGGAATGAGAGATCCGTAGGAAAAGTTAGTAATGAGATATATGTATGTAGGCAAGGTCAGTAATGGGAGATCTGTAGGCAAGGTTAGTAATGGGAGATTTGTAGGAAAAGTTAGTAATTAGAGATCTTAGGAAAAGTTAGTACTAGGGGATCTGAAGGAAAAGTTAGTAATAAGAGATCTGTAGGAAAAGTTAGGAATGTTTGATCTGTAGGAAAAGTTAGTAGTGAGAGAGAAATGTTAATAATGAAGGATCCGTAGAAAAATTAATAATGATAGATCTGTAGCACAAGTAGTAATGCGAGATTCGTAGGAAAAGTTAGTAATGAGAGATCTGTAGGAAAATTTGTAATGAAAGATCCATAGGAAAAGTTAGTAATAAGAGATCTCTACGAAAATTTAATATTGAGAGATCTGTATTAAAAATTCGTAATTCGTAGGAAAATTTAGTAAGGAGAAATCCGTAGGAGAAGTTAGGAATGAGAGATCTGCAGGAAAGGTTCGTAATGAGAGATCTGTTGGAAGAATTTGTAATGAGATATCTGCAGGCAAGGTTTGTAATGGGATATCTGTAGGACAAGTTACGAATAAGATATCCGTAGGAAAAGTCTTTAATGATAGATCTGTAGGAAAAGTTAGGAATGAGAGATATGTAGAAAATGTTAGTAATGTGAGATCTGCAGGAAAAGTTAGTAATGAGAAATCCATATGAAACTTAGGTTTTAGACATCCGTAGGAAAATTTTGTAATGCGATATATGGAGGGAAAATTAGTAATGAAAGTTCCGTACGAAATGTTAGTAACAACAAGGAGTAACAACAAGGAAAGAAGGTACCCTAGGAGACCTTACGGTCCATTCAAAGAGGGTACCATTGGACTTGCAATCGAGCGGGCACAAGGCTGCTCAATTGTTTTGCGTCCCTAAACGGCCACTTTTCAAGACCTTGTCTAGTCTTGACTTGAACTGGTCAACAGAATTGTTGTTGACACCTCCATCGGAAGTGCGTTCCAGCTACCGCAGTCACTGTACGTGAAAAATTTCCCGCACAGATTGCGGTTGTAACGCTTCAGCTTAAGTTTGAAACCGTGGTTTCTTGTTCTGCTCTCATTAAGGCTGAAAATATCCCGGTAGTCAACATTGTCGAACCCTCAAAGTATTTTGAAAACTTCGATGAGCTGACCACGCAGTCTACGAGTTTCCAGCGAGAACAGATCTAATTCCCTTAGTCTATCCTCATAACTTTTATGTCGGATAGAGGGAATCAGCTTGGTTGCCCTGGCTTGTACGCGTTCCAATCTCGCGATGTCCTTTCGCAATGAAGGACTCCAAAATTGTACGGCATACTCCAGGTGTGGTCGGACAAGTGAGTTGTTCAGGCACAGTACAATCTCCTGGTTCCGATAACCAAACTGGCGCTTAATATAGCCTAGCATCCTTTGGGCCTTTTTCTCCGTATCAATGCACTGCTTTGAGAACTTGAGGTCACTAGTGATTGTTACACCCAAGTCCTTCTCAGTGTCACTCGATTCAAGAGCAGTGCCCTTAAGGATATACTGAGATTGGGGGTTTCTGTGGCCGATATGCATCACTTTGCATTTCCCCCCGTTAAAAGGCATTTGCCACGTGTCCGACCACTCCCCAATCTTCCCAAGATCTTCCTGCAGGCGGGCAGTATTTCCATCCTTTGCAACGTTCATACCAAGCTTGGTATCGTCGGCAAATTTGGAAATCTTGGCAACCATGTCACCGTCCATGTCGTTGACGTAGATGATGAATAGTAGTGGTCCCAGGACAGAACCTTGAGGCACCCCGCTAGTAACGGGCACCCACTCGGAAGACTGTCCATTTACCACCACCCGTTGCCGTCTGCCACTTAGCCAGTTCTCGATCCAGCCGGCTACCTTTCCGTCTATGCCAAGCGCTCGCACTTTCCGGAGAAGGCGGCGGTGTGGTACCTTATCAAAGGCTTTCTGAAAGTCTAGGTAGACCATATCCACCGCCTTGTCCCGATCGTGCTCACTGAAAACGAAGTGGAAGAATTCCACAAGGTTCGTCAGGCATGACCGTTGCCTTCGGAAGCCGTGCTGGGAACTCCTCAGTAGCAGGTTTGACTCTAAATACGACGTCACTTTGTCTACCATGATGCTTTCCATGAGTTTCCCGACTATCGAAGTCAGACTGATAGGTCGGTAGTTCGACGGTTGGTTACGGTCTCCTTTCTTGAAGATAAGAGTCACCTCCGCCTCACGCCAGTCTCTAGGAACGCATCCGGTCCAGATGCGCACAGATGTCGTGATACTTCATCGCACACTTCCTTCAACACTTTAGGTAGAAACCCTTCCGGTCCAGGGGACTTAAAGATAGATCTGTAGGAAAAGTTATTAATAAGATATTCGTAGGAAAAGTTAGTAATGAGAGATCTGTAGGAAAATTTACTAATGAGAGATTCACATGAAAAGTGAGTATTGAGAGATCTGAAGGAAAAGTTAGTAATGAGAGTTCTATAGGAAAAGTTAGTTATGAGAGATCCGTAGGAAAAGTGTCTTTAGAGATTCGTAGGAAAAGTTACAGATCATTAGGGAAAGTTAGGAATGAGAGATCTCTAGTAAAATGTAATAATAAGAGATCCGTAGGAAATGTTAGTAATGAGAGATTCGTAAGAAAAGTTAGTAATGAATGATCTGTAGGAAATGTTTGTAATGAGAGATCCGTAGAAAAAGTTAGTAAGGAGAGATCTGTTGGAAAAGTTACTAATGAGAGATCTGGAGGAAAAGTTATTAATGATAGATCTCTTCTTCTCTTTCCTCTTCATATTATTATATATTTTTTTTTTATTATTTCATAGCTCGAATTCAATTCGGGTTTGTTTGAATCAATTCGGGTTTGTTTGAATCAATTCGGGTTTTTTTTAATCAATTCGAGTTTGTTTGAATCAATTCGGGTTTGTTTGAATCAATTCGGATTTGTTTGAATCAATTCGGGTTTGTTTGAATCAATTCGGGTTTGTTTGAATCAATTCGGGTTTTTTTAATCAATTCGGGTTTTTCGAATCAATTCGGGTTTGTTTGAATCAATTCGGGTTTGTTTGAATCAATTCGTTTTTTTTAATCAATTCGAGTTTGTTTGAATCAATTCGGGTTTGTTTGAATCAATTCGGGTTTGTTTGAATCAATTCGGGGTTTTTTAATCAATTCGAGTTTGTTTGAATCAATTCGGGTTTGTTTGAATCAATTCGGGTTTGTTTGAATCAATTCGGGTTTGTTTGAAGCCGAAGAATTAATCAGACAAACAACCAAATTCGAATCCCATAAAAAATAATTCCCCCCCCAAAAAAAACCCGCGAAAACCAACGGTCATATTTGTCATATATTTCAGAAACGACGTTTGTAAAATAGTGACAATGTTTGGCCAAATGCTAACCAGTATAATGTACAGGGTGCTCCAGAACGAACTATTTCATTGAAATTGGGGAATTATGTGAAAGAAATGTCTTATTTATTATTTTTATTTTATTTTAAGATAAAAAAACATTTAATAATTTAAGAATTAAGTTATTTTTGTTATAAATTTATTTTCATTTGAGAAGCCGATTTTTTTTTTAGGGATACACAAAAAGGCATTTTTAAAGTTGTAAATATCCTGTATCGACTAAGGTCAATTTAATGAAATTAAATTGACGCAATCTTGTGGATGCAGTTTATGGGGCGCTGTTGACTCGGATGACTCTGATATGCCCGTATGGGACGGGTATTGACTGGGATGACCTCTGATAGGCCCTTATGGAACGGGTTATTGACTCGGATGACCTCTGATAGGACCTTACGGCTTTTGTCATTCGTTGAATTAATGTTATTTTATGTTAAGATTTGACCCAACCGTTCGTACAGACAAACCCGTCATTCAAGAAGATTTTAAGTTTGCCCGATACTCACGGGGCACACGGGGAAAATTGTCAATAAAGTTTTGACTTATCATTTATATTTCTTTGTTTTAGTACATCGAGGTCGGCTACGGCACATTGATGCATAGTTTCTTTGAAACTACCCATCGTGTAACAACAAGAACGCTTGCCTATGATTAACATAGGTCGGGTATTGGTTCATCTGAGCCCATGGTTAAACTAGATTCTTGGAAAACGGTTTTGTGCCAAGATGGGTTCCAAAGAAGCCGCTATCACGATCAAAAGCACATAAGGTAGCCTGACTGTAAGCAAGGATGTTTATGGCTTATATTGGCGAAGCCTGGTTGAAAGTTATCATTTTAAAATGAATCACCTAATCTAACTTAAGCGTTAGACTTTTAGTGTCCAGAGAAGAAAAGCCAAACGCTACCCTCAGCTCTGCATCATGCCAAAAGTGAATCACCACCTTAAAATCATACACTTATAGGGCTGTTTTTCACCCATGAACATTAACTTTCTCACACATTCTCAGAGAATGTATGCCAAAATAAATTACTATCGAGATAATCCCCAAGACTAGCTCCCAACAACGATTCAGAACAATTATTGATGATTTAGGATGATATAACACAAAACCATATGATACAGGTGGCAATGAAGGTTCAACGAACCTATGACATTAAAATATTGGTTCCAATGACCTTGAATCACCCTAGATCTCATAGAAACGAGTGAAGAAAAGAAGTACACAAATCAAACTGTCGCACACTCAGAACGTCACTACTTTAGAATCCCAGTAACTAAAAAAAGGCTTTTAAGTTGGTCATCTAGAGTGCCAAAACGAGGTGAAGGTCGTGTCATCGTGTCAAATAAGGGCTAATACTGTAAATTAGCTTTTAAAGTTGGTCATCTAGAGTGCCAAAACGAGGTGAAGGTCGTGTCATCGTGTCAAATAAGGGCTAATACTGTAAATTCGCTTTTAAAGTTGGTCATCTAGAGTGCCAAAACGAGGTGAAGGTCGTGTCATCGTGTCAAATAAGGGCTAATGCTGTAAATTGGCTTTTATAGTTGGTCATCTAGAGTGCCAAAACGAGGTGAAGGTCATGTCATCGTGTCAAATAAGGGCTAATGCTGTAAATTGGCTTTTAAAGTTGGTCATCTAGAGTGCCAAAACGAGGTGAAGGTCGTGTCATCGTGTCAAATAAGGGCTAATGCTGTAAATTGGCTTTTATAGTTGGTCATCTAGAGTGCCAAAACGAGGTGAAGGTCGTGTCATCGTGTCAAATAAGGGCTAATGCTGTAAATTGGCTTTTATAGTTGGTCATCTAGAGTGCCAAAACGAGGTGAAGGTCATGTCATCGTGTCAAATAAGGGCTAATGCTGTAAATTGGCTTTTAAAGTTGGTCATCTAGAGTGCCAAAACGAGGTGAAGGTCATGTCATCGTATCAAATAAGGAAGGGCTAATGCTGTAAATTGGCTTTTAAAGTTGGTCATCTAGAGTGCCAAAACGAGGTGAAGGTCGTGTCATCGCGTCAAATAAGGGCTAATGCTGTAAATTGGCTTTTATAGTTGGTCATCTAGAGTGCCAAAACGAGGTGAAGGTCGTGTCATCGCGTCAAATAAGGGCTAATGCTGTAAATTGGCTTTTATAGTTGGTCATCTAGAGTGCCAAAACGAGGTGAAGGTCGTGTCATCGTGTCAAATAAGGGCTAATGCTGTAAATTGGCTTTTAAAGTTGGTCATCTAGAGTGCCAAAACGAGGTGAAGGTCGTGTCATCGCGTCAAATAAGGGCTAATGCTGTAAATTGGCTTTTATAGTTGGTCATCTAGAGTGCCAAAACGAGGTGTAGGTCGTGTCATCGTGTCAAATAAGGGCTAATGCTGTAAATTGGCTTTTAAAGTTGGTCATCTAGAGTGCCAAAACGAGGTGAAGGTCGTGTCATCGTGTCAAATAAGGAAGGGCTAATGCTGTAAATTGGTTTTTAAAGTTGGTCATCTAGAGTGCCAAAACGAGGTGAAGGTCGTGTTAAAGAAGTGCCAATGCTGTAAATATTTATTATGAGAATAACTGTTTTAGCTGCATGAAACTGTTCATTAGTGACAAGATACCATTTCCTAGTAAGCCGAACGCCAGTGGGTGGGTGGAAAAATATTATAAACCTCTAAGAGAAAGTTTACCCCCAAAGCTTGAGGTACCTCAAAGTACGAACTTATATGTATTTACAGAAGCAATTCGCGTTAACAAATGGGATCTCTGATTTCTAGCCTACTAGCATTAGTAATTTATATATATTTTAACATTCGTTCTCTTCCTAACACTGGCGGTCCTAGCCTATATGATCCCCTGGACGAAACCCACTTTCAGCCCCCCCCCTTTGGAATGAGAACCACATTCCAACATATAGAATTAACAAATTATAAATAAACATTCCAACAATTATGACCACACTAACTTGTTTATTGAACGTATGTCCTTAACATTTAAAACTACACACATGTGCAATTGTCCTCGTTTATTTTCCTCCGGTAATCCACGTTGCCCCTGGCAAGTGAACCCCGTGAGAGGCTGACCATATTGCCCATACCTAAATTAGCCCCTGCTTCCTAATCAAACAACCCTCCTTCGACCGGTCCCCTTAACCAGCAACGAATCAATTATCTCGACGATACAACCTTTAACACAGTTCGTTCCCCTACTTCCTACATCCGAATTAGTATGAAGATGAGTGACAGATCTGTATTCCCAGCGTATTTCTTGGTTGCACACTCATTTCGTAATGAATGAGTAACTTCCTCAAGGCATGAACTAAATTATGACCCTAATCTATCACTCATCAGTCCTGCCGCAAGTCTTTTCATCGCTATGGTCTCTCAGTGACCCCTCTCGTGTTCACACGAGGATTTGATCCGAGCACGGTATCGTACAGTCCTCAATAGAGGGTATTGACATTTAGTGATAATGACCTCCATGTTGGTTAGATATACAAGGTCGCCCCAGATAGTGATATATTAGTCTGCATTGTAGACTCTTGAAGAGCGCTTAAAGGTGGATGACCTTAGTTCAAGCAGAAGCGAATGGGAAGTATTTATACAATAGATTTAACTGCATATATGACCTATTTCAGGTATCAAAGGATTTTAATATTCGAGAGAAACATTTTTTTTAAGAGCTCATCTGACGACTGCCTACTTGGGCATTAGTCGTCGTATTCAACACTGCCTAGTACTAGATTATTTTAAAATAAGTTGCAAAAAAAAACAAAAAAACAAACAAACCAACAATAAAAAAAAACGAAAAAGGCAACAAACAGGAAGTAAGCTCCGGCGTCGGGGGCAGGTACGCCTACCCCAGCGCAGGAACGCGTGGCCTACTAAAATAACAAAAACCCAACTAGTTAAATAAAGTGGAGAAGGCCGGCCTCTCCCCCAAAGTCTATAAATCAACCAGTCAATGTGCACGAACTCGTCCCGAGTACAAGAGACAGGGAGTAGCGACCCCGCCCATCTCGGTACCGGACAGGTAACGTGCGCGAAGATCGCCCAGGTTAGGACATTCAACAAGAATGTGCCGAACAGTCTGGGGGACAACGCAGTCTTCACAGTAGGGCTCTGGCGAGTGCTCCAGCAAATGGCGGTGCGTCCCGCGAGTGTCTCCAATTCGGAGACGACAGAAAACAACCTGAAGCCTTCGCGGCATTGGGGGGGGGTAGGTCCATGGGCACAGTCGCCGCGTAATGGCACGCAACTTTAAGTTCCCTTCGACCGTCTTTCATCTTTTTTGTCAAGCAGCCCGGAGAGCTGCCCGTATTCCTGCCATGTAGTCGGTGTGAGGAAGAGCGAAACGCTGGTCCGGTCGCAGAGTCCTCGCGGACTCTTTGGAGCCCTCATCGGCGCGCAAATTCCCCGCAATTCCTACACGTCCAGGAACCCAGCAGAAGATAATCTTGACATCTGCCCGGCTTGCCAAAACCACGGCGTCACGGTTTTGGGATGCGGAGATTCCAATGCCACAAGAACACTCAGGGCGCTTTGTGAGTCGCTATAGATCACAATCCGGTCTCCGAACCGGGCACGTCATGTAATCACCCGTACCGAGTGGTGTATTGCTACCAGCTCGGCCATGAAGACAGATGCAGAGCCCCGCTGGCTTCAAACAGAGGGGATACAGATTCGAAGCCGACCCTCTCTTGGGACTTGGAGCCATCCGAATACACTGGCACGGTTCCAGCGTGACACGAGGTGTGATCCAGAAAGGTCGAACGTAATACTCCAGGCGCTGTACAAGCTTTGGGAGCAGAGGCATGGCGACAAATAGCCAAAAGTGGTACCCTCCAGGGTGGTGTCCAGGGCAGAACCAGGGGGGCCACTGGCCCGAGAGCTATACCTAACTCTTGAAAGAGTTTCCTAGCCCTAAACCCAAAGGGCTTAGGGTATGACTGGTGTCTCTTGGCGGCATAGGCACCGTCGAAATCAGCTGCGGATGTAGGGAGAGCTGTTGGCGACGGAGGGAGGCGCCGGGCTCGGACAAACAGGCGAATAATGCACTGTGGACGGCGTAGAGCATTTGGGATCACCTCAACATCGACTAGTAGACATTCAATGGAGGAAGTGCGGAAGATCCCGGTCGCCAGGCGAAGGCCAGTGTGGTGGATCGAGTCCACCTTCCGCAATACACGCTCAGCTGTAGATGCATAAAACTCGCAACCGTAGTCGAGCTTCGAACGAACAAAGGATCGATAAAAAATGTAAGGCAGTATCTCTATTAGCGCTCCAAGCACTTCGAAAGAAACATAAATAGTTGAAATAGAAGTGATTAGTGAAAACCGACAGATAAACAGTGGGTGAAATATAACAATAAAGAAAAATAATCGGAATAATTGTTTGAAAATGGAATACAGCTCTGTGACGTCACACTTTCTCTCCGACTTGTCGGTATAAAAGGCTAAGCCACGCATTTGAATGGGATCATCTCTGCCGGATTACTCTTACGAGGTGCTGATCGCTTGAATTCTGTGCCACCCATTTTTGTCGTGTTGTTTCGTTCGTTTAGAAATAACCGTTCATAGATATATATTAATATTCAGAAAATAATATCGGATAAACAACTTTCATATTTTACTAGACAAAAGCAAATTAATCAACTTTTAAAGATGGTAAGTACATGGAAATTTTGCATAGACCTGAGGGGTTAATTGAGTGTAACAGTAAAATTGAATGAATGAAAAACATTTTCAGTCAACATTGCGAATGTTTATTATCCCCAACCATTGCTTTAAAACCGGCGAGTGCTTAGATAAAACATTGGTTTTTATCTCAGATTTAGCTAATAGATCTGTAAATAATTTAAACTATAGTGCTTAGGTTCATATAATTACCATCCAATTATCTTGTTACCCAAATTAAACTTGTAAACAAACAAACAGAATGAATTTAAAATTAATACAGCCTTGTGAGATGCACTGTTATTATAATGCATTAGGTAGAGTTTAATTCTCGTGATAATTAATATTAGACCTAAAATCAATACTATAAATATTAAGTAAGTTAGTTAAAAAGTGTTTCCTTAAACTATAAAACTCACACGTCAGGCTATATTTAGAGTACTGTAAGCGAGCATGGTCACAGTGGCGCATCCAGGCTTTTTTGCGGTGGGGGGGGTGGGGTTACCCTGAATTCCTCCCTCGGAGTAGTCTGAGAAAAGGGCATTGATGATTAATAAGGGTTACGATACAAACCATTGATAATAAATAACAGCATCTCATAAAGGAGTGATCAGTAAACAGCATCTCAAAAAGGAGTGAGCAATACACAGCATCTCAAAAAGGAGTGGTCAGTAAACAGCATTTCATAAAGGAGTGAGCAGTAAACAGCATCTCATAAAGGAGTGGTCAGTAAACAGCATCTCATAAAGGAGTGAGCAGTAAACAGCATCTCAAAAAGAAGTGAGCATTAAACAGCATCTCATAAAGGAGTAAGCAGTAAACAGCATCTCATAAAGGAGTGGTCAGTAAACAGCATCTCATAAAGGAGTGAGCAGTAAACAGCATCTCAAAAGAAGTGAGCAGTAAACAGCATCTCATAAAGGAGCGAACAATAAACAGCATCTCATAAAGGAGTGAGCAGTAAACAGCATCTCATAAAGGAGTGGTCAGTAAACAACATCTCAAAAGGAGTGAGCAGTAAACAGCATCTCATAAAGGAGTGGTCAGTAAACAGCATCTCATAAAGGAGTGATCAGTAAAAAGCAACTCAAAAAGGAGTGAGCAATAAACAGCATCTCATAAAGGAGTCAACAGTAAACAACAGCATCTCAAAAGGAGTGAGCAGTAAACAGCATCTCATAAAGGAGTGAGCAGTAAACAGCACCTCATAAAAGAGTGAGCAGTAACTCTATCATATCCGATTTATTTTCCACATATCAGAAAATTAGGAATTGTGGTTTATTGTGGTTTTTGGAAGTCATCTAAAGTATAATATGGAATTTAATAATAATTGTTGAGATTTACCTCTCTAGTTTAGACATGTATCATATAAGATACATTCGATCACAACGGTTAAAAAACTGTTTATATATATATTCTATATTATTACATAACTCTTTCTGAATAGCAGAATACAAGTAGAGCTTAAAATGCTTAAAAATGGGTTTGAAATTTCGAGGGCTTCAGCCCCCTAGCCCCTCACCCGGATCCGCGCCTGCATGGTCCTCACACTTTAGACATCATATCAGCCTGTTAGAGTCAATGAAATGGAGGGCAACGAAGATGATACGTTCCCTGAAGCACCTCGAATGGAGATAGACTGAGGGTACTAAATATGTTCTCCTCAGGAAGCCCTTTTCCACAGAGTCGTGGAAAATTGGAACAATCTCCCAGGAAAGTTTGAGAAGGAGCTAGGTAGAGTGTGGAGCCATCAAGAGCAGAAGTACGATTATAGAGGAAAAAATCTATACAAAACATAACATAACATAATTTCACGGATGACAAAAGCCACAAGGGCCTATCAGGGTAACATAATTTCACGGATGACAAAAGCCACAAGGGCCTATCAAAGGTCATCCGCATCCGTCAAAACCCAGCCACATAGGACTATATCAGATCATGCAACTACTTTATAAACAATCCATAGGATTGTGTCAGATCATGCATCTACAATATACAATTTAACCATTCCATAGGATTGTGTCAGATCACGTGCCCACAATATACAGCTTAAACTAGCCACACGAACGGATCAAAAACAAAAAGCACCATCGCCAGGGAAAGACAAAATCAAAGTCCCCCACAATATAATATAACAGATGACAAAAGCCACAAGGGCCCATCCTAGGTCATCCGAGTCAAACGGCCTCTTTTTTTAAGGCACCCAAACTCCCAAGAAAACTACATCCAGACGATTGCGTCCAAAAGGATCGATCGACCATGCTAATCACCCAAACAACATAGAGTGCGCATAGTTTTGAGCCGGGTCTAATAGGCTAGCAATTCTCTACCCGGGAATCTTCTGTGAGTATTTGAAAGAAGATGTTTGAGGGGAGATAGGATTGAGCTTTTTAATATCTGTTCTGGGATGGATAAGTTTGATTTCTAGCAAGTTATTTGAGTTGCAAGGTAGAAATAGGACTAGGGGTCACCACTTAAAAATTAAAAACCAGAGGTGCAGGTTGGATGGTAGAAAATATTTTTTCACCAATAGTGGTAGATTACTGGAATAGTTTGCCATCTGAGACGGTAGACAGTCCAAACTTAAATGTATTCAAACTCAGTTTAGATGAGTGTACAGGGAGGGTAGGCTATGGTGGTTTTTAAGTTGAATTGGGGCAAATTTATATATTGTAACATCGATATTGTTTAGCTCTTTATTCCGATTACTGTCAAGGAATATGTATTTTATTGCTGGAAAGTCATAATTGAAAGTTGGTAATGCTATGGAACCTAATTGAAATTCAAGGCAAATTAGGTTAAGATTATGCCATCTGAACTGGATTATATCACATTTTTTATATCTAATTTAATTAATCAGAACTGATTTAATCAAGTTTGTCCTCAAATTTCCTTGCGGATTTATCTCCCGAGTCTGGTACCAATCTCAGTGGGACGAGATCGTGAGATATATTTTTGAGTTCGCTTAGGCTTTTATACGAACGTGTTTATACTGTTTACAATAGGCTGTTTCAAAGCTAGAGTTTAGAGATGGGGTTTGCGCGGCAATCTTAGTTGCAGATATTTTTTTAGTTTTATGGTTCCTTTTTCTTCTATTTCCTCCCTTTCGCCTGAATAAATTGTCCCTATTCATAGCAGTAATTTTAGTTTCCGTTCTTTGCTCTGTTGCCTATGTTAGTACTTTTGAGAGGTTATATTTTTTCGCGCAATATTGGCGCTGGAAGATTATAGTAGGCCAGGCCCGTACCAGGATTTAGAGGTTTCGTACCGGTCTTTGAAACCATTATTGTCACTATTTCTCTTTATTTATCGAGCCTAACGATATAATTTTAAAATTGCCACTAGGAGATTCCCCATGAGAATATTTCTAAGGGAAAAAAACCCAGTGGGCACAGCTTGCCCAATTCATGTGTAAACTACGTGAAATTGAGACGCAGAAAACACGAGAATATCTGGATCATTTTGCAAGAATATTTCTCGTTAAAGTGACATGTGTTTTCGCCGTGGCAGAACTCGCATAAAACACGTGCCTCATTACGTATATTTCTCGTGAATATTGGGTCGTGTATTGCACGTATTGATTTAGATGGGATTCTTTCAGTATTCAAAACCCGTTAATATTTAGCAGTATTTATTCATATTGTATAATAATTACTACACTGTACTCCATGTATGTTTAAATACTATACTATAAAGTATACACAAATATGCGTTGGCTACTGCAAAATATTTACATGCTCTGTAAATATAAACAAAATAAGGAAATGGGAATATTACAAGAAGATAACTATGTGTAAGCATAATATTTCTAATTGCCCATAGGATAACAAACACACAAAATAAGGTCAAAGATCAATGAGGAACTACTTGTCAGTAGACAATTACTTTACAAAATATCATCTGCCCAACTTTGTGATATATCTAGTGCACTTAAAGAATGTACTAATGAGAGAAGTAAATTAATTTTGATCATAATATACTTAAAGCAAATAACAAGCCGTCATGAAGGAACACCAATAGGCTTCCAAATGCAAGAAGACCGTAAATATATTAAACTAACCTAGGCATCATTTACACACCCAAGCAGTTTTGAACTATATAAAACTTAGGTAGGTACTATCTATATGCAATCAGTAAAAGTTATCTCTCGATTATACAGACAGTCCATCTCAATTGACACAAAGACCAAACCTCAACAAACAAGAGGATTATTCAATTCAAGATTTTTGAGCATTGCTGATTTATATAATTTCAGACTTATACAGAGCAGTTTGTAGGGGCTCTACTGTATTTAACAGGGTACAGAAGTACTACGGTTAACGGGTGGACACCACGGTATCATAGATGTATGAAGAGAATTACTACTGGGTTGAATTATATCAATAAGCTATTATGCTATTCTTGAAGCAAACTAAATGATTTAATCTACAGTTTCCTTAACTTTGGTAGTATTGTGCAAAATATTAGTAAATACATGTTTGATGCAAACTAAATGATTTAATCTACAGTTTCCCTCATTTGAGGGGAATTGCGCAGTTTACTTGCAATTATATAAATTACTTCAGTTCCATTAGAATCTGTGAATTTTTTCAGCACACTCTCACTTTATAAGAGTAAACAACTTTGGTCCTTTGACCAAACATATTATATTGGCACCTAAGGTTCTTAGTCATAAAACTACACAATAGCTTAGATACCAAATCCTTCTGATTCGTACCACAAATACGAATACATTTACTACACATTTCTTGAAAATATGTTGGGGGTTTTCAGGTCCTTCTCTACAGTTTGAAGTTCTTCTATGGTTTTACTCTGCCTGATGGTAAGGTCTGTCACTAAATGAGGGAACATAGTTGATAAATGTAGAATCTATCAACTCCTGCTTCATATCTCTTCCCTCACATCGAGCAGCAACTGAAGTACACGTTTCTTGAACTCTGTGAAGTAAATATTTGTTTATTAATAACTGAATGAGAAGTGAAGGAGGTGAAATGTGGTTTAGTCCATTGACATTTATCATTGTGACTTCATCTATCTGTCTATCTCAAATGCTATACACTATTCCCTAATTAATTTCATCATCTCACCGCTGGACACTGCCTAACATTAGCTATCTACCAGTTGACACATAAACTCTAAAGCATTATAAAATCACACACTTCCACTACCTTCGTCTTCTTATCATTGCTGATTAAACCTGGTGATATTCACCAATACCACAATCCTCAAGGAACCAAAATATAGCATCGCACTGAGAGTATATGAGTAATTCAGAGGCAACCTATTTATAGAAAAGGTATCAAAGTACAATGGGCAATTAACTACAAAACATGTTTACTATAGCACCACACATTACATAGAGAGAGGGGAGAGGAGAGGAGAGGAGAGGAAGAGAGAGAGAAAGGGGAGATGAAAGGATAGGGGAGGGAGAGAGAGAAAGGGGAGAGGAAAGGAGAGGGGAGGAAGAGAGAGAGAAAGGGGAGAGGAAAGGAGAGGGGAGAAGAGAGGAGAGGAAGAGAGAGAGATAAAGGGGAGAGGGGAGGAAAAGATGGAGAGGAGAGGGGAGAAAGAGAGAGATAAAGGGGAGAGGGAGGAAGAGAGAGAGAAAGGGGAGAGGAAAGGAGAGAGGAGAGGGGAGTAAGAGAGAGGGGGAGAGGAGAGGAGAGAGGAAAGGAGAGGGGAGTAAGAGAGAGGGGAAGAGGAGAGGGGAGTAAGAGAGAGGGGGAGAGGAGAGGGGAGGAAGAGAGAGAGAGAGAGAGAGGGCAGAGGAAAGGAGAAGAGGATAGAGGAGAGAGAGAGAGATAGAGTAGACCTGGTCGATATCAGTTCCATGGGACCCACTATATATTTCACAGGAATGAGTAAAGGAATGACATCAAGCAAGCAGCGGTTGAGGGAAGGAAGGTGACGACTCAAAATGGAAAAGAACACAGCCCGGCCCTGAATCAATGGACCTTTGTGTCCATGACGATACATATGCCCTACACACAGTAAATACATGCAAAATACATACTGTTTTCATCCTTGGGGAAACTGCAATGTTTTGGTTCTAGCTTCATTTGGAGACTCTCATCCCTGTCAGTCCTATTGGAAGGGCTGCAATGGGTATGTTGGTCATACCCGTCATGTTGGTTCCGGCTGTCATGATGTTTTTGTCGTCCCCAGATGCCATGCCATTCTTGTTGGTACCGGCTGCCATGCCATTCTCTACGTTCTGGGGTGTCATGCCGTTCTCTACGTTCTGGGGTGTCATGCCGTTCTCTATGCTCCTGGCTGTCGTGGTGTTCTCTTTGGTTCCAATTGTTATGTCGGTTCTGTCTGACATGTTCTTTGTATTTTTCCCTGCAGCTGTCATGTTGCTCATACTTCTTCCAGTTGTTATGATGACTTATGTGTTCATCTCCGATGAACACATAATACTAAATTCTCTATTTCACTTCTAAAGACAATGACTTGTAAACATACTTGCTATTAATAAAATGTCTCACCATTGGTGATGATCTTAATGCAAGTGAGGCCTTCCATTAGGTGTTTCAGCCACCTCACATTTGGTATGAGAAAAAGGAAGCTGTAGCTACAGCACAGATGGAAAATATGTAGAAATGAATATAAAATGTAAGACTCAGTAGTTCACTAAGAAGGAAATAGGTCAAAGATACTGTATTCACATAATCAAGAATTTTAGTCAAATTCAAAGACAGCAGAACTAAATTTTTTTTTTCAATTTCCGCATATTCATTTGTATGATGCAAAACTAGTATCAAGAAAACGCCATCTCCGTAAAGTAATTTCACAACTTTACTCAAGAAACGTTTAGAATGAATAACTTTGTTTCCTCTTGGTGCCTTTTTTCATGAATTCAATATTGATAAGTTTTGAGTCACAAAGTTCAATGAAAACCTTTCAGTAAAGCTTTGGCTTACAACATCGCAAACATAGAATTCGCTGTCTTTTTTTTCTCTTTCAGGAAAGCAAAGTCTTCATTTTCCAACATGAAATAGCTATCCTTGTACTTTGTGGAATTTATGTTTTTAGAAAAGTGTCTTTGGTCTTACTCTGTCCTTGTTTTTCAGCAGGTCTTTTAAATATTTGCGAGATGGGGTTATTTGATGATCGAACTAACTTTTTTATTGTGTGTAACCCATTCTCAAATGAATGCACTTAAAGAGTTCAATGAACACTGATAGTTTTTCACATCATCAGTTAAATGAATGAAATTATGTACATTGTGTACTACAAAATGAGGACCAAATACGTCTTGCCACTGTTTCACAAAATACTCCAGTATTTTTCATGAATAACGCAAGTAGCCATTCCTTACATGGCTATTCTAGTTCAATAATATACTAAGACCTACAGTTAAGGACAGGGACTGTGATTACATATACATAAATAATTTTGAGGTAATTCAATAGAGGAAAAAATAAACCGGGCACATGTTTACAAGTTTGCATCGTCTTAAGTCCTGAGCTCCAACTATTCACATCCATTGTCCCTCAACGTTAGGTCAATAACCTAACCTGCTTTCCCTGGGTCAATATAAATATTAGGTCAGACTTCACAGTTTTATCATGGAATATGCACAAATTAACAGTATTCCCCCCCCCCCCCTGCATGGTGGTATCATCCATTTCCTGCACAGATTTTAAATTTCATTGTTAAGATTTTCTTTCATGGTTAATGATGTAATATGATGTACGTATACATCCATAATGTAGCTGGTGGACGTGCAATATTGATCTCATGTGCAATATGAATGCGGAGAAGTGTTAAGAAAGAAAATAAACAAACAGAACCAGTGCACCGTAAATTATATGGTTAATACAGTAGCTTCTTCCGGTATTATGGTTGAATTGGTATATGCTACCACCAGGCCCGTCGTCTCCCACAGGAAAAACCCGGAACCAAAAATAAGATAATGAAAAAGGAATAAAACAGGAAATATGGTAACGTGAGAAGACTGGCTTTATGGCCGCAATAGTCTTCAGAGAACCTGAGAAAATGATCACCTCATTAACCGACCGGCCAATCCTCTACCACTAGAAAATACCAATCAATCACTTATAAATAATCATATATAAAAATGTATAACGTACTACTGATCCGTCTCTCATCTATAGAACCAGGAGCACAATCAATCCACTGAGCTAATCAAACAGAATACTAGTTCACAACACTTCAGCACAATATTATGTTCCAAACACTCACAATATAATCAGAGACCCCAAAATAAATGAATAAATAACTTAGGGTTAGGGCGAGGAAAGGACTCTACCGGTCATTCTCGAGTACTTCACCCTCTGGGACAGTGTCAAACACTTAGTTTAGTAGTTAACAAGAGGATACGTTAATAAATTTTCAAGGGAATTGGGTCTAGGGGGAGGGGAATGATTGCAAATAGAGGAAGAAATGCGGGAACACTATACCTGTAAAACAGGTTACGGGTTGTTGAGCCACCCTTTGTTTCGGTATATGGCATTTATTTTGTGTGGAGAGGAGAAATAATTAAGTGGCCTTATTCTTTTCTCTTCTTCCACACAGCCTCCGACTTGGGGCTGTCCACATTTTCCCGCACTGACTTCTTAACAATAAACTAATACAGTGTATTTGACTAGATCGAGTCTTAAGAGATATACACATAGGGGTTGGATAACTAATGAACAATGCATTAAAGTTTTAACGTAGCGAGGTTTAAATTTTGTGGGAAAGTTAGGGGAACAATTAGGTCAATCAACATATTTTCAGGAAGGTTTTGGTCGAAGTTTGTAGAACTGAATAACTCGTACTCGGGTTTTGGCGCGTTCTTGATCAGCCGATTAGCTTCCTCCTCACCAACGTCTATCAACGCGTAGAACATCACGTGAGTCATGGTATGTGTGTGTGTGGTGGGGGGAGCTGTGTGTAAGTTTGTATGGCTGTATGTAGGTACCAAAGGGGGATATATATATATATATATATATATATATATATGAATGCAATGTCCCGCAGGAAAAAATGAAAAGGTGTTTCCAAGTACTTTCGAACTTTATTAAGTTCCTTATCAAGTATGATAACTACAAGAAATAATATTATATTAGAGGTATATAACGGAAGGGGGAAGGTAAAGATTCACATTAAGAATGACAAGAAGCAGGTAGTAAGGTCAAACTGAGAAGACGAAAGGGTAACAGATTAAAAGAAATGGAGATAGCCTAACGAGGGAGATTATAAGACACGAGGAGCGAAAGAGTGGGGAAAATATAATGTACATAACAGAGCAGAGACAATTAAAAAAACAAAAACAAAATGGTGCTACATAACTAAAGATTGTATATAAAACTAAAGACAAAAGTCAGAACTAATGTGAAGTACAATGAAAGGGGTAAATAACCATCCTGGGA
Source organism: Ceratothoa steindachneri (assembly GCA_963969495.1). NCBI lineage: Eukaryota > Metazoa > Arthropoda > Malacostraca > Isopoda > Cymothoidae > Ceratothoa > Ceratothoa steindachneri. The sequence continues at coordinate 19,382,429 of OZ018327.1, forward strand.
ATGTTTACTCAGTGAGATACAATGAAAGGGGTAAATAATCATCGGGGATATTTTTACTCGGTGGGATACAATGAAAGGGGTAAATAACCATCGGGTAAGTTTTTATTCGGTGGGATACAATGGAAGGGATAAATAAACATCGAGGAATTTTTAATCAGTGGAATACAATAAAACGGGTATATAACCATCGTGGGAATTTTAAATCAGTGGGATACAAAGAAAGGGGTAAATTACCATCGTGGGAATTTTTACTCGTTAATATACAATGAAAGGGGGAAATAACCATCGGGAAAATTTTTATGAAGTGGGATACAATGAAAGAGGTAAATAACCATCGTGTGAATATTTAAGTGATGGGATAAAATAAAAGGGGAAAATAACCAGAGTATGAATTCTTACTGGGTGGGATACAATGAAAGGGGTAAATAACCATCGAGGGCATTTTTAGTCAGTGGGATACAATCAAAGGGGTAAATAACTATCGGGTGGGAATTTTTACTAATTAGGATAGAATGAAAGGGGTAAATAACCATCGTGGGAATTTTTACTAATTGGGATACAATGAAAGGGGCAAATAACCATCGGGAAATATTTATTCATTGGAATACAATGAAAGGGGTGAATAACCATGAGGTAATTTTTATTCGGTGGGATACAATGAAATAGATAAATAACCATCGTGGTAATCTTTACTCAGTGGGATACAATAAAAGGGGTGAATAAACATCGGGGGAATTTTTACTCATTGGCAAACAAAGAAACTGGTACATAACCATCGGAGGAATTTTTACTCATTGGGATACAAAGAGAGGGGTAAATAACCATCGTGGGAAATTTTTACTAAGGCCAAACAATGAAAGGGGTAAATAACCATCTTGAGAATTTTTGTTCAGTGGACACAACGAAAGGGTTAAATAAACATTGGAGTAATTTTTACTCAGTGGGATACAATGAAACGGGTAAATAACCATAGGTGGTAATTTTACTTTGTGGGATACAAGGAAAGGGGTAAATAAGCATTCGGTGAATTTTTATTCTGTGGGATACAATGAAAGGGGGTAAATAACCATCGTGGGAATTTTTACTCATTGGAAGACAATGAAAGTGGTAAATAAACATCGAGGGAATTTTTACTCATTGGGAGACAATGAAAAGGGTAAATAACCATCGGGGGAATCTTTACTCATTGGGATACAATGAAAGGGGTAAATAACCATCGAGGGTATTTTTACTGAGTGGGATACAATCAAACGAGTAAATAACCATCAGGGGAATTTTTAGTCAGTTGGATACAATGAATAGGGTAAATAATCATCTTTAGAAATTTACTCAGTGGGATACAATAAAAGGGGCAAATAACCATCGGGGAATTTTAACTGATTGGAATAAAATGAAAGGGGGAAATAACCATCAGGGGAAAATTTTACCGATTCGGATACAATGGAAGGGGTAAATAACTATCAGGGGAATTTTTATTCGGTGTGATGAAATCAAAGGGATGAGAAACCATCGGGGGAAATTTTACTCATTGGGATACAATGAAAGGGATAAATAACCATTGTTGGAATTTTTACTCAGTGGGATATAATGAAAGAGGTATATAACCATCGGGTGAATTTTTACTCAGTTGGATACAATGAAAGAGGCAAATAACTATCGAGGGGAATTTTTACTGATTTGGACAAGGAAAGGGCTAAATTCTCCATCGGGTGAATTTTTACTCAGTTGGATACAATGAAAGAGGCAAATAACTATCGAGGGGAATTTTTACTGATTTGGACAAGGAAAGGGCTAAATTCTCCATCGGATGAATTTTTACTCAGTTGGATACAATGAAAGAGGCAAATAACTATCGAGGGGAATTTTTACTGATTTGGACAAGGAAAGGGCTAAATTCTCCATCGGGTGAATTTTTACTCAGTTGGATACAATGAAAGAGGCAAATAACTATCGAGGGGAATTTTTACTGATTTGGACAAGGAAAGGGCTAAATTCTCCATCGGGTGAATTTTTACTCAGTTGGATACAATGAAAGAGGCAAATAACTATCGAGGGGAATTTTTACTGATTTGGACAAGGAAAGGGCTAAATTCTCCATCGGGTGAATTTTTACTCAGTTGGATACAATGAAAGAGGCAAATAACTATCGAGGGGAATTTTTACTGATTTGGACAAGGAAAGGGCTAAATTCTCCATCGGGTGAATTTTTACTCAGTTGGATACAATGAAAGAGGCAAATAACTATCGAGGGGAATTTTTACTGATTTGGACAAGGAAAGGGCTAAATTCTCCATCGGGTGAATTTTTACTCAGTTGGATACAATGAAAGAGGCAAATAACTATCGAGGGGAATTTTTACTGATTTGGACAAGGAAAGGGCTAAATTCTCCATCGGGTGAATTTTTACTCAGTTGGATACAATGAAAGAGGCAAATAACTATCGAGGGGAATTTTTACTGATTTGGACAAGGAAAGGGCTAAATTCTCCATCGGGTGAATTTTTACTCAGTTGGATACAATGAAAGAGGCAAATAACTATCGAGGGGAATTTTTACTGATTTGGACAAGGAAAGGGCTAAATTCTCCATCGGGTGAATTTTTACTCAGTTGGATACAATGAAAGAGGCAAATAACTATCGAGGGGAATTTTTACTGATTTGGACAAGGAAAGGGCTAAATTCTCCATCGGGTGAATTTTTACTCAGTTGGATACAATGAAAGAGGCAAATAACTATCGAGGGGAATTTTTACTGATTTGGACAAGGAAAGGGCTAAATTCTCCATCGGGTGAATTTTTACTCAGTTGGATACAATGAAAGAGGCAAATAACTATCGAGGGGAATTTTTACTGATTTGGACAAGGAAAGGGCTAAATTCTCCATCGGGTGAATTTTTACTCAGTTGGATACAATGAAAGAGGCAAATAACTATCGAGGGAATTTTTACTGATTTGGACAAGGAAAGGGCTAAATTCTCCATCGGATGAATTTTTACTCAGTTGGATAAAATCAAAGAGATAAGAAATAATCGGGAAATACTTTACTGAGTGGAATACAATGAAAGAGGTATATAACCATCGTGGAAATTTTTACAGAGTGGGATACAATTAAAGGGGTAAATAACCACAATGAGAATTTTAACTCATTAGGAAACAATGAAAGTGGTAAATAAACATCGAGGGAATTTTTACTCATTGGGAGACAAGGAAAGGGGTAAATAACCATCGGGAGAATCTTTACTCATTGGGATACAATAAAAGGGGCAAATAACCATCGGGGAATTTTTTACTCGGTGGGATATAATGAAAGGGGAAAGAACCATCGCGGGAATTTTAACTGAGTGGAATAAAATGAAAGGGAAAATAACCATCAGGGGGAAATTTTACCGATTCGGATACAATGGAAGGGGTAAATAACTATCGGGGGATTTTTTACTCATTAGGATACAATGAAAGGGGTAAATATCCCTAGAAATAATTTTTAGTCATTGGGATACAATCAAAAGGGTAAATACTACTAGGGGAATTTTAACTCAGTGGGATACAATTATAGGGCAAACACCCATCGGGGGAATTTTTACTCATTGGGTTACAATAAAAAGGATAAAAAACCATCAGGGGAATTTTTATTTATTGGGATACAATCAAAGGGGTTATTCACCATCCGGGGAGTTTTTACTCATTGTGTTACAATGAAAGGAGTAAATAACCATCGTGTCTATTTTTACTCATTGAGATAAAATGAAAGAGGTAAATAACCATCGGGAGAATTTTTATCCATTGGGATACAATGAAACGGGTAAACAACCATCGGGGGAATTTTTACTCATTGTAAAACAATGAAAGGGGTAAATAACCATCGGGACAATTTTTACTCATTGAGATTCAATGAAAGGAATAAATTATCATCGGGGAATTTTTACTCATTGGGTTATAATGAAACGGGTAAATAACCATCGGCGGAGGTTTTACTCATTGGGATACAACGAAGGGGAAAATAACCTGGAGATCCAAAGGGAAGAAAATTTACTCACGGGGATACGATGAAGGGGAAAAATATCCAAAAGGGGAAATATTTACTCAAGTGAATTTGTGACTTTACTGTATTTCTGCCTTTTTGCCTAGTTTCAAATCTCATTGGCGCTTTCCTATTGGTTGATTTCAAATCACAGCGGTGCTATCTTCCTGTCCCTTGGTGTTGCTATCTTGCTGTCTCATTGGTTGGTTTGAATAACAGCGGCGCTCTCTTTATTTCTCATTGGCTAATTTGAAATCGCAGCAGTAATGTCTTTCTCTCTCATTGGCTAATTTAGAAACGCAGCAGTGCTGTCTTTCACTCTCATTGACTAATTTGAAATCGCAGCAGTGCTGTCTTTCTCTCTCATTGGCTAATTTGAAATCGCAGCAGTGCTGTCTTTCTCTCTCATTGGCTAATTTGAAATCGCAGTAGTGCTGTCTTTCTCTCTCATTGGCTAATTTGAAATCGCAGCAGTGCTGTCCTGTTGTTTCATTAGTTGGTTTTAAATCGAAGAACTGAAGCTTTTTATTTCAATGTCTGATTTTGAAATTAGTGCACCGGGCTCGTCTTATCCCCCACTTCTAAATGCTGCGAAACCGAAAATTTCGATGTTTGCTGTAACTTTCTCTTTTACAATCGGGTTTTCACACTTTGCACTTCCTTTACAAACCTCTCCTTTTAAACCTTTATGGCCAATATGCTACCGCTGATTTACTTTATTTTTAAGCTTAAAAATCTACCCCATGCCGTCCTTTTCTCCCTGAATCTTTTTCAATCACACACTTTCCTTCTCCTCAAGATTAGAATTAATTCATTATTACTTTTAATAATTCTAATACACTTTTCTAACTAAGGAGATGCTTTTTTACTGAAGATCAATTCTATCATTCACAAGTTTTTTTTTTCTTGGGATTTCTACCAATTATTTTCCTTCCATTTCACTATTCCTACTCCAAATGTGAAAGCAACTACACATATTTTTCACCCGTAGAGTGTGTCAATTTGTGTAGTGAAAATGATTTTTTGCCAATTCGTTCAGTGAGGAGTTCCAAAAATATGTTTGGATGTGAGGAATAGAAATCTGCTCCTATTTGTGCGATTGCTCAACATTTAGCTTGGAAAATCTACGTTTGAACTCCCTCTCTCATAAATTGCCCCTAGTAAACAACATATATTAATTTTAGCTTCTTAAAATGGCAGTTAATGCTATTAACATTCAGTTTATCTGTATAAAACGTATCCCAGTAATCATAAAATATATTCTTGTAATCATACAACATTAGAGAGTGATGAATTCAGTAAAAAAGAAGCAAGTTTCATCAACTCTTGCTTTGATTCCTTCATAAAAATCAACCACCGAGACTTTCTTCTTAGCCTTTATGTTTCTTATATGTATACACCCTGCCGGCTGCCTCTTTGACTTGCTTCACACACTTCTAGAGTGACTAAGCATGACATAGTTACGGTGGAACTTGTATAGGCTTGTCAAGGAACTTCTTTATTTCGGCTGTAGTCAGTTTACATGTCAAAGAAGGTTCGAATACCCCGCCAGACCAATCTGTCAGCTCCAACAGGAAAGAAGCACTGGGGTTGATGGAAGGTGTCTTCCTCAGGCGTACAGAAAGATTTCCAAGTGTGTGATCATCTCCACCCCTCATGTCAACATCTTTTGGACAGTAGCTTTCATCTCCTCACTATCATTTAAGCACACAAGTGTCTGAATTATAATTTTGCTGAATGAATACCATAGTTATCACTTTATGGTTGGCAGCACATATAGTCTTCTTTTGTAGCCTAAGTAGCTGCAGCTGAAACAAGATGTGGAGCGGGCCTTCCACCCAACAACGTTTGACTTTGATGTTGAACCAACAGAGGTATTACACACCAATAATGTATTCCACTATCAGTCTTAAGTTTTTGAGGGTTCTGCCTTAAAGGCTATGTTTTGAAACCCATATGCGACAAAGTCTGTTTGCTGTTGTCCTTATGGCCTGTCTTATCCTATACCTTTACGCTTGATCAGTAGAAAGATCCTTTACGATATTGTCACTAATCGAAGTAAGAGGTTCTCTAATTGTAAGTTTAAAGAATGAAGGATAGATTCCAAGTTCGGTTGCAGTGTCTATCATCTTGCCAATATTCCTGTCTACTTGTTAGACAAGGTCTTCCCATCTAGTGCTGTGATCTAGTGTCGCAGGGGTAACTTATTTGTGTGAAGGGCACAAACCGATCTGGTCAGTTTCCTGCAAAGCTTGACTTCTACCCAATGTATGGCACCACCCTACCATCCATTGCTAACAATTGTAGAATCACCTTCAATGGCCTAAAGGCTTTTATAAATTCCTTTCTTTATCAAATCTACAATATTATCAGCAATAGCTCTCTCAGGTTTTGTTACTCCTTGAGCTTCTCAGGGGTGAAAGTGGTAGAAATATCTTCCACTTGGCACAGCGCACACAGAAACATGCTCTTCTTTGATGATGCTGGGGAACTGACGATCTGAATTGTCTACTTTCAGCATAACCTTGACGGCCGTCATAGAAGATGCAGTTAATTTCCACCTTCTTACAAAGTTTATTAAAATCCAGATCCAGGGATCTTATAACTTTTACTTGGGCCCTCTTGACCTTATTGTGATCATCTATAAGTCTCTTGTCCTCTTCATTGATCAAACCAGCATCCATAAAGGCACCAGGTGTGATAGCAGCTGTGGCACGCAGTCCAACACCATATCTGATACTATGCTTCGCAATATTAGGTATTTCTAATGTGTTGTGCTGTGGATGTTTAATGTCACTTAATAACTTCCATCCTTTCCATCTTAAGCATCAACTACTTGTTCTTCATTTTCATCAGCAGAGAAAATTATTTCGCTTGATGGCATTGGAACTTTGGCTTGCTTACTTGTCTGCTTATATTCAGAAGCTCTCCTTCTTTCACCTTGACACTTCTACTTTTTAACTTGTCTGTTTTGCTTAGATTGATCCGGCAAGGCAATCTGATGGGTCCAATAGAACCAAACTTTTGTCTCTGGACTTTAATGAAAGTAAGTTCCTTCACAGAAGTTAAATCGGAGGAAGATAAGAAAAAAGAAAGAAGAAGAAAAAGAAGAAAAATATGAAGAATAAAGAGGAAACAGAGAAGTCGCATCCGAAAGGGAAGACTCTGTCCTCTACAAGGGTCGTCCTCATCGGTGGTTTTCAATCAAGGGATCTGCAACCCATACTAGCGGCACGCCTTTGCGCTAGGGTGAGGGTAAGCTGTCTCCCAGGACGCGGGAACCAACAGATAAGAGTAGAGGCTGAGAAATCTCAGATTTCTGAGAGTAAAGTCTTTGCCCTGATGGTAAGTGGCAAGGACCTCTACCTCAGAGGAGGTAGGGTAGGCCCTACAGGCGAGATCCTTCAGACGGTCATAAGGGCTGTGGATGACTATGAGTTGAAAACCCGCAGACGTGCCGTGGTTGGGATGCTCCCGAGAAGAGGTATAAGCCGGATCGCTCACTCGAGGAACGTCGCACTGAACCATCGACTAGGAGATTTATGTACGGCGGAAGGGAGTTTTTTTGTCGACCCCTATCGCATCTTTTATGGTAGGAACGATCTCTACCAAAGGGATGGGGTGCACTTTTCTTTTTAAAGGAAAGGCTGTACTCTCCAACCTGACACAAGATGTCGTTGAGCGGACTCAAAGGACGATTTGGCCCAGAGTGAGGGCGGACGTGCGCCAGTACTCCAAAGTCACCCCTGGAACGACATTCGTGGAGGTCGCTCGAAAAGGTGCTACCACACCACCAAAAGAGAACAGAGAGGCAAGTAAGACGGGAAACGGAAGAGCATAGGGAATCCTACAGTCGGTGACTCCCTCAAAGTTCTTCTGTTTAATGCGAGGTCGATCAGAAACAAGTTTCTTGAACTTCGTGGCCTCGTAGTGACGGAAGAATCAGAGATGGTGGCCATTACAGAGTCGTGGATAAAAACTTCAAACCAAGATTTTGAAGGCGAATTCATGATTCCAGTTTACCGACTCTTCCTAAAAAATGGGCCTGACAGAGAGGGTGGCAGGGTGATGTTGTATGTCAAGGATACATTCAACTCGACAAAATGCAACATTGTATCCCACCACGAGCTCCTAGGTTTAGACCTAGAAATAGGTCCTGGCAAATACAGGACCCTGGTGCTTTATAAACCTGCCGAACTCGTTAAAAAGGACAGAGATCTGTACCAGCTACTAGGAGAACTTGTCGAAGACAGAGTGTGTATCGTCATGGGGGATTTCAACACATAAGTTGACTGGGAAACCAGAGAACCCTGTGGCGAGAACGCGCTACTCCTGGAATTCGCGGACAACGAGTTCCTGACTCAATTGGTGAGTGAGCCGACGAGAGGCAACAATACCCTCGACTTGGTCTTCACCTCTGAGAATAAGATCGTTGAGGATCTCTCTGTAGGGTACGAGCTCGGTGGCAGTGATCACCGACTAGTCAGATTTATAGTCAGGGTCCCCAAGGTAGAGTCTGCGACTAGTAAATCGAGGAAACTTGATTTGAGAAGATCAGACTTTGCAGGTCTTCGTGCTGGCTTGACTGATGCGAGGCTAGAAGTGTGCGAGGATGTTAAAGATTCGTGAAATAGAGTCAAAGCTACGTTTATGAGTCTTCAATCACGATTTATCCCTTCGAAAAGCCTTAGTCGGTCTTCCGTTCAACCAAAGTGGTTTAATCGAGAAATCGGTCAACTGTTAAGGCAGAAGAGAACGGTGTACCGGCAGTCAAAGATTTCTGGAGGCTTTGACGAGTACCGTAGGCTAGCTAAAAGGGTGAAGTCTAGCATAAGGGCGGCTAAGCGGTCTGAGGAACTCCGAGTGGCGAGACTTTGTAAAGAGAATCCCAAGGAGTTCTTTGGATATGTAAACAGCCGTAAACCAATCCGTCGAACGATTGGCCCTTTGAGGAATTAGGAGGGGACTTTAAAGCACTCAGTTGCAGAAAATGCAGCTGATGCTCCCGAGGTGGGGTCCAAGCCTGACTGCCCACGTGAGGAACATGTCGCTAAACTGGCGCCTTGCAGGCCTCTGTACGGCGGAGGGTGTCTTTTTTGTTGACCCGTACGCCGTATTTTATGGTAGAAAAGACCTCTACCAAAGGGATGGGGTGCACCTCTCCTTTAAGGGCAAGGCTTTCCTAGCCAACTCATCCAGGATGTCGTGGAGCGCACCTAAAGGAGTGTCCGGCCCATTGGGAAGGCGGACGTACGCCAGTCCCCCTGAGTCACTCCCCAAACAACCTTCTCGGAGGTTGTCAAAAATGGTGCCAACGCGACAACCAAGAAGCCGGGAAACGGAAGAGTATAGGGGGTCCTACATTAGGGGACTCCCTGAAAATTCTTCTGTTCAATGCGAGGTCCATCAGAAACAAGTTTCCTAAGCTCCGTGGCCTAGTAGCGACGGAAGAACCCGAAATGGTAGCCATAACAGAATCGTGGATAAAAACCTCAAACCGAGACTTTGAAGGCGAATTCACGGTTCCTGGCTACCAACTCTTCCACAAAGATAGGCCAGACAGAGAGGGTGGTGGTGTAATGTTGTATGTCAAGGATACAATCAAATCTACGAACTCCAACATTATATCCGATCACAAGCTTCTAGGCGTTGACCTAGAGATAGGTCCTGTCAGATACAGGCCCTTGCTGCTTTACAGACCCCCTTCCCAACCCGTTGAGAAGGACAGGGAACTGTACCAGCTGCTAGGTAAGCTTGTTCAAGGCAGAGTGTGCATCGTTATGTGCGACTTCAGCAGACAAGTTGACTGGGAAACCAGAGCAGTCTGTGGCGAGAGCGCGCTACTCCTGGAGTTCGCCAACAACGAGTTCCTCACTCAATGGGTCAGAAAACCGACGAGAGGAGACAATATCCTTGACTTGGTCTTCACCTCTGAGGATGATATCGTTGAGGATCTCTCTGTAGGTGAAGAAATCGGTGGCAGTGATCACCAGCTAATAAGATTTACCGTCAAGATCCCGAAGGTAAGGTCTGTTGCCAGTCAATCAAGGAAACTTGACTTGAGAAGAGCAGACTTTGCGAGCCTTCGTACTGGGCTAACTAATGTAAGGCTAGCTGTATGCGAAGATGTTGAGGATTCGTGGAACAATTTCAAAAATAAGTTCATGAGTCTTCAATCAAGTTGCATCCCTCTGAAATGCCTCCGTCGGTCTTCTGTTCAACCAAAGTGGTTTAATCGAGAAATCGGCCAACTGCTTAGGCAGAAGAGAAATGCGTACCGGCGATCGAAGATCTCGGGTGCCTTTGACGAGTACCGGAGGCTAGCCAGAAGAGTGAAGTTCAGCATAAGGGCGGCTAAGCGTTCTGAGGAACTTCGAGTGGCGAGACTCTGCAAGGAGAATCCCAAGGAGTTCTTCGGCTATGTAAATAGCCGTAAACCAATCCATCGTAGGATTGGGCCCTTAGTGGACGAGGAGGGTGCATTAACTCAGTCAGATGCAGAAAATGCTAACCTGCTCAATGACTACTTCTCTTCAGTGTTTACTAAAGAGTGTGGTCCCATCCCACAGCCCACGGATTCCTACTCGGGGGGAAAAGCTGGAGGTAATGGACTTCACCGAAGTAGAAATAAAGAAAAAGTCGCTGACCTAAAGACTAATATGTCCCCCGGACCGGACGGGTTTCTATCCAAGGTGTTGAAGGAAGTGTGCGATGAAGTATCACGACATCTGTGCGCTATCTTTAACATGTCAATCCGGACCGGATGCGTTCCTAGAGACTGGCGTAAGGCGGAGGTGACTCCGATCTTCAAAGAAGGAGACCCCAGCAGTCCGTCAAACTACCGACCCATCATTCTGACTTCGATAGTCGGTAAACTCATGGAAAGCATGATAGTGGACAAGATAACGTCTTATTTAGAGTCAAACCTGCTACTCAAGAGTTCCCAGCACGGCTTCCGAAGGCAACGGTCATGCCTGACGAACCTTGTGGAATTCTTCCACTTCGTGTTCAGTGAGCATGATCGAGACAAGGCGGTGGATGTTGTGTACCTTGACTTCCAAAAGGTTTTTGACAAGGTACACACCGCCGCCTTCTCCGGAAAGTGCGTGCGCAGGGCATAGGCGGCAAAGTAGCAGGTTGGATAGAGAGCTGGCTAAGTGGCAGACGGCAACGCGTAGTGGTGAATGGTCGTCCGCATGTAGCGGTGCCCCTCAAGGTTCCGTCCTGGGACCACTACTGTTTATTATCTATGTCAACGACATGGACGAAGACATGGTTGCCAAAATCTCCAAATTTGCCGACGATACCAAGCTTGGTATCAATGTGGCAAAGGAGGGAAACACTGCGAGCCTCCAAAAGGACCTTCAAAGGATTGGGGAGTGGTCGGACAAGTGGCAAATGCCTTTCAACGTGAGCAAATGCAAAATAATACATATCGGCCACCGAAACCCCAAATCTCAATACTTCCTTAAGGGAACTGCCCTTGAATCGAGTGACACTGAGAAGGACTTGGGTGTTACTATCACTAGCGACCTCAAGTTCTCGAAACAGTGCATCGAGGCAGAGAAGAAAGCCCAAAGGATGTTAGGCTACATAAAGCGCAAGTTTGGATACCGTAACAAGGAGATAGTACTTTGTCTGTACAACTCCCTTGTTCGGCCGCACCTGGAGTATGCCGTACAATTTTGGAGTCCTTCGTTTCGAAAGGACATCGCAAGGTTGGAACGCGTAAAAGCCAAGGCAACCAAACTGATTCCCTCTATCCGACATAAAAGTTATGAGGATAGACTAAGGGAATAAGATCTGTTCTCGCTGGAACCCGTAGACTGCGTGGTCAGCTCATCGAAGTTTTCAAAATACTTCGAGGGTTCGACAATGTTGACTACCGGGATATTTTTACACTGAGTGAGAACAGAACGCGCAATCACGGCTTCAAACTTGAACTGAAGCGTTACAACCGCAATCTGTGTGGAAATTTTTTCACTTACAGTATCTGTGGTAAGTGGAACGCACTTCCAGTGGAAATTGTCAACAGTGAATCTGTTGACCAGTTCAAGTCAAGACTAGACAAAGTCTTGAAAAGTGGCCGTTTAGGGACGCAAAACAATTGAGCAACCATGTGCCTGCTCGATTGCTAGTCCAAAGGTACCCTCTTTGAATGGACCGTAAGGTCTCCTAGGGTACTTCCTTTCCTTGTTACTCCTTGTTACTTCTCTTCACTGTTTACTGAGAGTGTGTTCCCATCCCCTAGCCAAGGGATTACTACTCGGGGGAAAAGCTGGCGGATATGGACTTCACCGAATGAGAAATAAAAAAGAAGATCATTGACCTAATGACGAATAAGTCACCTGGCCCGGATGGGTTTCTACCTTAAGCATTGAAAGAAGTACGCGATCAAGTGTCACGACACCTGAGTGCAATCTTCAACATGCCAATCCGGACCGAATGCGTTCTTAGAGGCTGGCGTGAAGCGGAGGTGACTCCTATCTTCCTGAAAGGAGACTGTAGACAACCGTCGAACTACCGACCTATCAGTCTGACTTCGATAGTCGGGAAACTCATGAAAAGCATCATATTGGACAAAATGACGTCGCATTTAGAGTCAAAGCTGCTACTGAGGAGTTCCCAGCACGGCTTCTGAAAGCAACGGTCATGCCTGACGAACCTTATGGAATTCTTCCAATTCGTCTTCAGTGAGCACGATCGGGATAAGGCGGTGGATGTGGTCTATTTAGACTTTCAGAAAGTCTTTGATAAGGTACCACACCGCCGCCTTCTTCGGAAAGTGCGAGCGCTTGGCATAGACGGAAAAGTAGCAGGCTGGATCGAGAACTGGCTAAGTGGCAGACGGCAACGGGTGGTGCTGAATGGACAGGCTTCTGAGTTGGTGCCCGTTACTAGCGGGGTGCCTCAAAGTTCTGTCCTAGGACCACTACTATTCATCATCTACGTTAACGACATGGACGGTGACATGGTTGCCAAGATTTCTAAATTTGCCGACGATACCAAACTTGGTATGAACGTTGCAAAGGATGGAAATACTGCCCGCCTGCAGGAAGATCTTGGGGAGATTGGTGAGTGGTCGGACACGTGGCAAATGCCTTTTAACGTGAACAAATGCAAAGTGATGCATATCGGCCACCGAAACGCTCAATCTCATTATATCCTTAAGGGCACTGCTCTTGAATCGAGTGACACTGAGAAGGACTTGGGTGTAACTATAACTAGTGATCTCAAGTTCTCGAGGCAGTGTATTGAGGCGGAGAAGAAAGCCCAAAGGATGTTAGGCTACATAAAGCGCAAGTTTGGATACCGTAACAAGGAGATAGTACTTTGTCTGTACAACTCCCTTGTTCGGCCGCACCTGGAGTATGCCGTACAATTTTGGAGTCCTTCGTTTCGAAAGGACATCGCAAGGTTGGAACGCGTAAAAGCCAAGGCAACCAAACTGATTCCCTCTATCCGACATAAAAGTTATGAGGATAGACTAAGGGAATAAGATCTGTTCTCGCTGGAACCCGTAGACTGCGTGGTCAGCTCATCGAAGTTTTCAAAATACTTCGAGGGTTCGACAATGTTGACTACCGGGATATTTTTACACTGAGTGAGAACAGAACGCGCAATCACGGCTTCAAACTTGAACTGAAGCGTTACAACCGCAATCTGTGTGGAAATTTTTTCACTTACAGTATCTGTGGTAAGTGGAACGCACTTCCAGTGGAAATTGTCAACAGTGAATCTGTTGACCAGTTCAAGTCAAGACTAGACAAAGTCTTGAAAAGTGGCCGTTTAGGGACGCAAAACAATTGAGCAACCATGTGCCTGCTCGATTGCTAGTCCAAAGGTACCCTCTTTGAATGGACCGTAAGGTCTCCTAGGGTACTTCCTTTCCTTGTTACTCCTTGTTACTTCTCTTCACTGTTTACTGAGAGTGTGTTCCCATCCCCTAGCCAAGGGATTACTACTCGGGGGAAAAGCTGGCGGATATGGACTTCACCGAATGAGAAATAAAAAAGAAGATCATTGACCTAATGACGAATAAGTCACCTGGCCCGGATGGGTTTCTACCTTAAGCATTGAAAGAAGTACGCGATCAAGTGTCACGACACCTGAGTGCAATCTTCAACATGCCAATCCGGACCGAATGCGTTCTTAGAGGCTGGCGTGAAGCGGAGGTGACTCCTATCTTCCTGAAAGGAGACTGTAGACAACCGTCGAACTACCGACCTATCAGTCTGACTTCGATAGTCGGGAAACTCATGAAAAGCATCATATTGGACAAAATGACGTCGCATTTAGAGTCAAAGCTGCTACTGAGGAGTTCCCAGCACGGCTTCTGAAAGCAACGGTCATGCCTGACGAACCTTATGGAATTCTTCCAATTCGTCTTCAGTGAGCACGATCGGGATAAGGCGGTGGATGTGGTCTATTTAGACTTTCAGAAAGTCTTTGATAAGGTACCACACCGCCGCCTTCTTCGGAAAGTGCGAGCGCTTGGCATAGACGGAAAAGTAGCAGGCTGGATCGAGAACTGGCTAAGTGGCAGACGGCAACGGGTGGTGCTGAATGGACAGGCTTCTGAGTTGGTGCCCGTTACTAGCGGGGTGCCTCAAAGTTCTGTCCTAGGACCACTACTATTCATCATCTACGTTAACGACATGGACGGTGACATGGTTGCCAAGATTTCTAAATTTGCCGACGATACCAAACTTGGTATGAACGTTGCAAAGGATGGAAATACTGCCCGCCTGCAGGAAGATCTTGGGGAGATTGGTGAGTGGTCGGACACGTGGCAAATGCCTTTTAACGTGAACAAATGCAAAGTGATGCATATCGGCCACCGAAACGCTCAATCTCATTATATCCTTAAGGGCACTGCTCTTGAATCGAGTGACACTGAGAAGGACTTGGGTGTAACTATAACTAGTGATCTCAAGTTCTCGAGGCAGTGTATTGAGGCGGAGAAGAAAGCCCAAAGGATGCTAGGTTATATAAAGCGACAGTTTGGATATCGGAACAAGAAAATAGTACTCTGTTTGTACAATTCACTTGTCCGACCGCACCTGGAGTATGCTGTACAATTTGTGAGTCCTTCATTTCAAAAGGATATAGCGAGATTGGAACGCGTGCAAGCCAGGGTAACCAAACTGATTCCCTCTATCAGACATAAAAGTTATGAAGATATATTAAGGGAATTAGATCTGTTCACGTTGGAAACCCGTAGACTGCGTAGTCAGCTCATCGAAGTTTTCAAAATACTTCGAGGGTTCGAAAATATTGACTACCGGGATATTTTCACACTTGTTGAGAGCAGAACAAGAAATCACGGCTTTAAAATTGAACTGAAGCATTACAACCGCGATCTGTGTGAAAAATCTTTCACGTACAGTATCTGTGATAGTTGGAACACACTTCCAGTGGAAGTTGTCAACAGTGAATCTGTTGACCAGTTCAAGACATGACTAGACAAAGTCTTGAAAAGTGGCCGTTTAGGGAGGACGTAAGGCAATTGAGCGGGATGTGCCCGCTCGACAGCTAGTCCAAAGGTACCCTCATTCAATGGACCTTAAGGTTTTCTAGGGTAATTATTTTCCTTGTTACTCCTTGTTACAAGGATCTTTATCTCTTTAGGGCATGTACATTAATGTTAATTTTTTTTTTGCAACCAGGGCAGCCAAATTCACAACAAAATAGCAATGTTACACTTGTAACTGAGCATATCAAAAAGCTTGTCAAGTTTTGCGATGAAAGCCTCTTTGAAATGCAGCTATCCTCTCTCAAGAGATATTTTGGGGCCTGTTTCCAGTTCTCTTGGATCTTGTTTAGGATTGTGACTCGTGACTTTATAACGGGGGATACAAAACAATTGTTCGCTCGTTCCCACTTTTCAAACAATTTAGGGTAAATGTCCTTTGCAAAACTAGTTGCTGCCTAGTTTTTCACCTCCTCCCTAATCTGTTCTCTGAGCAATAGTCCATATTTCAGAAAGTCTGTCAGAGTCGGTAGTCCAGAGGGCAACAACTCTCTACCAGTTCCAATTAAGTTGTTCATATGTGTGAATGTCGCCAGTCTTGTCCTAATTTTAAAAGCCATTGTAGGTCACTTCCCACTGGTTGGGATGGTAACACTGACGGCCAAGTAATCTTCAGCACACTAACAAATATATTTAAACCTGTGAAATAAAAAGAAAGTAGTGAATTAGATATGATTATTAATGTAATAACTGTCATTTAATTCTCCCCAAACAGTAAAAAAAGTCACAACTTTTAAGTAGTTTATTACCAAAGCAGAACTAAATTAAATTAAAATAACCAAAAATATCTTTAGAATTCATAAGTCACGCTGCAACTTTTTAGCACCTGTCATTTATGGGATTTGAAAGTTAAAAAAACTGATACTACTATTAATGGAATTTTCTTTTTGATTAAATGGTTTGGCTTTACCATTCTAATGGATTCATTGATATGTGGTCCCCGCTCTCGTCTTTTACACTCACACACCTAAACACGCCAAGACATACCGGGTATTGGAAAAGACCTGTTGCACGCGTTACAACTCTCTCAACAAAGGATACAATTATAGTCTTGATGGTGTTAGACACGTTTTTTATTGTTTTAACAAATAAATGTGTGTTTAAATTGTAATATTAATCAATGTGGCAGCCCTCGGCGGCGAGCACGCGCTCCAGGCTAGACATGAAGGCCGCGCGCACGTTGCGGGCGGACTCCTTCCTCATACTGGCCCACAGTTGACGGAAGACTTCAGCTCACCGACATTGCTGTGGCGGACATTGTAGGGCTTGCCTTCGACAAGGGCCCAAACGCTGTAGTCGGGCGACTGCGGCCTCCAAAAGTCTTTCAACCCCAACCACTCTTGCACAGTCTTGGCAGTGTTGGCCGGGGCACCGTCCTGCTGATAGACTTAGTCCGTCTTATTCGTGATCTTTCTCACCTAGGCCAGAACTTTCGCGGCCAAGATGTCCCTGTAACCGGCCACAAACCATACCGGTGGCATCTTCTTGCCATTCTAAGTCACGACGCCGAGCATCATCACAGAGCCGGGTGCTTGGTCGTGGACATCTGAGATACACTGGCCGTAGCTTCCCACGCGGTCATTCTGCTTGTAAATGACCGGATCGACCGTGAAGATTTTTTCATTAGAAAAAAATTGATAGTTCGATATTCATGGCTATTCAAGTCGTTGATAAGGCGACGACAGAGCTTCCGACGTTGTTCTCGCATACGGTCAGTGAACAGGAGCCTTTTTACGCACCGCAACTCTTCCGCCGTCCTCTTTGACAACCCTGGTCACCTTGACCACCGAGATGTTCTTCATCTTCACGAGCGCTGTTATTTTGAGCTTCGGAGCACTTTCGAAGGCCTTTTTCACAGCCAAAACGGTTGACAACTTGAAATCTGCATGAACGAGTTCGAGGTCTTCCTCGTTCTTGATCCTCACCACGACTCTGTGGATGGTCATCCGGGTGACGTTGAGCCGCTTGGCGATGTCGGACTTGTTGTGGCCCTCGTGCAGGAAAGCAGAGATCTCGATTCTTTTCTGTTCCATCTCAACACTCAATGGAAAAGACGTTTCATTGACACTTGCTGGAAAATTAGAACTTTAAGTTTATTTGACGGAAAATTTTCTATCACCCACGTACAGTAAACCTTTCGAAAGATCGAAAAACCGAGTATAACAGAACTTTAGCAAAAAACCATGTAGTCCTTACCCTGACATGTGGTCCTTACTCTTTCCTTTCACACCCACACACCTAAATACACCAAGCCAGCTTATTCTGAAGCTTAAATGAATTCCTTAAATTGCGACGATACGATAGGTCATCAAAAGGTGATGGAGCCGAGGTCACAAACAGAAATAGCCCCTTTCTACCCCAACCTTTCGATATTTTAGATTTGATCCTTGATAAAGGAGATCCTTTGATCCTTAATAAAGGGGAGCTTTTAATCTGTGATGAAAGGATTATTGTGGGGGCGAAACACACTTAGATTTTCGAGGGGGAAAACTATTTATTAAAGGCTCAAAGGCTTCGCATGGGGTTCTTTTGCCCCCCCCATACATTATTTTCCCTTTCTACAACCTTTTACATAACACACACACATACACACAGACAAATTATTACTGCTTAAGGCGGTCCATCGAGGTCGATGATGACGTTGTTCTGACTGATGATGAAAGTCGAGATCAGGTTTCATTCCGTTGGTGCCACCGAAGTTGACTCTTCAGTCCAATTCGGGATCTACAAATTTTCTCGCATTCCTGGCAGGGATCTTGTTCCGCAGGTACTACTCCCTCGTTTCCCTGGTAGGGACCTTGTTTTGCAGGTACTACTCCCTCGTTTCCCTGGTAGGAACCTTGTTCCGCAGGTACTACTCCTTCGTTTCGCTGGTAGTGATCTTGTTCCGCAGGTACTACTTCCTCGTTTCGCTCGTAGGATCTTGCTCCGCAGGTACTGCTCCTTCGTTTCGCTGGTAGGGATCTTGTTCCGAAGGTACTAATACTTCGTTTCGCTAGTAGGGATCTTGTTCTGCAGGTACTACTCTCCTTCGTTTCGCTGGTAGGGATCTTGTTCCGCAGGTACGAGGGGCGGTCAATAAGTTTTGCGAATCGGTAGGGCAAAATAGAGGAAGGGGGATGGCTGTTTGTGGGGGTGTTAGGACAAGTTATGACAAGTCAGGACCTGCAGCTGCACGCTCCTGCCTCGTCTATTTAAGAAGCAGTAGCTGATCGCAGATCGTCAGTCACAAATTTTTTAACAATGGAGAAGGTTGAGCACCGTGCAGTGATCAAAATTTGACCAAGGAAGGCAAGAATGCAAAAGAGATCCATGAACGCATGGTTGCAGTGTACACCGACACCGCCCCTTCCTATGCAACCATTGCTCGCTGGAATAGGCAGTTCCACCATGGTCGTGAGTCCCTTGAAGATGACCCCAGTCCAGGACGCCTGTCAGACGTGATCAACGAGAACAATGTGACCTATGTGGACAGGATGATCCTCGAAAATCGACGGGTGAAGGTCGAAGAAATCGAGTGAGAACTTGGAATATCACATGGAAGTGTTATCAACATCATCCACGACAATTTGGCCATGGCTAAGGTCTCTGCCCTTTGGGTCTCTAAAAACCTCACGCCCAATGATCGACTTCAACGTCATCAAAGTCCACAAGGCCAGAGTTGCACAAGCTGCCCTGCGTGAGTGCGGATTCGAGTTACTCAACCATCCCCCCTACAGTCCAGATCTGGCTCCTAGCGACTACTTTTTATTCCGCCAGCTCAAGGCTGCACTGCATGGACGCCGGTTTGGGGACGATGAAGATGTCCAGCTCGCCGCCCAGGAGTGGATTGAACAGCAGTCGGGAGATTTCTGGTTGTCGGGAATTCGAAGCCTCAGGGACAGGTGGCGCAAGTGCATTGAAGTCGAGGGTAGTTATATTGAAAAATAATAAAACACTCTTCCTCATATCTCGTTTCCTTATATCTGAATTGCAAAACTTATTGACCGCCACTCGTAGTTGGGTATATTATATTTAAATCTATAGGAAAGCAATATTAGGCTTGCATATCGATAGATCAGAGTCTAGGCCTAATTAAGAAAAACAACAAACAAAAATCCCAACTTTTTTCACTCTCCTCATTTCCTACTTGTTTTGTTTTCCCTGTAATTCTTTGTAACGACGAGGTCAATTTTTAACGAGCATTTCCGTTCCTTAATGTGATGGTTGTATCTTGTTAAGTTCTTAGTTCGGTTGTCCTTTAAATCGCTTTTTTCAAAACTTATTTCAATGAATTATGCAAATTTTACCCATACATGTTCTTGTTTTGGGCTTTTAATAATAAGGCAGTTATAATTTTATTGTGGCAAATGGAGAATAAAAACAAACAAATCGTGAATGAGTTCCAAAGCAACGTCCATGAGAGGAATTGGCAGTTAGCATAAATCAAGTACTACTCGTTTTCTTTCTTTTTTTTATAATTTAAGGTGATGCTTTCTTATACATTAAGTACCAATAGATTAAGCCAATTTTTGCATATGAAGGTGTTTAAATTCACATTTTATAGTGCATTTGTTTTATTTTTGTATGAACATGTTTGGTGATGTTTATAATCTTCCTTATTAAAACGAGTATTTAGATATTTACAACCGGAGAATTAAATTTCCCTGAGTGATCATGTTTATTTGATTGATTAGTGTGTCTCTTGCTTTTAAATTAAACAAATATAAGCTAAAATTTGACCTAAGAGGTGTGAGTTAGAACAACGAAAGAATAAATAATTAGTAAAAGGCGGTTACAACGAAACCAAAAAATAACAAACAATGCATTAAGGCTAATCATGCCTAGGGCAAGCGATGGCTTCCAACCTTTGAAGTCGAGCAATAAAAACAGATTAAATTATAAGAAGAGGATGTACCAAATGTTTTGATTTTCTGTTTATGAGCCAAGGTAGAAAGAAATAGGAGCTGGGATTGAGATTTGTAGGTCAAATGCTTCAGGGAAGGTGTGCTTGACAATGAAAAGGATTTAGCGCTGGAGTTTATTGAGTACCAAGGCTAAAAGGTGTTTTTGACGGACGAAAGTTGAATACCTTTTAATTTCAGCTAGGAAGAAATGGTTGTGTAGTATTCGATGACGTATTCTCACCTTCCGCGTATTTGATAAGATTCACATTTGTTTTTGAAGCGACAAACGCGAGTTTTTCGTACGTTCTAAATAGGCCTATTGTTGGAGCCAAATTTTGTGTCCACTTTATCTAACCATTTCATTTATCCATTGATTATTTCCTGTTATGTTTTTCGTTCTCCTCATCCTGTTATTCGAGTTTATACTATATCTCTGCTTAGTCGCGATATTTTCCTCCCCAAGGTCATTTACGGGTTTAATGCCCACAACAGCAAATTATGTCAGTGGACGTTGCTCTAATTTTCAAATGTAGGTTAGAAGTTACAGGAAAAAGATATTAGACCAATACAAAACGGAGAATCGTTTGTGTGGTAAAATAAAGATTTGACAGTTATTAATGATTGGCACAGGATATGCCTATGTGCTGTTTTAATAGTCTAAATTGATCAATGACTAGTCAATTGTACGAGAAAAGTCACGTACACATAAATACGCACCGATACTTGATATTGTACTTGACACGTGATGAATTTGAAAGGTCCACAGGAGCATTTTACTACCGCGAATAATACAGATATGGATAATGGCGTAAAAATGGATAAATGAGGGAAGTAGCTGTATCAATTCGGAAGGAGAATAATTAATGAATGATGTAAAATGTTAGGTAGAAAAGTTAGATTTCTTAGTCGCCTGCACGCGAGTTTATAAGTTACTGTGTCGATCCAAGCGTAGATCCGTCGTATAGTAACCATTTTACTTTTCAATGAGGTTTTGGGCAATAACATCGTAACTATTCGGCCGATTCTAACGAAATTTGATACGCTTATGTTGTTTTACATTCTTTTTCGAATCATATAATTATCAAGGTCCTCCCAAGATTAGCCTCGGAATTATTTCGCAATAACATCGTAACTATTCGGCCGATTATTACGAAATTGAAACGCTTATGTTGTTTTAAATTCTCTTTCGAATGATATAATTGACAAGGCCCTCCTAAGGTTAATCCTGGAACTATTTGGCAATAACATAGTAACTATGCTGCCGATTTTAACGAAATTTGAAACCCTTATGTTGTTTTAGATTATCTTTCGAATGATATAATTGCTAAGGTCCTTCCAAGGTAAGCCCTGGAATTATTTGGCAATAACATAGTAACTATTCGTTCGATTCTAACGAATTTTGATACCCTTATTGTGATAGAACGGTCTGAGGCCGCTTAAATTCAGCCGCTATCACATGTTTAGAAACACATGCTACCCACGTGCATCTGCGAGAGGAAGCAGAGCGTGTCATCGCCCACCTTAGCAAATATTTAATCAAGGAGATTCATTTTCCCGTTTCACCTCCATACGTCGATCTCACCAGATTGAATTAGGCTTATGGGCAGATAAGGTATTTTCCCAGGAGTGACCGGGGCATTCCCCCGAAGTCTCCCACTCAATTATCCCCTACGCCATGGAGACGGCTGCGGATAGTTATACATAGCTTTCCCCGATTGAAGCAGATCAGATCCCGATTATCTTCGCGAGGCATCAGGCCGATCCGGTCTCCCTTGTGCACATAGGAACTCTCTACCTCGAGAACCACCTTATTGCCAAAAGAGGACCCATTTTCCTTGAGTGCCAATGTTCGTGCCTTCCAGACGCCAAGTCAATAAGGCCCCCCCCATGTTGTTCAGAAAGAGAACAACGTTAGAACAGCCATTGTTCTTTGAGCCCGTTGACAAGAAACGGTTCTCACCCTCCCCGTCCCTGCTGTTCAGAAGGAGAACAACGTTAGAACAGCCATTGTTCTTTGAGCCCGTTTGACAAGAGACGGTTCTCCCCCCCCCTCCTTGTTGTTCAGAAAGAGAACAACTTTAGAACAGCCATTGTTCTTCAAGCCCGTTCGTCAAGAAACGGTTCTCGTTCCCAAGACATCACGTTAGGATAATTTAATTCCCCCCTTTTTAACGTTCTTCAAGAGAACGCTTGGTTTCAACAATAACCTCCATTGTTCATCTAGAACATCCCTGATTTGCTGTCACAAAGATCGCTCGTACTTCCGAGCCCCACTTCGCTCTCACTCTTCGAAGACAGTCCTTCCCCTTCGCTAAGGACAACCCCCCGAAGAAGCCTTTTGCTGGAAGTCGCCAGTGGACCGAAGATTCCTTCGCATCGTCTTCCTCTGCACAACGACTTTGTAATTACGTAAGCTGAGCATTACCTTTAATCATCTAACCTTTTGTCAACGCTACACTGGGCTTTAAATAGTTTAGTGAACCATTATCCCCCTTAAATTTTTATTTGTTTACCTTTTTAAATTTCTCCAAATCTTAATCCTCGGATTAGTCAGATATTCCCACGACCCTTTCCATTCTCCGTTTATGTAAACATTTTTTTTGTGTGTTGTTGATAGTTTAATTAATAAAACTCTAATTTATTAATGATAACCATATTATTATCCTTGTGCTCCGTTCCACTTCTTAAGCATATTAAGGATAAATAAGCCTCTACAGGCCCCCCTTCCCTTTTGGACTAACCTCGGTCAATCAAATTACCACGCACTCGAAATACTAGAATAATTCCCTCAACGAATAGTTATATATGATATATCGTCGAGAGCCTATTCCACGACACTTATGTTATTTTACATTCTCTTTCGAATGATATAATTGACAAGGCTCTACTAAGGTTACTCATGGAGTTATTTGGCAATAACATAGTAACTATTCCGCTGATTCTAACGAAATTTGAAACGCTTACGTGGTTTTAGATTATCTTTCGAATGATATAATTGGCAAGGCCTTCCTAAGGACGTCTTTGAATTATTCAGCAATAGCATAGTAACTCTTCGGCTGATTCTAACGAAATTTGAAACACTTATGTTGTTTTACATTCTCTTTCGAATGATATAATTGGCAAGGCCCTCCTAAGGTTAGTCCTCGAATTATTTGGCAATAACAGAGTAACTATTCTGTCGATTCTAACGAGATTTGAATCCCTTATGCTGATTCACATTCTCTTTCAAATGATATAATTGGCAAGGCCCTCCTAAGGTTAGTCCTGGAATTATTTGGAATTAACTTCGTAACTATGCGGCCGATTCTAACGAAATTTGAAACTCTTATGTTGTTTTAGATTTTCTTTCGAATAATATATTTACCAAGGTCCTCCCAAGTTTAGCCCGGGAATTATTTGGCAATAACATAGTAACTATTCGGCTGATTCTAACGAAATTTGTAATCTTATGTGGTTATATATTCTCTTTCGAATTATTTAATTAGCAACGCCCTCCTAAGGTTAGTCTTGGAATTATTTTGCAATAACATGGTAACTATTCGACCGATTCTAACGAAATTTGAAACCCTATGTTGTTTTAGTTTCTCTTTTGAATGATATAATTACCATGGTCCTCCCAAGGATAGCCCGGGAATTATTCGGCAATAACATAGTAGCTATTCGGCCTATTCTAACGGAATTTGAAACCCTTATGTTGTTTTACATTATCTTTCAAATGATATAATTGGCAAGGCTCTCCTAAAGTAGTCCTGAAATGATTTGGCAATAACACCGTAACTATTCGGCCGATTCTTACGAAATCTAAAACCCTTATGTTGTTTTAGATTTTCTTTCAACTGATATAATTCCCAAGGTCCTCCCAAGGTTAGTTAGAGAATTATCAAAATAAAATTAATTAACGGTGGTATTTCCCCACCTTTTGAAAGCTTTGAAGGTCATAGGTCTGAATAATTGAGAGTATGCGACCTAGGTCTGATGACCTTCTATTTAGAGGAAATCAACTTCTTGTTCAAATTTTCAACTTTAAAACTTTCAAACATTTTTCATCCAGTCTTCTTACATGTTTATACCACCTCAGAACATTCACTCACAACCTCCTTCGTACCATAGATATCTCTGGCCCAGTCCTTTCTCACTTCATCTAGCCTTCGTACTCCACCTTGTCCACGCACTCTACTCTCTTTCGATACCTTCTCTTTTAATACCAATAGTCTTACATACATCAACGTTTGCACCACCATACTCCCATATATCTTCCTCACGCATTTCACCCTCAAACCTTTTTCACTAACGCTGTGATCGCCTCCAAAGACTTCACTATCTTTTATAACCTTGTGGTCACGATCTGCTTCATCTGTACCTTTACAATTCACGATACAACCTAGAGAAAACTTCCTACATGTTCATAGACTCTATTAACCGTCAGCCCCTATCCTCACCCCCACAAATACTATAATTACCTTACACTTTTTGCGTTTACTTTTAACCCTACCTCACATATACCCTGTCGAAAGCTTCGATCAGCATTTCTAAGACTCTCTCGCTCTCAGTGAATAACAGTGTGTCATCAACATATTCAAACCCACCGGACGTGTTTAATCCTTTAAGCACCACGCTAGGAAAATGGAGGAACCAGTCAGCGCTGGAGAAAAACCACCGGTAGGAATTCAATGGAATTTTCCATAGGCCTAAAACCATAAGAAGACCAATTAGTCTGGGCGGCTGTTTTGGTCACGACCTTTTGGTCCGCACGGCGCTTTAATGGTTAAAATAGTTTACACTATATAGGTCTGTAGATAGCATTGAACGCAGAGAATCTGAAGGTTTACTACCTGGGAAGTGTGTGACGGGATACATAGCTTTCACAAATGTGGTAGGTGTAGTGCCTGTTTCGCACACTGTGTCTAAAATATTGTACAAAGATTTACTGATTTTAAAAAATATCAGTGGATTTATGGCTGCCAAAGGCCATCCTCTGAAGGATGTACCGGAATTTGCAGGTGTATCTATGGATACGGTCATACGAGTCTACCTGCAATAGTGAAAATCCCGGTCTACAAGAAAATTCCACCCGAATTACCCCCGAAAGATAATACTAATGGACCAGACCAAGACCGCCTCGGTGTTTCGCGGCTTTTGCCTAAAAATCGCTTTGCCTTAAGGCAGGACTTGCTCCAAGACATCAACGCCGGTCCTTGGCACCCATTACTGAAAGAACACTCCTCACATAACTGCATAGCATATACATATGGTACGCAAGAGACTTTTTCTCACTTATGCCTACAAAGGTACCCGACTACAGTAGACGATAAAACACAAAGAGTGGACCGTGGAGAAGTAGAAATGCGTTATCCAGTCAGGCTAATCACTTTTCTGACTATATGTGCCTGGTGCCCGGCGTCATGTTCATCGGAGACCTAACGAGTCCTTTAAAGAAGACTGCGTTAAGGGTGCAGTTTAAGCTAGAGGAGGTTCAGTGATGTAGTGGGGTGTTTTATTTATGCAGAAATTGGTCCTTTGATTTAGGTGAAAAACAATCTGAACCAGTATGCATACTAGGCTGATAACCTTTTTACAACCTCATATCCCTGTGTCATAATTTGATGAGCTTTAATTAAAGATTATATAAAATCTTACTTTCAAGGTGATTTGATAAAAAACCTCACGCACAAAATGATTTTTAAAATTTTATTTGTCAGCTTTTTTGTCCAGTTTTTGAAGTTACTGGCAGCATATACAAGATTGAACACAAGCTTATGATTCACATATATATAGAATTATATAGGGTCATCAAACACACAAGGAAGTAAATTAGTTACAATAATGTCATTGGACAGGATGAATCTCAGTGATAGGTTGTCCTTGTTGCGGCAGGACCCGTGTAAGTCTTGCATAACTTTGACCGCACGCTCACAACACTGGTTGCTTCGGGCAATATTGATTGGAGATTCATCTGTTTTCTAGTGGGGTTTCCAGCATTTGAGACCTGTTGGGTATTCATTCAGAGCTGCAGATAGTTCATAAAAATCTTCAGCGCGGAGCAAGTGGGTGCTGAACCGATGGTCAGCCCATGAGTAAGAAATGAATGAACAGATTTTACGCAACCTGCTCCGGGTGTCGGGCATCAGAATGAACGCAAGAAGGGCTAGAATGGCATGAGAGTTCCAACGTGCATTGCTGATGTTTGGGATCTTTTGAAACTTTAAAAAGAGGACCTCATTTATATCAGTGAAGTGACGGAAGACACGCGTGAGGTGATAGAGAAACTTTATGTCGTCTCTCCAGCCGCCTGTTTCCTTAATCTCAGTTTTACCGTTGCTGAAGGCTGCTTTCAATTTATCATAATTGCTCATAAAATCCTGCACAAAGAGAGCTCATCGTCCATGACATCGGAAGAATCCGATCCAGGACATGGTGCTGGAAACTGATGAACTTGGGTTTGGGGTGACCTTTATCTTCGAACATTTGCTGCAGTCGAACGACAACGCCTGTTTTTTGCCGGTATTCACACTTGTTATGTTTGTGACAAGCATACAATTGATCCCCATAGGTTGAAACCTCTAACACACCCTGTAGCCCTTTTGCAATTGCTAAAGCTTTCCCATCCTTCAACTTGAGCGCAGCCAACTTTATTTCTTTCGTTTCATTCTTGAGGACCACGACCTGATATTCAAAGTCCTCAATGCGTTTGCCGTCAAAGTGTAAGTTCCACTTTTCCAGATGAAGCGTGCTCACCAAGTGCTTCTTCACCTGAGCAGCTCTCGTGTAGATAGCCTTGTGGATTGCTGACTGACATGGAGTTGGGATTTCAATGCCCTCGCTAGAAGGCTGGCGACATACCGTTGCTGCTCTGTGGGACGACAGCTTTGAGCTTGTCGCAAGGAGTCTTCCTAAGCCTGTTAGGTTATGCTTCCTTTTCCTCGTTGATGCTGCATTCTCATCCTCCCAAGAACTGTCTTCACTGTTATTGGATGAGTCCGTGCTAGTTTGGGAACAATCAGGTGGTGCTGAGCTGGAAAGTGGGGACACAGTCGCTTCCATTGCCTTCTTTCGCTTAAATGGGTGGATGGTCTTGGCACTAACAGGTTTACTAGTGGAATAACCAACCTGTCCATTGGTCAAAATTTACTGTTTATAGAGATTCTCATCTTCTTTGCACAACCAGTTGCCTTTCACCTTAGTCACGGCAAACAGTTCATTCAAAGAATTAAAGTTTTGTTTCTTTCTGAAGTACTCATAGTCTTTCAGAAGGTTTTCTAGTTTTGCACAAATGGCTTGATCAAATACATGCGGGAAGTTCAATGTTTTGGTCCATAGGGTTTTTAGATCCACAACAATTAGGCCGATCCTCAACCTCCGTTCTTTGGCAGTGGATTCAAGAAATTTGAAGCGTCCAACGACGTGGATTTTTAGGGGCATGCGACTCCGTTCACTTAAGGGTGCTTCATAAACTGCCACGTTGCCTCTTCTTGATGGTGCTTGAAACTGAACTAAGTTATTTGTCCAGGTTTTCTTGTTCTTCTCCGTGTTAAAAAAGCTCTTCTTGAACGACATCTTTTGTACTCAGCAACTGAAATAGAAAATAAACCTAAATATTAAATAGGTAACAAATTAAAGAAACTGTTATTGAGCTTTATATATTTTATTAAAAAACAAGCAAATTACAATTATAAAAAATAGGAGAGAAGGCAGACACTAATAAAATATTATATGCTATTATATTATATAATTAGTGAGAGAGTTAAATGTAGCTTACCAAATAATACCAGGACCTCTTTACAATAAACGCTGGAGAATACACAACAATTATAATAAGGCAATAATAATATCAACGCCGTTAAAACTGAACTAGTAACTACCCGCTTTAAACATCTCGCTTATATACCGCACGCGAAATGGCTGAATAAAATTCTGGAACTCTACAGAAATCGCCCAAGCGATGACGTCATGATTTTCTGGAAAATTTTATACAATTCTATGGTACATAAATTATTGCACAAGTCTGTTTGATGACTTATATATTTAATATAAATATTTTTTTAACACATATAAAATGCTAAAATGGCCTATATTACATTTCAAAGTGGTTTGTGCGTGACCTTTTTCAATATTTCAATGGAATAAAAGTAATTTTGGTCATTAATAGGCAAAAGTTCATTCATTCGTGCTACAGGAAATAATTTTTGATAAAAAAAGTCAAAAGGTCATCACCCTAATGCATCTTCCAGGATGACCATTCCCGCGTTCACTGGGTTAGAAATGTGATTGGCATAATGAATATTCAGAAACAATCACAAATCTGGATTAGCCCGTAAAATTACCGGATTTTCCCATCGAAAATCTATGGGACTAACTCGAACAACGTGTCAAACTTGAGAGACGGCACCCAGGCAATCTGACCGAATTGTACAATTCTTTGATGCAAGAGTGGCTGAATATTGATGTCTCCTACATCCAGAACCTTATTCAATCCAAGCCACGTCGAATTACAGCTGCTATCCAGGCTCTTGGGGGCTATTACGCTTCAGTCCCTCCCTGGTAACTAATTTTTTGTCCGGTCAGCTGACAAACTTTTGCTTCATTCTCATTCGTGTTTTTGTCAGTGTTCCATTCATAAAGATATTAAACAGACATAGTGACATCACACACTCTTGATTTACCCCTCATAACAAACATACTCCGACTATTTTTCGCCCGAACTTACACTTTATTTGTAACGCACCTTACTTTTCCCACCATCCAAAAGTTTACCACACACTCTATTATAGCTTACCATGGGCATTTAAGAGAGAAGCAAGTCATAAAGTTATCTTGTATAAATTGTTGAAATATGATGAAAGTGTGGACGAAAGAAAGGTTCCAGAAGAACTGGAGATTGAAAGTTAAGAATAATATTTTAGCATTTCCATACCATACCATTCACAGCATTCATACCATCCATCTGTCTCCCTTGATTTGTACCAGTAATCTGTCCAATATTTCTGCTATTCGTCTGCTGCTTTACTTTAGTCATAACAGGCCTTGCAGTCATTCTACCAGACACATTTATTCTACCAGACACATTCATTCTACTAGACACATTCATTCTACCAGACACATTCATTCTACCAGACACATTCATTCCTTGCTTATTCCCACCATGTTGACCAGGGAAGCTGGCCATTACCTCCTATCGGTAACTGGCCATTACCTTTATCGGCAACTGGCTATTACTTATATCGGTAACTTACCATTAACTATATCAGTAACTGGCCATTACCTCTATCGGTAACTGACCATTACCTTTATCGGTAACTCTTAAACTTTGCTCCCTACCTCTACACATTTACCTGCTTCTATCCATCAGTCATATCATCCATTTTTCTGTCATACTCTTCATACTATCTTCCACCAGCTCAAGCACATCATCCTACGTTAATCTCTCACATCCCTCATCATCTCATCTCTCATCATCATTATCATCTCTCATCATTATTATCTCTCATCATCATCATCATCTCTCGTCACAACATCATATCTT
Source organism: Ceratothoa steindachneri (assembly GCA_963969495.1). Classification (NCBI taxonomy): domain Eukaryota; kingdom Metazoa; phylum Arthropoda; class Malacostraca; order Isopoda; family Cymothoidae; genus Ceratothoa; species Ceratothoa steindachneri. The sequence continues at coordinate 19,412,384 of OZ018327.1, forward strand.
ATCTCTCATCATAATCTTCATCATCATCATCATCTTTCATCATCATCATCATCTCTCATCTCACATTAATCTCTCACCCGCCCCTGGTACAAAAAGCTTTCCTGTGTAGACGATCAAATGCTTTGTCCAGATCCATGAAATTATCAGACATATTAAAGCTTTCGCGCGCCCAGCAAGCAAAGCACGCATTTAACACTGAAAGTGCAGCCCACCTGTGTGTGGACACTTCCTGGCACCTAGCAAACAATGCACCCCCCCTCCTCCTTGTGGGTTCTGCCTTTTTAGGCAAAGGCGAGAGGAAAGATACCTCGAACAGAAACCAGAATCGGGAGTGTCTATAGGCTAGCACCAACAGACCGGTGTCTCGGCAGCTCCCTGCAGCCTAGGATGAAGCTTGGGCGTCTCGAGCCTCTCCTGCAACCAGGGAATCCTCCTCCCCTCGGTCAAGATACGGGTCCCAAGACTGCACACATTCTTGCCCGTTTAAACCTAGGCCAGGTTTGATGACACCAATAAGAGAGCATCCGTCATCATCCACCTCGATGGACTTCCCGAAGCCAATGTGCAGATGCGTGATCGCTTCCTTCCATCTCTCACTTTACTCATCATTTATCAATCCTTCAATCATCCATCTTATCCACACAATAAGATTTTTTTCTGCCCAATGCGTGTATTTATGCACTGAAAGAATGTGTTTGCTACACAAGTTTCTTTCAGCACAGGTTACTACCCACTCCATTTTCATTCACTCGAGGTGTAGCAGACAATCCACTTAATCCATCTATCATTCTTGCCTCTATTATTTCATTCATATCTTCCATCAATAGATACTCAATCCCAATTCCACTCTTTCTCACCTCAACTTCTATCATTACAAGGTCTATAGACTAAACCATGGACAATTTCACCCTTGCTAATCTCAACCTAAACAATCTCGACCTCACACATTCATACCCACTCATTTCATTCCATCACACACAAATTCTTCATTCCATTTCATATTCGTCTCACATCGGGCAATCATCTGAAATTTACCTGATTTAAGCCCATTGAATGTCACTCCCTTCTTTTCCGCATTATATATACCCCACACATTCTACACCCATTTGATTCACGCATTTACGCGGAATAATTAGTAGAAACCTAATGTTCGGGTCTGCTGCGGCCCAGTACACTGAGCCATATCTGGGCCTAATCGTCTTATACAGCACACGCCGGAGTACGGGATGGGTGTTCTACTCGCTCCAGATAGAACCTGGCAAGTTGGCTAAAGCGATTTGACCGAGAAGAGTAAAACCATTCCCTTTTCTGGCGAAAGCATTAATCGTATTTGTACAAAACGAATTGTTTATGAGCAACTGCCCGCGACTGTACGTTTCTGATGGTTCTAATAATTATGTAGGAACAACTGTCCCGACTGTATATTTCGAATGGATCTACTAATTGTCTATGAACAACTGCCAGAGACTACGTTTCTGATTCATCTAGTAATTGACTACGAAGAAATTCTTACGATCTAGTTACGACTGGATCTACTATTTGTCTGTGAGCAATTGTCAGCGACTGTATATTTCGGATGACTCAAATAATTGTGTATGAGTAACTGTTCATGACTCTTCGTTTCGGATCCATCAACTAATTTTCTATGAGTGACTGTACTTTTCGGGCGGCTATACTAATTGTCTATGAGCAACTGCCCGAGAATGTACCCTTTGGATGGATCTACTAATTATCTATGAGCAACTGTCCCGTGACTCTCTTTACCGAATAACCTCGTATGCCAAAGACGTGCCAGCTTTGTGCCTCCGTTCCGCATACACCAAATCCTTTTAAACCTTTTTAATTTTAAAGTTCTTCGCGTTTTCCTAGTATCTTGTGCTCTCCCCTCATCCTATAACTCTGTTTTTTTTTGCAAACCAGTCTTGTTGTACATTTTTCCTGTGTGTGATGTTATCCCCAGTCTCTTGTCTTTGTTTTTTGTGCTTCATCAAATTGTTTGCATAGTTGCGTCTTTAAATCATATTGACTTTGTCCTGCTTTTTATTTATGTCAAATAGTTTCTCCTTAGTGCAGGTGTAATTATTATTTCAGGTAGGGCTCCACTCCTCCGTGTGTTACTTAAATTACAAGTGCTCTTCTATGTGTATTTTTCGTTTTAATTTTCACGTGTCTCTTCTTTTATTTTGGGATTTCGTCTCATCAAGTTGTCGTTACAGCCACTAATCTTTTATTAGCAATTACTGAATGGCTATTGGATAACTTTGTAAAAATGTAGCCCCCCTCCCTCTCTCAATTTAAGTGACTCAACGATCGCGTTCTCTGACAACGTTAGAAACCTGAATGTTTCCTTTGACAGTCAACTTGAATGCAAATCGCATGTTGCTAATATCAGTAAATCGTTTCTGCTTTGTGCGTAACCTCAGTCGTATCTGGTCCTAGTTTGACAAAAGCATTTTCGAGATATCCTTCCACGCTTTTGTTACCTCCTGCTTCGATTACTGTAACTCTCTTCTCATTGGAACCCTCAACACTACATTTCATCCACTTTAACTTGTCCAAAACTTTGCGGCTTGAGTTCTCCTCCACCGATGGCTTTTCTCTCATGCCACAATCCTGCTCCTTGAATATACTGGCTGCCCATTAAAATTTGAATTGCATTTAAATTGCTTCATCTTACATTTAAAATACTAAACACTGCAATTCACTATTACCTGCCCTCTACACTAGCTGTGTCCAGACAATAAAGAGCCCTTCTCTCGGGAAGTGCCCTCAAGCTTTCGGTTCCACGCGCACACCTCTGCTTCATGGATGATCCTACCTTTTCTTTATTTGGCCCTAAACTGTTTAAAGGTCTGATTGCTGATGTACGCTCCTCTTCCTCGCCTGATGCTTTCAAGTGGGCTCTGAAAACCCACTTCTTCTCTCAGGCCTTTTCTAGTCGATGGATGGGCACCTTACGAAGGAATCAAGGTCTTCTCTACCGCCATATAAAACGTATATTATTAGTAGTATTATATTATTATTACTCTCTGTTTCGGAAGGATCTACCGTAGTTTTCGGATGCATCAAATAATTGACTATGAGCAAATGCCAGTGGCTGTATACTTCGGATGGATCTACAAATTACTTATGAAGAATTATCCGCAATTGTACAATGCGTTTGGATTAACTAATTGTCTAAGATCATCCACCAGTGACTAAGTTTCTGTTGGATCTAATAAGTGAACAACTTCCCGCGTCTGTGCATTTCCGATTGGTCTATCAATTGGCTATGAGCAACTTCCCGTGACTATGTTTCTGCTGGATCTACTAATTGTCTGAGCACTTCCCTTTTCGGTTGGATATCCTAATTGTATATGAGCAACTGCCAGCGATTCTACTTTCGGATGGATCTACTAATTGTCTATGAATAACTAACAGCGACTGGACATTTCGAATGGATCTACTAATGGAATCTGCCCAACTGCTAAAACTGTACATTTTGAATGTATCTAATAAAAGTTGATGAAAACTGCCCGCAATTGTACGTTTCGAGAGGATCTACTAATTGTCTATGAACAATTGCCCTCGACTCTATGTTTCGCATGGATAAATTATTTGTCTATTACCAACTGAGAGCGACTGTACAGTTTAGTTGGATCTACTAATCGTCTGTGAGCAACTACCCGCGACTCTACGTTTCGGATGGATCTGATAATTGTCTATGAGCAACTGACCGCGAATGGATATTTAGGATGGATCTATTAATTCTCTAATACCAATTGCCAGCTACTATACGTTTCGGATGGATCTAATAATTTTATATGAGCAACTGTCTGCACTTATATGTTTCGGATAGATCTGCTAATTCTTTATGAGCAACTGCCCAGGACTATATGTTTCATCTGCATCTACTCCATGAGAAACTTCTAGCGACTATGTTTCGTAAATGTAAGTTTCGGGTGTATCTACGATGTGTCTACTCTTCGGTTATATATACTAATTGTCTGTCAGTAACTGATCGCGAATAGACGTTTCGAATGGACTTGCTCAATTTTTTACGCTTCGGATGGATCTACAGGGTTTCTATGAGCAAATGCTCGCGACCGTATGTTTCAGATTATATACTAATTGTCTAATAGCAACTGCCCGCAACTACGTTGCGAATGGATCAAGACTTGTCTATAAACAACTATCCACTAACCTACTTTCTAGATTGATCTACTATTTGTCTATGAACAATTGCCCGCGAGTGTATGTTTTGGATGACAAATTATTTTGAGTAACTGCCAGCAAATTTACATTTCGGATGTTGTAATAATTGTTTATGAACAACTGCCCGCGATTGTACCTTTTGGATGTATCAATTGTCTATGAGCAACTACCCGCGACTCTAAGTTTCGGCTTGATCAAAAAATTATCTATGAGCAACTGCCAGCGACTGTACCTTAAGGATGGATCTACTAACAGTCTACAAGTAACTGTGCTATTGTACGTTTCGGTTGGATCTAATAATTGTCTATGAGAAACTACTCGCGACTGTTCGTTTTGGGTGGATCTACTAACTGTTTATGAGTAACAGCCTGCGACTGTATGTTTCGGATGGATAGGATAATTTTTATGAGCAACTGCCCGCGACCGTACGTTTCGGACGGATCTTTTAGTAGTCGATCAGCAACTCTTCGCGATTGTACGTTTCAGATGGATATACTAATTTTTTATTGACATCTCCCTGTTAATTGTCTATGGGAAAGTGCCCGCGACTGTATTTTCGGGTGGATCTACTAATTGTGTCTTGACAAATGCCCGCGACTGTATGTTTCGGGTGTACTAATTGTCTAAGAGCAACTGCCCGAGACTATATGTTTCAGATGGATGTAATAATTTTCTAAGGGCAACTGCCCGTGACTGTATTATTTCGTATAGTTCGGCTAATTGTCTCTTATCAACTGCCCGCGACTGTACGTTTCGTTGGATCTATTAATTGTCTCTGAGCAACTGCCCGCGACTCTCAATTTCGGATTGTTGATTTTAATTTTCTAAGAGGAACTGACAGTGACTGTACGTTTCGGATAAATATGCTAATTGTCTATGATACACCACCCACGACTGTACGTTTTATTTAGATATTCTAATTGTCTACGAGCAAGTGCCCGCGTCTGTACGTTTCAGATTGATATATTAATTGACTCTGATCAACTGCTAACAACTATGAATTCGATGGATCTACTAATTGTATATGAGCATTTGCACATGACTGTACTTTTAGGATGCTTCTACAGACTGTCTATGAGACACTTCCTACCACTGCATGTTTCAGGTGGCTCTAATAATTGTATATGAGTAAACGCCTGCGTCTGTACATTTCGGATTCATCTGCTAGTTTTTAATGGGAAACTGCCCGCGACTGTACATTTCCGTTGGAACTACTAATTGTCTCTGCGCAATGTTACTGGTCCTTTACCAGTGTTACTGGTCATATTGCCACAACTTCACTGGTCTTTACCAAAGCGTTACTTGTCCTTTATCAAAATATTTCCGGTCCTTTCACCACAATGTTACTTATCCTTCACCAGTCTTACTGGTCATTTTTACAACATGTTACAGGTCCTTTTTCAAGTGTTACTGGTCCTTTATCAAACCTTTACCTTCCTTTACCACAGTGATACTAGTCCTTTACCACGATTTTGCAAGGTTTCTTTTTACAACTATACTACTAGTAATTTTTTCACTTTTTCACTAGTATTTTACCACTTTTTTTTGTCCCTATAATATAATTTTACCACTTATTTTACTACATTTACCAGTAATTTACTAATCATTTAATCACTTTCTTTAGTAGTCACTTAACGAGTGTCTTACTAGTAAATGTACCAGTCAATTCACAGAACCACTGTATTATTCCATCTTTCCACACTTCACACTCACAACACATCCTTCTTCCTTCTACCCTCCCCTGGCGCAGAGCGGGTGGCTCTTCGTTGGGCCATATAGTGTTCCCTGCTCGTTGTGGGGGGGGGGGAGACACTACTACCACTTTTCTTGCAACTCCTCTCCCCCAACGTGGACCTTCCCAAGTGCGCATGGGTTTATCAGCATTTGTCATTCTAATCTTTATGTTACTTCATTTTTTGTAACTCGTCTATTTCCCTCCTCCTCCTCCTCCTCCAGACTCACGTCGCGAGCACCCTGTTGGTCATGGTCTCCTTCGCCTCCCTCCTCACCGATGGGCGGATCCTGGACCGCCTCCCATGGGGGTCCCTCTCCCGGGAGGGTACCCTGAGCGCCCCCTCGCTCCGGGAGGAGACGGCCGCCTTCTACCCGCACGTCTACCCCGTCCGGAGGGTCCGCACCAAAAGGACTCTGTTCGACTCGAGCTGCAAAGGAATTTACAACGCCCGCTTCATCCACAAACTGGACTTCGTGTGCGACGCATGCTATAATCTCTACCGCAAGCCTTACATCGCCTCCGGGTGCAGGTGAGGTCCCTGGGGTGGGGTGGGGGGTAAGGGGGGATTTCGGAGACCCAGGAGGGATTAAGGGTGCTTTCGGAGCGCCAGGGGGGGGGGAGGTCCTTTCGTTTTTCCATAGATACATGAATAACACGTCTGCACATACATACGTGAACGCTTTCATAACTAGACATACATACGTATGCACAATAATAGATACATATGCACATGTATACATACACATATGCATACACACATACTTGTTTACATACATACTATCATAGATACATACACGCATACATATTCACATACGTACATATATACACATACAAACATATATACATACACACATACTTGCTTACATACATACAATCATAGATTAAACGCACATACATATGCACATACATATATAATGGGTTGATGAATAAATTCTTGCGGTTTTATCAAATGTATTCATTACCATTAACAATTTTAGAAAAACTTTAATTTTAATTGATAACAATATGCAATTTAATCAATAATGTATTCTCCGTTGTTATTTACGACTTCTTCCCAACGTTCAACTAGTTTTTCGATGCCTCTGCAATAAAAGTCTCTGGATTTTAACTCGAAGAATTCGTCTAACCAGGTTCTAAATTCCACATCAGTATTGAACGAAACGCCGCACAAATTGTTGGAGAGCGATCGGAACAGATGGAAATCCGATGGAGCCAAGTCTGGCAAATATGGAGAATGCGGCAGGATTTCCCAATTAAGCGTTTGATGGCATCTTTTGTCATATTGGCAATGTGAGGACGAGCATTGTCATGTTGCAGAAGGACTCCATAACGTCGATGAGGTGGCTTTTCACGAATAGCTTCGGCGAGTCGATACATTTGTTGAACGTAGAGTTCTGCATTGACAATCTCGTTGTTCGCAAGGAGCTCATAAAGAATGATGCTTTCACAATCCCACCACACACATAGCATCATCTTTCGTGGATGAAGTCCTTGCTTTAATCGCGGAAGTGTTTTTTTATTGGGGCTAAGCCATTGTTTTCGATGGTTCATGTTGACATAAACACACCACTGTTCGTCGGCAGTGATGATGCAGTGAAGAAATCTGTCTTATATCCACGAGTAGCCTTGTGACGAGCAAGCAAACCTGCGCCAATCGTGGAGCGTTGAAGTTCGTTGCTTTCGCTCAAAGCGTGCGGAACCCATGCACCGAGTTTTTTAACTTTCCCCATCGAATGAAGGTGATTCACTACAGTTTTATGATCACACGCCAATTGTACAGCCAATTAATTCTCTTAGTCGATTGACTAGGATTTTCATGAAGAAGGTCGTTCAATCGATCTTCATCCAACTTAATGGGGCGACCAGAACGTTCTTCGTCATTAAGATTGAAATGACTGGTTTTGAAACGTGAAAACCACCATTGAGCTGTCCTTTCTGACAAAGCATTTTCTCCGTACACAGCACAAATATCGCGACGAGCTTTGGCTGCGTTTGCATTGTTCCTGTCTCGACTGAAAATGAATAACAACAAGTGTCGAAAATGCGCCTCTCTTTCTACTTGACATTCCATTTTGAGGGTACAGAACAAAAATTAAATTAACACAACTTTTAAATAAACCGCAATGACTTATTACTCAACTTCGAGACGTAGCCTAAGCAAAAGCCTAATAGTCTACGCTGTTAAGAGACGTAGCCTAACCTTTGCAAATTTTGCTCTCATTATTTATTATTGTTTCTTAATATGTGCACAAATCACGTCAACAAAACTTAAATCAACACAACAATAAAAAAAACGCAAGAACTTATTCCTCAACCTAATTAATGCATGCATACAATAGTTGCGTTCTTTAATTGTACGTTGAGTATGGCAAGGAAAACAGCCTATTCCTAGCTATCTTCAAGTGGGCGCCTTTCCTCCCCCGTTTTGGCGACTCACTTTTGAATATAAGTGAAATTTATTACATAATTTACCTAAAATAATTACCATAAATATTTAACCTAAAAATTACCACAAGGTTTTTACATAAAAGTAAATATTATATTTAAAATGAGCCAAGTAAAACTTCCCAAAGTAATTTTTTCCTCGGATTTTCTGTCCGGACGAAAGTCAGAAACTCAGGCCAGTTTCAACCGAATACCAGATACTCCCCTATGAGAAAGAACCTATTCATATTTATCTATGAATTATGGTCTGGACTTCAGCAAGATACTAGGTATTCCCATGTGATCAAGTGCAGTCCTAGGATGAGGATGAAATTAGACCAATATCGGACATTTTAAAACAGATTTTGAAAGAAACTAGTGATAATCAAGCCAGTTTCAACCGAATACCAGATACTCACCTATGAGAAAGTACCCATTCATATTTATCAATGAATTATGGTCGAGTCTTCAGCGGGATACTAGATATTCCCATATGAGCAAGTGCAGTCCTAAGATGAGGATGCAATTACACCAATATCGGACATTTTAAAACGGCCTTTGAAAGAAACGAGTGAGACTCAGCCCAGTTTCAACTGAATACCAGATAGTCCCCTATGATAAAGTACCTATTCATATTTATCGTTGAATTAGGGTCGGGACTTCAGCTTGATACTAGATATTCCCATATGAGCAAGTGCGCAATGACATATGAACTTCAATATCTCCGCAGCATCAGGAGTTGAAGTGTCTACTTGTTCCTAAAATTTTCAACAGCGTCTTCCTTACACCGCGATATGACGTCATATTCCTTAGTTCTTTGGTATTTTCACTTTAATTTATACCCATCGCTGCCCTGTAGCTGGTCTCAACCACCAAGGCATCCCAGTTCCTATCAACACCAACTTAACAGAACAAGATAAATAATAAAAAGGAGACAATAAAGGGGGGGGGAAATAAGTTTAAGGAGGGCAAATATTAAATTTAGAATTATATGAATCAGTCCAGAGTGAGGCATTGTAATGTGCACATATGTACAAAGCATTGGTGACTGTTACGAAAGAGAGGGCTGATTCTCCTTAAAAGGGTTCTCACCTTGTGTGTTCAGGCTGATGGGAAGGTAGATGAGCGCTTCCCTTGCTAGTGCGTGATAGATCTTTCTTTTATTCTTTGTGCTTATGCCTCATAATTATGAGGCAGCGGTACTTGGATCGGGTTCTGATTGAGACTCAGTAGTATTCCATAATGATCACTACATGCAATGATGACAGGCTGCATTTGGGTGTTATTTAGCATGTAGTGGCTGCTTAATGCAAAGTCTGGTTTTATAGCAGCATTATCATTATCGATTGCGTCCTTCGTAGTAATTTTCCTGGCACTTTGCATTCAGGTCTCCTATGAATATTGTTGGGAGTCCTGTGATGAAGATTGGCATGAAATTGTGCAGAGGGATATACTGTGGCTCCGTATTGGCAGTTGATAGGCTGTAGCTATCCCTACTGGTGATATTCTCTACTTTAAAGGCCAAATAGGCCTCGTCCAAGCCAATAATCTCTTTGTAGTAGAGGCCTCTTCTAATTGCTATGGCTGCTCCGTGAATACGTTGCCTGTTGGGTTGCCATTTACTACGAGGTATTTGAATATCTCTAATGGTCTCTCTAGGTTTATCCATGCCCTGATATTACTATGATGTCTGGATCATTCTTCCCGAAGATGCTGCCTAGAGATGATGTTTTTTCGATCGAGACATCCGTGTTAGTTTCCAGAATCTTGAGATTTCTTCTCTTTCCAATTTCCATTGTTTACTTGACGAGGATTTAGGCGTTCTTATTCGTCTGGCGGGTGTTTCGCTTGGAAATGTCTTGTCCACTTCCAAACTTGCGGCTTCGGAGTACGTCGAATTTGTCGCTGTTGAGGGCGACGCACTCACCAGGATATATTCTAATTATATCCTGAAGGAGTATCTTCTCTATCTCACGTCTGTCCTCGCCAGTGTTTCCATTGTAGGTCTCATCTCTTTAGAGTCTTAATATCAACTTTCAGGGTATTCGTCGCTGACATATTCTTTGAGGTTAAGTTCAGCTGCCTCAATTCTCTTTTAGAAGTTCTTTTTAGTTTTTTTTCTTCTTTGTCGTCTTTATTGATCTTGTTTTTTTCTGAGGTAGAGTCGTTGGACATTTTTCCTTTAAAGCGTGGTCGTCTCTTTTTGTTCCGCGTTGTTTTCTCCCAGTGTTTTGGCAATGCTAAAATTTAGGATTTCCGAAAAAGGTAGATTCTCGGGGAACCGCATTTTTTTCATATCATTCCTTTCCTGCATATTTTTAATGTTTGCACGAATATTCCTGGTTTTCCTATGTTCATGATGTGTGAGTATAGAAACATGTCAAAATTTCCATTGATGCTCCATTAGGCACAGGGAGGCGAGTCTCTGCCTCTCTCATCTCTTTGACGGTAATTTTTTGCCACACTAATGTAGGTCGCTTTTTTCTCTTTTTCCTGAGCTTTTTTCTCTTCTTTCTCTTTTCATACAATAATTTCTTTTCGTTTTGTGCACACCTTTGCCATCGTCCTATAGGGCCCTCCACAATTGAGGCACTTCTTCTGGGTCTTGCCGCATTATCTCCAAGAGTGGCCTTTGGAACCACATTCTGAACATCTATGTCCTTTCTGTCGGCACTGCTTTGTGGTGTGGTCCCCCATCATATAACAATTCAAGCATAATTTTATATTAATATGCTTCGATTTTTTCATATGTTCTGGTGGCATTCGCATGTTAAATAGTAGCAGTAGTAGTGCATTCTGTGAGATTTGATTTGTCATTTTGGTTGTTTCACACACTATCTTAAATAGGTGTTTGATTGCCGAATTTCATTACCTCTGTAATTTTGGTGCTGCTGTGGTTCTTCTCTATTTCCTCCTTGATTTTACCCTTTAGCGTAGGAGCCTAACTTAGGTCGATCTTCCAACATATAATTCTCCTATTGGGCGTTGTGGTGGAATTCGGGGTGTTAGCCCAATGCTTTGCATGATTTCGCTGCCCTTAATTGAGACTAATTTTTCGATGTCGTTTCGGGTGCCGTAGTTTCCTTCGTATCCGTAGTGTGTATCAACAATCTTGATTAAGGCGACATTTAGTTGTCCGAAGCATTCAAGCCTAACTCCTTTCCCTATTGCGGGTGGGTTTCCCGCCATCGCCTTTACGGAACCTCCAAGGCGCTCTGTTTTAGATAGTTGTCCTCATTCGTAGTTTCAGTTCCCTAAGTATATTCTGTTACTCGGCTTATGGTTCCTTATAGACCTTCCTAATTGAGAATCACTCCACCACCCTACATATATAGGACTAATTTTATTGGGAGTCCCCTGAAGGGGTTTTCTTCCCAGGTTCACTATGCCCTACTTTTAAGTGGTTCTGAGCGCACTGGTAGTCGAGTTGCCGCTTTCGGCCAGGGAAATAAGTGGACGGTACAGCCGGAAAGAAAGAGGAAACTGAAGGTAAAACCCAATTTAGGGTAGCTAGCCCGTCTATTATTGCCATTTTACACCTTCCAGCAAGAAGGGAACAACTCGTAGCCCAATGGAGGGCCACCAGTTCTCCGTCGAGGAGAACTGTGATCAGTCATTGTGATGACCTGGACGGAGTGGTATCGCGTATGCTCAGACTCGAAGCACCGCATCAATGGCGGCTGCCCCCTCCGAGCGCACATTTCTTTTATATCCGCTCTCGTTGATGATCGAAATTGGTACCAAAGATTGTTTGGAAAGCCCCTAAAATATATGTGGTAATCCCGATCTCCACAGAGAAGAGTATAAGAGAATCGGTGGTAATATCTACGTAAAAGACCCTCACAAAGAGAACAATACGGTGATCATTTCCACGGAAATTTGTCTCTTAAAGATCGGTGGTAAGCACTAGGAGGAGAGCATACGAAACAATCGGTGGTAATCCCTACAGAAAAAAACATCGCAAAGGAAGAAGATCGGTGGTAATCTACAGAGAGAGTTTTGTGTTACAAATACAGCATGTACGAGTTAATACTCATCTAGGAGGGTCTCTGAACGCTTTGTGGCAATACTCAATGAGAATGGCCTCATAAGGATCGGTGGTAATAATTATAGAGAGCGGCCCCAAAATATCGGTGGTAATATCCACAGAGAAGGGTTACAAAATAACATATGGGTAATAAGTAATAAGCCCTGCAGAGAATGACATCAGAAAGATTTGTGGTAATCTGCACAGAGAAGGGCTCCACTATTGTGCAGATAGGTGGTAATATGCACAGTGAAGAACATAAAAAATTTGGTGGTAATCTGTACATAGAAAGGCCTCGGGCATGAAGCAGACCGGTGGCAATTCCAACATAAAATGGCCTCTTAAAGTGAACAGATATGTGAAGTTCTCAAAACGGTTTGATTGGTGGTAATCTTCATATATAAGAACATCAGAAATATCGGTGGTAATACATACGGAGAGCGGCCACATACATATAATATATCGGTGGTAATATCTACATACGACCTCATAATAAAAGCAGACGGGTGGTAATCCCCACAGAGACGAGCTTCAGCGAGATCGGTAGTAATTCCAAGAAAATAGGATAATAAAGATCGATGGTAATCCTCTAAGAATGGTCTCATATTTATTGGTGGCAATCTCCACAGAGAAGAAGCTCAGACATATTTGTGCTACTCCCACAGAAGGGCCTCTAAAGAGAGTAGATTGGTGGTAATCACCACATAGACTAACCTCAGAAATATCCGTGGTAATTACCACAGAAACGCCCCCATATTCATTGGTGGTAATTTACGCAGGTAATGGGATTAGAATTATCGGCGGTAATCTCCAGAGCGAAGAAGATTAGTACATATCGGTGGTACTCCCCACAGAAAGGCATTACAAGCAGAGTAGATCGGTGGTTATCCCCTCATAGCAGAACCTCATAAAGATTTGTGGCAATCTCTGTACATAGATATGACCATCAGAAATATCGGTGGCAATCTCCACAAGGAATGGACTCAGAACTATCGGTGGTAATCCACGCTGGGAATTTGATCACGTATTCCCAACCAACTCTGTTTCCAATGCAGTTTCCAATGCCCAAACTTGTCACACAGAATTGACTCAATCTGAGTGTTTACCACCAGAGAACGGCTTGGATATATTGGTGGCATTGTACTTAATAGGACATACATGTGTTGAGGAGGGGGTGTTAATGACATTGAAGTGCACCGACCACACTATATGGAAAACTGGTCAATGTTGAAGATCCGATATCGTCAGGTTTCAATGCCTCTGACCTCGACTAGGGGCGTACCAGGTTGAGGAACGGAGTCAAGTTGAGAGCGGAATGCCACTCATTTAGCGTAAACAAGTCTTTAAGGGGGTCGCCGCTTCTGGAGGTCAAGTCCAGTCGGCGGCCTTTGGCGAGTCGACGAGGTACAATAAATGCTGGCTAAGCAGTAGCCCGGCTAAAGAAAGCGGTCACGAAGGAGCCCGCCACAGACGTGGGATCCGAGATGGCGGCCACTTCCTCCTGAACGAATATAAGGGGAGTTCGGAGAGAACCTACCCAGAATCCTTTTGGTCTGCTTCCACAGCTCAGCAAGAGAAGTCTTCCGTTTAGTGAAGACACCAAAGCCTACCGAAATATACCGGAAGCTAACCCTAGCTCGACGAAATTCACCTCCTGTGAAATCGTTCGGGTGGCGCTTATAGCGCACATAGCCGTATTGCTTCTCTCTGAGGGCCGTTTCACACTCGGCAAACCACCAAAGAAGCCGATGGCGAGAAAAATGGTGACACTTTCTAGAAATGATAGGCCCACGACGAGGATTTTGCTGGAGAAAAACTTGACGGCTTCATCAACCGACATAAACTCTTCGACTGGTATAAAGAAACCATCATTTCCTGATGTTTTGGCCACCGCGCCCGTTCCAAGCACCAGCGTGGTGGTTTCTTGGGCGGCTGCTCCTCTGAAAATGATATTTGGATAAAGAAAGTGGTTATTACCATGGAAGTTATCGACTAAATCTCACCCAAAATTATACTTTATATCCGGAGAACACAGGGACAGGTTGAAACAACAAAATTAAGCGGTTCTCGGAGAGTGCTGAATAAAGTCATCCACATTAAGGACACCAATCTCGAACTGTTCTATCAGATCTTCAAGCACCCGAAAATTGTGATTGATTGTATTATAACTATCCTAGACGGTGGTGCATACCGTTTAGATCTTGGAGGAGGAGAAGAATGAGCTTCGGCAATCGTGCCACGACGAAACGGAATTCCACTACTTCGAAGTCGGCTGACGGTGGAATGTACGTTGAAACAAATGAAAACCCCATTATGTATTTAAAGGCCCAAGGAAATGAAAATTGGTGACACAACCCGGAAAAACACTTAGGACAATATCACGTGAACCAATAAAACCTTAAGATGGAAAATGGGAGATGTAGAAAATGGAAAGATAGGACAAACTATTTTAACCGTTATATGAAAATAAATAAAGAAGTTGGACTTGAACCTGTATCATTAAGCGCTCATCGCTTATATGACCAAGACGCTGATCACCAGAGCTACCACCCTCAACCCCCCAAAAGGTTGATTCAAGAAGCCTTTTGAACAACGAAGTGTATGTTTTTATCCAGTGAGAGACAAGACATCTATAAAAAATCACGTGCCATGTGATTTTCAATTTTTTACCCCTTATTTAAGTGTAACTGCACTGCAACTGCCTGAAAGAAGGCTTTTAAAGCAAAGAAAAGAACGAAGACATCACGCCTGGTGTAAATGGCTCATCCACCTGGCCAGCTTCTATCTCGATGTGGTGGGGATGCCATACCCCTATGTTGTGAGCAGCCATACGCTCATAACATTGTCTCCTGGAGACATATAGGCAAAAGGAAGCAGGAGGATGCGAACTTCGGCAGCTCTTCCCAGTTATTCCGGACTTTACGGTTATTACACTGAAGCAACATGCCCTCCAAGCCTAACTTTAAGGCTCTACATTAGCCTTTTTCGAGCAAAAGATCATCGGAACTCTGGGGGCTTTTGGCCGACGAAGGCGCCACTGCCTTCGAGAGTTTAACATGAGAGGTTGGCTTGCCCGCCGTCTTCACTCCTTTTGACTCTTTTGCAGAGAGAAGGTCCTTTTATTTTGGAGGATTCTGAGTTTCCGAGGCTTCCTGTCCAATCTTGAACAAGGGAGAGGGAGCGAAAGCTCCCTTTTCGCTACCCTTCTTTTGGGAGGACCAGTCTCTGCAGGCCCCTAGGATAGTATCACGACCACCATCGGGGAGTTTGCCTCCTCTGAGTCGTATGACTCATTTGAGGCGTAGCCCCTTCACCTTACGGGTAGTGGTCCCGTGGGGATAAGAGGAAAGTTCTGGTTTTACCCCAGGCACTGCGTAATCCCGTGGATCTCGTGGAGCCGCCAGCTCTCCCAGGGTGGCACCCGGAGTAGATAAAGCCTGAAGTAGGATTTGAAATGGGGGTGGTGCCAACCGTGCTTGTAGGTCTCAAGAGGCCAGGAGAAGAGGATGTCTTCGCGCAAGAAGCGTAAGGAATCCATGGTCACACAGGGTGCGAGAGGACCAATTCCTTGGCCTCTCGAAACGAGATTCAGTCTCCTGCCGGAAGAACCATGACTTCTTTCTCTAGAAGATAAGATTTATTTAAACCTCCATCTGGTGACTGCATTTAAGGGCATAAGTCGCCCTTCCAGAAGATACCATCTACATTGTTTCTAATAAGCAGTGTGCGGCTCGCTGAGATTCACACACATCGGTGCGCATCATATAGACTTCCCATGAAAGGTCCTTCCACATATTGCACATATTTCCGGTTGATCCGATTTAGCATGTCTGCAGAAGCGATTCGTATTGCTAAAGAGTTGGCGTTAGTAACACATCCAGGGAGAAGGCCAGTATGCTTTGACAGGGTAACTATACTACCAAGCACGCACCGACTCAGAGAGCCTGTCGCAGTCAAACCTGACGAAGAGTTTAAGTGCGGATTTTGAGTTACCTTCTTGTTTCCTCACCAAACACTCGATTTTGATCTTCCCCTGAACGGCCACCTCTTCGGTGATCGTTTGCGGAATAGTCCAATAGTTCTCTAGCGTAAAATACTTCGAAAGGCACTTATAATAGCTACCTGCGCATGATCACTCGCTTTCTCCAGAGAGGGTCCTGTTAGAGAAATGGGTGACCTTCGGTTCCCTGCAAACTATCCTAGTTATAGCCTCACGCTGACGGAACGTGTCTTGGACAACATTTAGCCATCGGGTGAACGAACCACAAGGAAGCATTTGAAGCTAATAGGCTCGAAGACGCCAGGTAACTTCTCGACGACGGGCCTCGGCTTCTCCGAGGCTACCCCTTCCTTAATTTTGGACGTGGTCTTTTTGGACTTACTCTTGCCACCTGAGAGTGCCCATAGGCCAGACATGCCATCTTTAGCCTGGACTCCTGCAGAATTAGCTTAGGGGATCGTCCATTCCCGGAGCCTCACTGGAAGATAAGGAACCACCAGTTCTTTTTCTTTTTCGGAGACGAACGGCGAGGCACCTCTAGGTCCATGTCTACATCGGTTCGATGCCTCCATCTACCCCCCCTCAAGGAGCATTTATCGTGAAGAGGTGGGGGATCGGCCCCTAGCAGGGTCACCATCTTGGGTTTATAAACGATAGGGGCAGGTTTAGTTACTCCAGGCAATCTTTGCTCCTTCACGCGTTGCTCTCGCGCACATTTTGTTTGTCTGACCCCTGGGAAAGAGAGGGAGGTCCACTAGAAGAGTCTTGGGGTGAACCCTAAGAAACGGTAGAGGGGAGAAGGCGCACCATTTGTAGAAGTAGAACTGACGGAGGGCAGCTCGAAACAGGGTACAGGAGAAGCTCCTTTAGTGCATTGAGATGGCACGAAGTCGCACCACCGTTTGATGTGGGGCCTCGAGTCACCTCTTCTTTCTCGGCTCTCCGTGTGTCTCCAGATACCATTTATCTCCATATATTTCCCCATATTGGCAGTTAAAATAGAAAAGATGAAAGGGAAGGAGAAACTATGGAAGATTAAGGGAAAAGTCTTTATAAAGGGTCTTTCAACAAGGACGCTCGAGCTTTCTCAGGCGATAGTGGCCATGTTGTTAAAGCGACATTTGGCAACCTCACTGTGAACTGTTTAGTAGTACTTGGCAAGTTACGATGGAAGGTTATAGCGTTGAGAAGCGTTTGAAAATTATCAAATGTTATTATCAAATTGAGTGCTCCATTCGACAAACGTTCCGCGCAAAAAAATCATCTTCAGCGACGAGGCCCATTTTTGGATGAATGGATTTGTGAACAAGCAAAATTGTCGGATTTGGGACGAAAACAACCCACATGAGATACACCAGCACCAATTGCATCCCAACAAAGTCACTGTTTGGTGCGGACTTTTGTCTAACGGAATCATCGGTCCGTATTTTTTTGAGAACGAAGATGGGATTGCCATAACCGTCAACGGCGAGACCTACAGATCAATGATAAGCAACTTCTTGTGGCCTCAACTGGATTATATGCCTGATATCGATACTGACGACATGTGGTTCCAACAGGACGGCGCTACGTGCCACACTGCGCACGCCACGATAGACATTTTGCACCAGCGATTTCAAGGCAGGGCCATCTCGCGCGGCGTCGACGTCAACTGGCCACCGAGATCATGCGATTTAACGCCATTAAACTACTTTATTTGGGGCTACCTTAAATCGCAGGTCTATGCGAATAATCCGCAAATAGTTGATATTCTCAAAGTCAACATAGCGAACTCCATCCAGCAAGTTCAGGCAGATTTATGCGACAAAGTCATCGAAAATTGGGCCTCCCGAATACGTTCCACCAAACGGAGCCGCGGCGGAAGTCTGAACGACGTCATATTGCCCCCCTAATGCCATAAAATGTACTTTCAAATTTAAAATAAATTGAGTGCATATATCACACACAACTTGTTTTATTTACATTTAAAAATTGAGCGACCTTATTGAAAGACCCTCTAGAATCGGAACATCGGCCTGTAGATTCGAGCTAAGATTGGACTTGACAATTCGACCCACCACAATGGAGAATTTGCCTCGGAGCTTTAAACTATATAGTTAAGGACCTCAAAATATATCCTAACACTCCGTTGGGTTATGGTAAGTGAAACAAACTCCGCCGAGACACCAGAATCCCTTTGGATATTAAGAACAAAAAATCGGAAGTGGATAGACAAGGGTAATAAAGAGGAATAGAGGCGAGTAATCACCTATTTTATCATACCCCTGGGTTATCCCGGCAGGTCGTACAATCCCTCTAGGTACCATGTGAAGCGAACCAGACACTGTACCACCTGTGGCGCCTTAATCTAGGCTAGATTTTTATACTGGTGACCTCAAACAATGGCAAGAGCACCGAAATTAGAAAAAAGTAAAGAGATGATACTCATAGAGAAAAATGGAAACGGGGAAATTCAACTGATTTCCTTCCCGCCATCAAAGGGTTCAAGTCAGCCCAGTGAATCGAGGGTTGTTTCTTTCCATTCTACCCCTCATCTAGGTATCAAGTGTAACAATATACCTAAGGTACTCACCCCTCACTGCATGAATAGGTAGCTAAAATAGTTCCGAGAATATAATAGCTGGTTCTTAGAGAGCTTGTAACAGGAAAGTTAATCGTTATGATTTTCCTCTGCTCTATGCCTACCTGCGCCAAAATACCCCCTCCCATAAAATTTCATACCCAAATTTTTGCCCATTTATGGTAACAAGTAAAAGGGTACTGAAGAATTAATTTTTAATTGTCTATGGCTACCAGAATTTATTTTAAGTAACATACCATCCCTTTAATCTGACGTATCCGTTCAAAAAGAAGTATTACCTACAGAATTATCTATTTTCAATATTTGTTTTTTTTTATTTCACAGATACTAGTACAGTTACCAGTTATTTATGCTACTAGTTTTTTTTCGACTAGCCATTTTGTCTCACTAGTTCTTTTTGGTCTATTTTGAGACGAGCTTTTCTCTCCATGTGTGCTTTTTTTGGCTCAGTGTTTTAGGGTTAGCTCTTTTGATACCCACCGAGTGTCTCTACACGTTTAGTCTAGTGTAGGTTTCAAGCAAAGGGATTTGCCAATGTTGGGGGCACCCTGGCAAGTTCGTGCGATTTTCGTGACCACGGTTTAAAGGGTACCCACCTTGTTTAGTTGAGTGAGGTATAGGCCAGACCAACGAATTTGGAAATTTGGGACAGTTGCTTGACTCCCGTTTATAGTATCCCCGGCTGTATACTTTCCCCGAATTTTCAATTCCCTGCGAGTATCATTTCTAATTTCTGTGCCTCTGCCCTTGCTAGCAAGTACTAAGATAAGGCCCCATTAGGGCATAGTGTCTCATAAGGTTGCCTTTAAAATAAATAAAATGTAATTAATCGTGAGGGATAAGTGCTAGGACAGAGAAGGCGCTGCGTCATTCGCTACGGACTCAACCCCGAACAGATCGGGAAACAGCTTGGTAAAAACAGATATGTTTATAACTTAGGAGTGAAACAGATAGGTAAAAAATTCTTAGGTCTTGGAATAAGGTAGAAGAAAAAGTATATAGTATGAGTAG
The DNA here is from genome assembly GCA_963969495.1 of Ceratothoa steindachneri. NCBI lineage: Eukaryota > Metazoa > Arthropoda > Malacostraca > Isopoda > Cymothoidae > Ceratothoa > Ceratothoa steindachneri. The sequence goes on from OZ018327.1 coordinate 19,432,356, forward strand.
AGTGGGCAGTGGACGTTTAGATACAGTGGTGAAAAGGGAATGAGTTAGTAGTTAATGATAGTTGCTGGGACAAGCCATCTCTTTATTTTTCTTCCTGGTTCTTAATCTTTAGTCTTTTACCTTTGGTTGTTGGAGGCTCTCCTGCCTCTATTTTACTTTGTTATCTCGGTGTTTTTCTTCTTTTTCGTCTGTTGCATATTTATTTTCTCTGAATTTATGTAATTGCTTTGCAATCTCATCTTCACCTATAGTGGGGGCGGCTCATCCCTAGAGTTGGGTTTATCACTCATGAAACTTCCTCTATTATTAACTCTTAAGTTTTGCGGAATATCTCTGTCTCTTTTCTCTTCTTCGCTTAGTATTTGATTCAACTTGTCCTACACTTTGCCAGATCTTTTGTGCAAGGAAGCATTTATTACCAGTAGATCTATTTCGTGGTGCAGGTCACTAAGATTTAGCTTGCCTTAGCTGCTCCAACTCTTCCGTGACGTGTTATCCATATCCGTACTTTGAGATCTTGAGTCCGAGCACCCTCCCCTCGTCCACATAACGATAACTTTCGTCTTGTACTTCACCTCTAGCTGGTTTTCGTCTTCCTATTGGCATGACGGTGAATTTATCTGCATTTGTTCTGATTTTCCTCTTGCGTTCAAATTCGTTGATATTAGCGATCTCAGTCGCCATGATCCTTACCATTGTTTGGGCATGTCTATATGTGCTATTTGCTATTATTGTAATGTCGTCCGCAAATTGTATGTATTTAGTATATTCATTGACTGAAGCCGGTAAATATATTGTGAATAAGCTGTTGCGTTTATCAGGTCATCCTCTATTTGACGTACGCGTGCCTTATCTCCTTTTTGGGGACCATTGGGCTCTATTGTTTCCCTCAAGGTGATATATTGATGTTCAAGGTTCTCACTATGTGCGGTTCTTATAAGGTGCGGTAGGGTTCTATACTCACAGGTTGGTACATGCCTCCTATTGGTATCAATGAGTGCCTCTATCAGTTTCGCAAGTTCCTGAACTATTTCTTCCAATGTGTTCTCGGTTAAATTTCTTTGTTGCTGTTTAACTAGGTACTTTGAATAGTTAATCCAATTGGCTTTCCTGTACTGTTTCATGGGGAAGGGCATTTAATTTGTATGGGATCCAGTGATAACGTCAATACCATAATTTGTGATCACTTGTTGAAGGTGGTCCTCTTTCTATTGGTTAATTAAATTGGATTTTGGTGTTGCTAATACTATGTCTGGTTTGGCGACCTTATTATCTCCAATATAGGTTGGGAAATCTGGGCCTAGTCCTTCTACTATACCTCTTTCCAGTAGCAAGTCTAAATTACTTCCTGACTTATTGAAGTACCAAGTATAACATTATGGTCTACTTCGAGTATTCAGGTACCCCTTGAGAATTGCCTGATCATTTCCTCCGAACACTTCCAAAAAGTTAAGTAGGGGCAAAATCTCCCTTCTTGGAAGTTGGTATCCGGTTGCAATGGTGATTGTGGGAAAAGCAATATCGCGAGGATAAAACAGAGGCTAGTTCGGTTACACAGCATCAACAGTTAAGTGGCATGTGGGCCGATACTTTAACTCCCCCTCTCCTTTTGCCCCACTGGCACAACAATCCGTGATATCACTCGCAAGGAAACCTTATAATCAGCAGATTTCGTAGCCCGTTAGTATAAACAAAAGAGGGTGGTATAACCTTTCGAATAAAAATCTATGAACTGGCTCACTGTCCCCTCCTATTGTTTAGGTCTAGTCTCGCCAAATAGACGAAATTTAATTTTTCTCCAGCGAAAACCAGAAGAGACCATTGGGGCTAAGGATCACCACGCTGAAAAGTGGTTCCCTAGGAGAGAGGCTTAAACATGGGCACTCAGCTTCCCCCCCCTAGCGGATAATTGAGGTATATATACATCGATCTGGAGAAAAAGGAGAGAATTGAGTTAGCGATCGAGAGAAAACGAGTACCGGCGTCAGTCCGGGCATTAAGAAGAAGAAAAAGTGGAATCGAGCGGGAGTTTTCCTCCCGAGGCTCTTCCTTTTGGTCACTTCAAAGAGTAGACCATTCGTATAGAGAATCACTCATACCCCTCTTGAGAGTCAGAGAAACCCCCTATCTCAGTTGTCAAATAAAACCAGAGATATCCATCACCATTGAGGAATACCAAAAGTGAAGTTCCCCTCGAGAAAGGATTCACCTCTTGGTCAAGTCTCATCATCGAGAAGCCCCCAAGGATTGGAATAATCATTCATCTACTGTCCCTTCGCTGATATCGTCAAGTCAAGAAACATCTCCAAGCGCCCATCCTCACTCACCTCGAAGTCAGCTGTGCGCCCGATTCAGCGACAACACGCCTCGCATCGACGTGCCTCACCTACCTCGGGTTTAACTCAGCAAGACGAACAGCTGTGCGGCCGATTCAGCCTCCAATCTGCGACAACTTACTCCTCAAACCATCGCCTAAACGAGGCTCTCGTTCAAGGTCATTCCCCGTCTAACTCCACTTTGTTTAAAGGTAAAAGGATTCCTATTTAATTATTTTTTTTAATTAACATTCCGTACCAAAGTGAATTTTTGTGTCAACCATCGCGTAATACTCATTGGTAGTATTAATCTTTATTTAGACCCTCTTATTATATCCTTAGTAGATTTAAAGTTTATAATATTTCATTTTTTATGTAGTCTAAAGTATATTTTTGCTCTAGTGATTTAATTAAATCCTCGAAACGCTGCACATGACAATAGATATATAATATCACTAGTCCTCCCTGGTTAAAGAATCAAATCAAAAGATAAAATAAATAGTAGTAGAGCACTCTTAGAGAAAAAAAGGAACGGAGTTATTCATGTACAGAACAAACGTACATACATACTTGGCCGTATACCATGACAGTGATATTCCCTTTGAATGTTCCCAAGCTCATAGCCAAGTAAGCTTCATCCAGATCCTGGACTGTTTTGAAGCTTACATACTTTCTGATTGCTATTGCAACACCGTCGTAGTTTATATCATTTGTAGTTTTTGTTATTATGTTATAATTAAATATTTTGATTTTGTTCGTGTCCGGGTTTATATTTAATTCATTTAACAGGAATATTTCTGGGTCTTGTTTTAGATACGTATTACTTAGTGAAAAGTTCTTCTCGTTCGTTCCTTTTACGTTATGGCAAATCATTTTAATTTTTCTAATGTTGGCCATTATTTCGGAGCCTTTTCTACTAAGTTTGATCTTTATGCTTTGTAATACTCTCTGATTATTGGCAATTTAGATCTCCCGTTTCTTTTCTCTTTGAATTCGTCCTTTTATAGTGTGTACCACAGGTCCTTAGGGATATCTAGGTTGCCACTAGTAACTATTTTGTGTACCTCTCTTGCTTGATATGGACCTTCAAATTCATATTTGTAGAGTACTTTTTATTTCCTGAATCAATTCTTTATTATTTTGTGGAAATGGTTTTTCTTCCGAGGTAAAGAATCTTGGGCTAAATTCTTGATTTCCCACTTCGTTCTCCTCACTCTCTTCAGTTTTAGATTCGTCTTTTGTTTCCTCTTGGGATTTGTTTACTCCCCTCTCGATTGTTGTCTACCTGGGCACATTCGACTTCTATGTTTTCTTCTTGGTGCAACTGTGCCTTTTTCCTGAGACTTGGATCTCTTTTCTCTACTGGTTTGGGCTCCGGAGTTTTTGCTATGTTCGTGCTCATCGGTTGTTCTTGTGCTTGTCCTGCTTTTGTAGGTTTGCATTGTATGGCAGTTTAGGGGGAGGGGTTGTTGTCGGGAAACCACACTTCGTCTAGCCCGTTATTCTTTACCATTAAATTTAGCTCTTTCTTGTACGATCCTGGATTCGCCATGTTTAATACATGGGCGTGCAAAATGCAAGCCAAAATACAGTGGTAGGCAGTCCGTCAGTACTGATGACGGAAGGTCCGTCAGTCCGTCACTGACGGACTCCGTTTCGCTGACGGACTGACGACTGACGGAAAATTTGAAACACTGGCGGAATAAGCGCCGACGGAAGCGATTTTCAGCCGTCACCCGAACCGTCACTAACCCGAAAAGCAAAGAAGACCTTCGGCAAATAATGTTTCCGTCAGTCGTCAGCGAAACAGGAGTACGTCCGTCTTCCGTCATCGGTACTGACGGACTGCCCACCACTGCCAAAATATTCAACAATTCTCCCTGTCTGATTTTTATGGTGTTTTTTTGCTGGCTGTATCCTTTCTGCCGTGGCCTTCGCGACTTTGGCAAAGATGAGGTTTTGACTTTCTTCTTCGGCTCTCGATTTCTCTTTCTTTTTATTATCCGAGATTTCTCTTTTTAGTGGGCATGCCATAGCCATGGTGTGGTGATTTCCGCCGCAGTTAAGGCACTTTTTTCCTTGGGTGTTGCATTCGCGCCATGTATGGTTCTTCCTGCTGCACTAAGAACACCAATTAATGTCCCACTGCGGGCAATCTTTGGTGTTGTGTTTTTCCATCGCAGGGCAATTAGAACACGTCTGTACGCTAATAAAATCGTGACTCTTTATTTGCTCTGGGGTTATTTTTGAATTAAAAGCGAGTAGTCCTGTTTCCTTGGCCTTCCTCGCCATGCCTGTCTCCCTAAATATTAATTCAAATACACGAGTTTATTCTTCGTTGTTATTTCGATCAGTAAACTTACCACTTCTTTAATTTTGGCCCAATTCTGTGCCCTTTCTATCTCTTCTTTTATTTCTTGTGCACTGTGGTCCCCAATCCAAGAGTCTATCTTTCTACAATAGACCGCTTTTCGTGCTTCTCTTTGTAGAAGAACCTTAGCTACTAGTCCATTTGTTTCTAGTTTCTCTGAAGCACTCTCTGATAATAAATTATCAACATCTTTTTCGTTTTGGCATAGGGCAATGTATATGTTTGAGTAATCGAGTAGTCTCACTAGAACGACTCCTAGGTCGCAATAGACTATTAGGAACACGTTAGTTCTATCGGGGTTTTGCGCGCCTTTCGTGACGCGCAAAGCGACCCGTTTGATGGAGTCCATTTTGAAGTTATCCGATCTTCTTTCTCTTGTTTTTCTTCATCTAGAAGAAAAGGAAAGAAAAGAGAGGGGAAGAGGTTGAGGGTAGAATAAAGAATGCTGTTTTATCCGGTTATTCTTGTGCCTTATTCAGCAGGCAAGTTGGTTTCCCTACCTACCTATCTAATTTAATTCCTAACAGTTTTTGCTCCCACCTTAGTTAAGGCCACAGTTCACCCGTCCCGGGCTAAGGTTAAGCTTCAACCTACGCTGAGTTAGCCTTCCGGTTCAGATATGGCTCTTGCTCAATAAGGTTCCTATGGAGACCTAGCTTACCTAGGAGACTTGCCCTAAATAGGGTAGACAGAAGGGGAAGGATTTTCCTTTTGCTGCGTCCAGTCCAAGTCGTGGCATTCAGTCTCAGTCTCTTCAAAATCTTCTTTTCCAAGAGGAAGACGATGAGTCTCGCTTCAATCAATTGGGAGGTTTGGATCGCTTTACGAATAGTTTCCGTAGAAAAAATTACAACATCTGCTCCCCGTCAAACAACTGGGATAAAACAGATATGTTTATAACTTAGGAGTGAAACATATAGGGAAACAGATCGGTTAAACAGATATGTTTATAACTTAGGAGTGAAACATATAGGGAAACAGATCGGTTAAAACAGATATGTTTATAACTTAGGAGTGAAATGAATATGGAAACAGCTGGGTTAAAACATATAGGGAAACAGCGATCTAAACAGATCTCTTTATAACTTAGAAGTGAAACAGATAGGGAAAATGCATAGGTAAAACGGATATGCTTATAACTTGGGAGTGAAATGAATATGAAAACAGCTTGGTTAAAACATATATTTTTAAAACTTAGGCGTGAAACAGATAGGGAAACAGCTTGGTTAAAACAGATATGTTCATAACTTAGGAGTGAAACAGATAGGGAAACAGCTTGGTTAAAACAGATATGTTTATAACTTAGTGAAACAGATATGGAAACAGCGTTCAAAATAGATATCTTTATAACTTAAGAGTGAAACAAATAGCGAAACAGCTTGGTTAAAACACATATATTTATAACTTAGGAGTAAAAAAGATATGGGAACAGCTTGGTTAAAGCAGATATGTTTATAACACTTAGAAGTGAAACGAATATGGAAACAGCATTCAAAATAGATATGTTTATAACTTAGGAGTGAAACAAATAGCGAAACAGCTTGGTTAAAACAGATATGTTTATAACTCAGGAGTGAAACAGATAAGGAAACAGCTTGGTTAAAACAGATATGTTTATAACTTAGGAGTGGAACAAATATGGAAACAACTTGGTTAAAACGGATATGTTTTTAATTTAGGCAAAGCATACGAGTATTCACTAGCCTACTCATCATTGACCAATGATTTCTGTTGAGCTACCCGGTACCAGTATCTTACACCAAGTCATAGAAATTACCATCATTGACAATTATTCACAAAAGTAAGTTCAAATGTGAAGAAAAATCATTATAGTACAATAACACGACGGAAGCAAATGTACAGGGTGGTGCGAAACTCTTGGTACACCCTGTATATATTGTTTTAATTTTCTATTTCGAATGGCTGACACGAGCTCCTGCAGTTTGGAAGAGAGGATTATTGCAAGTGTATGGACACATGATTATGTGCATTCTGGCAAGGGCATGGAGGATGGGAGACATGATCGTGTTAGAAACGGTTTTTTCCACCGCAGTATCGTCTTCTTAGTAGGGGCAAGACTGCCCAATATCTTAGTGAAGTCCTGCCACACATCTTCCATGCAATTGCTAGAATGCACATAATCATGTGTCCATACACTTGCAATAATCCTCTCTTCCAAATTGTAGGAGCTCCGGTCAGCTATTCGAAATAGAAAATTAAAACAGTATATACAGGGTGTACCAAGACTTTCGGACCACCCTGTAAGTACATAAAAATTAAGATTACGAACGCTACCAAAAAATAAAGAATGAACTCGGAAAATAAGTTTATACCACTAGTTTTTAGCTCTTGTGAACTCCATAGTAGCTATGCTAATACCTGTAGACAGCGGAGGAAATAGCTTATTACAGCGTTGGACATTGAAGAAGTGGTTCCGACCACTTATCTGTCTCGGGATGGTGAAGATAAATGCCCGTTTGTGATGATGCTAACGTCATATATTAAGATACTAATTGCCTTAGGACAATGAGAGATCTCGTTAATTCCAGGATGGAAAATGCGCTCGTACTTAACTATAAATTCTCTTTTCAAAAACAAAAATTGACTTTTAGAACATTTTCGTCGAATTGTGATACTTTGTAACTAGATTTCTTGTTATATTTTTTCTTATTAAGTCTCTTTTACTGAGTACTTTATCTATCTCACATTTTTCCCTATTTTATTCTTATATATCTAGTTCATTTGAATAATATCTACCTGTAAATAAATGTAGGGAAAATCTACTCTCTAGAAAAATACTACTACTTTGTATATTTAATATACATAACAAATACATGAAAAGTAATAAAAAGGCACTGATTTAATTGACACAGTAAGAATATCTAGGGTAAGAGATAAACTTGTGGCGGGAGGAAATCACGTAGGCCACACCAAGGACACCAGCACAATCGAAGGTTTGCTTATAAGGAAAGCATAGCCGCATTCCACAGAAGCTAGACACACCGACAGCAAGGAGAAGGGATTTCAACCATACTTCAACGCTAGATGCGCTTCTACCTCCTTATTTAACTCGGTTATCAATAATCCATTGAATGATTAAGCGAAAAAAGACAAAGAAAACATCACTCCCTGCCCGGCATTATCAATCAATTTTATCATGGCACGCCGCAGAGGGAAGCAAAGAGACGAGAGAGAGAGAGCTACAAGGAGTTACAAGGAACGTAAGCAACTTAAAAGACCTTGCGATCCATACAAAGAAGGTGATGTTGTAAGATACCTAGCTTTTCTTATATAAATATATATATATATATATATATATATATATATATATATATATATATATATATATATATATATATATGTGAGAATGGATGGGGAGAAAGAAAAGTCCAGACACTACACAGAGCTCTTTATTGACGTTTCGCCTCTTGGCTTCCTCTGAGGAAGCCAAGAGGCGAAACGTCAATAAAGAGCTCTGTGTAGTGTCTGGACTTTTCTTTCTCCCCATCCATTCTCACCTATACGTCGAGTCTTTCATGCAATATATATATATATATATATATATATATATATATATATATATATATATATATATATATATATATATATACGCCCAAGAAGACTACTCGAAAAAAAATATTCATCCGCTTATAGGAACTACTTGGGACTTGTTAATAATATTAAAGGTTAAAAGATATACTCGTACATTATAAGAGGTCTTGTTGTCCTTAAAGGAATTTTCGTTAAAAATGTAAAGCTTCCGCTATTTATCTAATGTCAGCATCTCAAATATTGGTAATGGGTTTGGAATTTTTCAAATCAATGTAATGCCCCTCTTTTCCTCGATTTTCTCAAGTTACTCATAGATGTCGTTTATGTCGATTAATTCTCTTATTAAAATTAATATTTTCACCTATGTATTTCGAGAGACAGTCTCCAACTGAGTATTTCATATACGTCACCTTTACTGGCTTCGGTTTTAGTTATTTTAGGCCTAAGGAGAACTGAGACATTATTGGAACAAGAGAAAACAAGTTGAATTTCATTTGGTAGTGATTTTCTAGAAGTACCTAAAATATTAACAGAAAATTTTAGAAATTTAACCATCGATTTATTTCAGCTGTTACCTAACATACAAAAAAAAGATGATCATGACATTGCATTGATTTAAAAAGTTCCAAACCAATTATCAAAATTAGGGATCCTGAAATTAGATAAATAGCGGGAGTATTTTAAATTTTGAAATAGAATTCTTTTGAGGACAATAAAACTTCTTATAATTTATATCTTTTAACCTTTAATATTATTAACAAATCCCAAGTATTTAAGTAGTTCCTATCAGCGGAGGAATATTTCTTCTTCAGAAACCTCTTTTATTTTCCTAAATGGATGACTATCAAAATTCTACGTCTTTTTTTCACTTAATGCGAAATTTTGTAATTAAAAAAAAAATACAAAAAAAGAGAAACCCACCAAAAAGGAAACAAACAAAATCCTCCAGATCTGTTTAGGAGGCCTACCCGCCTTCAGGCCAATTTACTTCTGCCAGCCTCCTCCAAAAAGTCAGATATTTCCTACCTGAGTACAAGGGGTAGCGACCCCGCCCATGCCGTACCGAGATAGGTAACATACGCGAAAATCACCCAGACTGGAACCATTCAACAATAATGCGCCGAACTGTCTGGGGGACAACACAGTCGTCGCAGTAAGGCGCAGGCGAGCGCTCCATCAAATGGCGGTGCGTCCTGCGAGTGTGTCCGATTCGGAGACGACAAAAAGTGACCTGAAGCCCTCACGGCATTTGGGAGTAGGTCCATGGGAACAGTCGGTGCGCAATGGCACGTAACTTTAAGTTCCCCCTTGCCTTCTTCCGCCAGGCGTCTTTGAGGGCTGACCTGATTCCCGCAAGATAGTCAGTGTAAGGAAGAGCCAAACGATGGTCTGGTCTAGTCCCCGTGGGCTCTTTGGTGCCTTGATCGGCGCCCTCATTTCCCGCAATCCCTCCGTATAAAAAAAAAAACAGAAGAGAATCTCCACATCCTTCCGGCTCGCGGCAGCCGTCGTATCACGGATACTGCCAACCTCTGGGGTGCAGAGATTCTAATGTCTCGAGAGCACCCAAAAAACTCAGTGTGCCACTACAACTTCACAATCCGGTCTTCCAACATATCACAACGTGCAATCTACGGTATCGAGGCGTGTATTGGAACCAGTTCGACCTTGAATACAGACACTGCCCCCGTTAGAGCTTAGCGAAGTGCAAACAGAAAATAGAAGCGTGACAGGACGTGTGCCCTAAAAAGTTAGAATGCAATACTCGCCTTTCTGTAGAAGCTTTTGAAGCAGAGGGATCGTTACAAATAGTAAAATGTGGTACCCTCCAAGGTGGCATCAAGGGCAAAACCAAAGACAATACCGGCCAAGTGCTACATCGAGCTACCGCAAGAGTTGCCTAGCTCTAAACCCAAAGGGCTTAGGGTATGCTTGGCGTTTCTCGATGGCATAGGTACCATCGAGATCATCCCCGAATGCAATGAGAGCTCTTGACGACTTAGGGAGACGCTGGAACCATGCGTATATGCCCCTACAATTCACTGTGTACGGCACAGAACAAGTGACTTTTCCTGGCATCGACAAACATGTTCTCAATACGGGACGTGTTTAAGTCACTGGTCAACAAACAGAGAGCGGTTTGGTGTTTCCAGTTCGCAGACTTCCCTCGGCCGTAGATGTAGTAAATTCGCATCATTAGTTGATCTTCGAATGAACAAAAGAACGGTAGAACAAAATGCTAGCTCTATCAACACCCCCAGTGCTGAATGTCACGGAACGAATAATGTCCATGAGGCGGGTACAAGTGACCCTGAAGTTATGAATATGGGCCTCCCAAGTGTAAAAGTTGGTCGACGAAAAGACCAAAGAAAGGGTGCGACACTACCATTGCCGGACGAACCGCATTTATAAATAAGTCTGGGTTAGAATGGAGCCGTGGATGGCGGCAGAAGTGCACAACTTTAGTCTTGGCCAAGGAAAACCGAAACGTGTACTCTTCGGCATAGCGAGAGATGCGGTTCAATGCCTGTTGGAGTCAAAGCTCCAATTGGCATTTGGACCGTACCAAAAGAGATCGAAAGGTCGTCCACGTAGAGCGTAGCAAGAACATCTTCCGACAGCACCAGTTGATGCTGTTGATGCTCAGGGCAAAGAATATGACATTAAGGACACTTCTCTGTGGGACACACTCTTCCTGCTCCATTGGGATGGAGAGTGTCCTCCCCCACCCGTACGCGGAATTGCTCCTCTGCCCATTGTGTGAAGAGTCCTCGTGAAACCATATCGCTATGCGCTATCTTAGGCCTTCTTCAGATCGAAAAGGGCAGTGGTGTAGTGCTGTCTACAAAGAAAGAATTTGTAGAGAGCATTTTCAGCTAAAGCAGAGCATCCGACGTAGAATGAAACTTACGCAAGCCACACTGTACAGAAGATATGTAGCCTTTTTTGTCCAGTAAATAAGCTAATCTAATATTTACCGATTTTTCTATTAACACACGTTTCCATCGCAAACGTAGGATGTTAGAGAATTTGGGCGAAAAAAAGGCTGAGGTTGATTGGTCCCCTCTCCCCTACTAGTTTGCGAAAGGCAAGCATGGAACCACTCGCCAGTAGTTTGAGAGAGTACTCTTTGTCCGAATCCTGTTGAACAAATTTGGGAGAACAGCCATGCCTCGCTTACTCGGGTGTCAGAGCATGGCGTATTGGACATCGAGGCGGGGGCAATATCCGCGCTTGAAGCGAGAGCGGAACTCACCTCGCTTAGCGTGAATATATCTTTGAGACGTTCGCCGCATCTGGAGCTAAAGTCCAGTCGTCAGCCTTCAGCGAGCCCACGAGGTACAATAAATGCCGATGGAGCAGCATTCCTGCTTGAGAATGTGAAGAGAGCGGTTGCCTAGAACGCCGCCACGAAAGCGGGTGTGAGAATGTTGTCCTATCTTTCTGGAGGACTGAAAAACTTGCCCCGAATCATTTTGACACCCCTACATACCTCTACAATAAGAGTCTTCCTTTTGAATGAATACATGTACGAGGGGCGGTCAATAAGTTTTGCAATTCGGATATAAGGAAACGAGATATGAGGAAAAGTGTTTTATTATTTTTCAATATAACTACCCTCGACTTCAATGCACTTGCGCCACTTGTCCCTGAGGCCTCGAATTCCCGACAACCAGAAATCTCCCGACTGCTGTTCAATCCACTCCTGGACGGCGAGCTGGACATCTTCATCGTCCCCAAACCGGCGTCAACGCAGTGCGGCCTTAAGCTAGCGGAATAAAAAGTAGTCGCTAGGGGCAAGATCTGGACTGTAGGGGGGATGGTTGAGCTTGTCGAATCCGCACTCGCGCAGGGCAGCTTGTGCAACTCTGGCCTTGTGAACAGGGGCATTTTCGTGGAGGAACAGGACACCGCGTGTCAACATGCCGCGTCTCTTCTGACAGATGCACTTCTTCAACCCAGCCAGTTTCTCAGCGTAATATTGGCCTGTGATAGTCCTTCCACGAGGCCCATAGTCCACCATCAACACTCCCTCAGAATCCCAGAAGAAAGTTGCCATGATCTTCCCGCTGAGGGTTTGGTCCGGAACTTGATGGGAGTCGGTCGAAGAGCCCCTGCGCTTCCAGGCCATGCTTTCGAGCTTGGTCTCGGGATCCCAGTGATAAGCCCATGTTTCACCACCTGTCACTATGCGTGACTCGAATCCTGCCGGGTCTTGGTTGTACAGGAGCAGCAGCTCCTCCGAACTTTGACGACGTTGAAGTCGATCATGGGGCGTGAGGTTTCTAGGGACCCAACGGGCAGAGACCTTGGTCATGACTAAATTGTCGTGGATGATGTTGATAACACTTCCATGTGATATTCCAAGTTCTCGCTTGATTTCTTCGACTTTCACCCGTCGATTTTCGAGGATGATCCTTTCCACACGGGCCACATTGTCCTCGTTGATCACGTCTGACGGGCGTCCTGGACGGGGGTCATCTTCAAGGGACTCACGACCATGGCGGAACTCCCTATTCGAGCGAGCAATGGTTGCATAGGAAGAGGCGGTGTCGTTATACACTGCAACCATGCGTTCATGGATCTCTTTTGCATTCTTGCCTTCCTTGGTCAAAAATTTGATCACTGCGCGGTGCTCAACCTTCTCCATTGTTGAAAAATTTGTGCCTGCTGATCACTACTGCTTCTTAAATAGACAAGGCAGGAGCGTGCGGCTGCAGGTCCTGACTTGTAATAACTTATCCTAACACCGCCACAAATAGCCACCCCCCTTCCTCCGTTTTGCCCTACCGATTTGCAAAACATATTGACCGCCCCTCGTAGGTCCACCAAAAAAGAGCGGCGGGTGTGATTTGAAACAGCTAAACCTATCCCTCGCTCGACGAAACTCACCTAAGGTGAAAACGTTCGGGCGGCGCTTATAGCGGATATAGACATATTTCTTCTCTTTGTGAACTGCCTCACACTCTGCCAACCATTAAGGAAGAGGATTGCATGGAAAACCACCATACGCTCTAGGAATCGTAGTCAGGTGCAAGGCGATGAAGTTACCAGGAAAACCTCAACGGCCTCATCAACTGACCTAAATACCTTGACTGGGATTGAGACAGCGGCCATTTCCTGAAATGGGTGCCGACGAGCCCGTTCCATCATCCCTAGATGCTTTCTCGTTCGGCAGCTGCCATATATATGATATTTGAATATGAAAGTGATAACTACCAGGGAGGTCATCGCCCCCCCCAAAAAAAAAAAAATCAGGCTTTGCATTCAGAGAGCACAAAGATAGATCACGGGAGGAAAATGAAGCGGTTCTCGGGCAGTGATGCGAAAACTCATCCACATTTAGGACACCCATCTCTAGTTCCTCGATAAGATCGGCAAGGACTTGGCTCCTAGGATTAATCGAGTGTCTGCCCTGAAGGGGTGTATACGGTTTAGGTCTCCGAGCAGGAGAAAGGGTCTAGGCAACCGTGCCACGACTCGGTGGATGTCCCCCGCATCGAAGTCTGCTGAAGGTGGAATGTACGCGGAAATAACAGTATACCTATTGTCCAGGTGCAGCTGCACAGCTACTGCCTGAAAGGAGGTGTATAAAGCGAAGAGAAGAATGGAGACATCATGCCGGGTGTAAATCGCGCATCCTCTTACCCGGCCGCCATCCCATGGTGGTGGGGTCGCAAAACCCTTATACCCCGAGAGGGTTGGCAGGGGGCACGCGCCCAGCATGGTCTCCTGCAATAAGATAGCTAACGGGGAACGGAAGGAGACGAGCCTCCAAGTCTTTGCTTGGGAGTTAAAGCGATATAAAGCTCGTAATAGGGATTTTTCATCGCTTTTTCCCCACTTGCGCTTGATGTTCATTCATCCACTCTTTTTTTACGTGATTTCAAGCGAACTACAACTAAGTACATTCTTACATCCCCTATTATAAGTACATTCTTACATCTCCTCTTATTACTCCTAGTTATTGTATAATTTTCATTATACTTGGATGTATATTTCATCCTGCACCATATACTTCAAGGAGGAAAATTGTTGGTGGCAGTCGGCAGAATAAAAAATTTGATCATAGAATAAGTGGAAGAAGGAAATGAGCAAAAGGAACTAGAAAAAAACGCCTCTCAGAAAGAGAACGACGATGGGGTTACAGTGATCAAAGAGGAAACACGCAAAGAAAGGAATACCTTGTGAAAGCGGTGACAACCTCTAATATGTTTGCTGCTTTGAAAAATATGGGGGTTGCGACAGGCGCTACTTGTCGGGAACTCCCATATCAGGAACCACAACAAGTCATGGATAAAAGCCGAAAACACCAGGCGACGTGTAAGATGTCTCCAGTGTAGGGATAAAATGACTGTGAATAGTATAGGAATGCCCAGAGGGCATTCCTATACTATTCACAGTCATTTTTTTCGCAATTTACAAACGCGCATTTCGTGAGAGCACATAGACAGTTAGAGAAGAAACCAGATAGACAACTTAAAGTAGAAACTAGACCTAATGTTGGGACAACGAGACTGAACGTAGAAAACAGACCTGAGAAAAACAGGGCGTAGAAAACTGACCAGAAAGATTGAAAGCTAAAAGGACACCACATCGATTGAACGAAAAGAAAGCAAAACGGCGAAATGAGAATCGCTTCCTCTTGTCTTGAGCCGAAGTTCCATTGCTTAACGACCATTCCGAGCGAACTTTACACACTTTAAGCCTCTGTGTCGCTATTTTTCTCTCGCCGGACCGCTCAAGTGGATGAGCTTTATGCGTAAGTCGACTTTTCTGGCGTTTATCTTTTGCTGACGTTGCCAGACCCCATGTCGAGACCAGAATCTTAAATATCGTTATGGTTTGGTCGTCGTTAACGGGTCCACTTTATACCGTTGTCTCCCGACGTCCTCTCTACAGTTTATTGCCCCTTTGTTCATCTTCTACCTTCTTTCCTATGTCGTCGTCAACATGTGTGAGTTTTTATTTCCTACATTTTGACCGAACTCTATTACAGGTCAAAGGAAAGTGTCTAGCCAATTTATTTCCACATGCATTACCCTCAATTGCTAACTTGGTACTAGCGTTTCTATACATTTGCACTCGAGGTGACTTACTGCTAACTCGAGATTACTCACGACAATCGAGTTTTATCGCCTGCAACCTTAATCTCTCTTTATTCTTAGTTCTGATTAATACATTATATTTATACAAGTTTCTATTTCGATGTAAATATAACATTAAAGACTAGTGTACTGTATTTAACCTTAGAGATAGTAATCATACATACCTACGTTAGTTAATGAATCGTTGCCTTTTCTGCGGCTGCCTTTTCTGTAGCTGACTTGAGAATAACAACAAACCAAGGTAGACGTTACTATAGGGTTTATGTCATGTGTTGAAGCCTCTTATTCTCTTTTTTTGCTATTGTTGTTATAATTATTATTATTATTATTATCATCATTATTATTATTACCATTATTCTTGTTATCATTATTGTTATTATTATAATTATTATTATTCTTATCATTATTGTTATTATTATTATTGTTTTTATTATTATTGTAATTATAATTATTATTATTATCATTATTATTATTATTATTATTATTATTATTATTATTGTTATTAGCACCATCATTATTGTTATTATTATTATTGGTATTATTATTATTATCATTATTATTATCGCCACCTTTTCCTTCCATTTTCGGGGGTGGGGGTGGCTCTCAATCGGATAAAGAAAACTGACATAAAGATCAGAATGACAATAACTCACAAGCAAACGGGCGACAGTGGTCAGTCTTAGTAGGGGGAGTAATATCACAAAATAACGATAATACTGCGTTTTGTCACCGCTCAGCGAGCAAGGAACCCTTCGTGGCTCTAGGGAGGCACCCTTTCCACGACAGGGGAGTGTGGATCGGAACCCTTTGAGCAGATTCAGTAGTCGGAAGAGTGATATGTTGTATGTGCGAATGAAGTTTGTTGGTTATGCCTCATTCAATGTGGCAAATGGCCACATGGGATTTGTGCAGGATTTATTAACGATGAGAAGAAAAAATCCTGAATTAAGGTGACCAATACAATGGAGCTAATGCCGAGAGAAGCGTGACTGGTGACTGCCCCCAAAGAGCTTCTCGAATTAGGTCAGCTCGTGACGCATTCATCTTTCGTCAGCTCCAAAGAATCGAATGAGGCAGGAATCTCTACCGAGGCAAATAAAGGGATGGTGTTTATTCCCTTGCCAATGGAGATGAGAGTAGCGTGACTTACTATTAGACTATTTCAAATGGAAGAAAATGTTTGTCCTGTACTATCATCCTCTATCTAATAGAGAGGAAACTATGGCGCTCTATTATAATCCCATATCTAAAAGGAAAGAAACTATAGTATCCCTCCTGGTCAATGTCACAACACATAAAAACACTAAACAAGCAAAACAAACAAAACCAATACGAAATTAGGCAAAAAAGACGAGAAATATAACTTAAGGAAGAAGTAGTAAGCACGGTGTCGGGCGGAAATGAGCCTCCCAGCGACACCAGAGCATGCGACCCACACCAGAGAGAGTCATATAAAATGGAGGAGTTAGCATACTCAAGAACGTCGTAGAATTCACAAGTCTATGTGCACGAGCTCGTCCCAAATACAAGGGAAAAGCGATAGCGACCTCGCTCGTCCCGGTACCGGGATAGACAACGTGCGCAAAGATCCTCCAGACTGGGACATTCAACAAGAAAGTGACTTAAGGCTGCCGAGGCAGTAGTAGGAGGGTAGGTCTACGGGAACAATCGCGGCATGATGGCATGGCACCAAAATTTAATTTTATCCTCGTTGTCTCCCATCTTCTTTGCCAGGTAGCCCGGAACGCTTACCTGATTCCTTCCATGTAGTCAGTGTGAGGAAGAACGAAACGCTGGTCTCTTCGGCGCTCTCATTCTTTGTATTCTTCTCATGTCCAGGAACACGGCAGAAGATAACCTCATCAGTCACCGGCTCGCGGCGGCGACCGAAGCCTCAAGGAAATCACGAATCATGGGATGCGGCGATTCCAATTTTCCAATGACACTCAGGGCGATTTGGGATAAGAAATATATCACTTTCCGGTCTCCGAACCGAGCACAACGCGTTATCTTCTGAACCGAGCACAACGCGTTATCTTCCAAACCGAGCACAACGCGTTATCTTCCGAACCGAGCACAGCGCGTTATCTTCCGAAACGAGCACAACGCGTTATCTTCCAAACCGAGCACAGCGCGTTATCTTCCGAACCGAGCACAACGCGTTATCTTCCAAACCGAGCACAATGCGCTATCTTCCGAACCGAGCACAGCGCGTTATCTTCCGAACCGAGCACAACGCGTTATCTTCCGAACCGATCACAACGCGTTATCTTCCGAACCGAGCACAACGCGTTATTTTCCGAACCGAGCACAACGCGTTATCTTCTGAACCGAGCACAACGCGTTATCTTCCAAACCGAGCACAACGCGTTATCTCCTGAACCGAGCACAGCGCGTTATCTTCCGAACCGAGCACAACGCGTTATCTTCCAAACTGAGCACAACGCGTTATCTTCCAAACCGAGCACAGCGTGTTTTCTTCCGAAACGAGCACAACGCGTTATCTTCCAAACCGAGCACAACACGTTATCTTCCGAACCGAGCACAACGCGTTATCTTCTGAACCGAGCACAACGCGTTATCTTCCAAACCAAGCGCAACGCGTTATCTTCTAAACCGAGCACAGCGCGTTATCTTCCGAACCGAGCACAACGCGTTATCTTCCAAACCGAGCACAACGCGTTATCTTCCGAACCGAGCACAACGCGTTATCTTCTGAACCGAGCACAACGCGTTATCTTCCAAACCGAGCACAACGCGTTATCTTCCGAACCGAGCACAGCGCGTTATCTTCCGAACCGAGCACAACGCGTTATCTTCCAAACCGAGCACAACACGTTATCTTCCGAACCGAGCACAGCGCGTTATCTTCCGAAACGAGCACAACGCATTATTTTCCACACCGAGCCCAACGCGTTATCTTCCGAAACGAGCACAACGCGTTATCTTCCAAACCGAGCACAACGCGTTATCTTCCGAACCGAGCACAACGCGTTATCTTCTGAACCGAGCGCAACGCGTTATCTTCCAAACCGAGCACAACGCGTTATCTTCCGAACCGAGCACAGCGCGTTATCTTCTGAACCGAGCACAACGCGTTATCTTCCGAACCGATCACAACGCGTTATCTTCCGAACCGAGCACAACGCGTTATCTTCCGAACCGAGCACAGCGCGTTATCTCCCGTACTGAGCTATAGAACTTTTGGGGAAGGCCGGCCTTCTCCCCTTTATTTAACTAGTTGTTTTTTTTGTAACTTTAGTAGGTCGCACGTTCATGCGCCGGGGGACCTCCCCCCGACGCCGGAGCTTGCTTCCTGCTCATTGCCTTTTTCCTTTTTATAAATTTTTATCGTTGTTTTTTTAATGTTTTTTTTGCATCTTATTTTAAAGATACCTAGTATTAGGCAGTGTTGACTACGGCGACTAATGGCCAAGTAGGCAGTCGCCAGATGAGCCCTTAAAATTTAAAAAAAAATTCCGCACCGAGTGGTGTATTGCAACCAGCTCGGCCGTGAAGAGAAACGCATCCCCTGGTAGAGTCTCGCTGATTTCAAACAGAAGGGATACGGCGTAGAATCTGGCCTCTTCGCCGGACTTGAGCAATCCGTATACATTGGCACGGATCCAACGTGACACAAAGTGTGCTCCAAAAAGGTCTGCCACAATATCCTTGTCGCTGTGCAAGCTTTGGGAGCAGAGGCGTGGCGAAAAATAGTCAAAGATAGTGCTATCCAGGGTGGTGCGCCGGAAGGTGGGTAAAATTCGCACCCGTAGTCAAGCTTTGAGCAAACAAAGAAACAATAAAACAACAACGAGGTAGTCCTATCAGTACCCAAAGTGCTGAGCGTCACGGAACGAAGAATGTCCGTGGCATAGATGCAAGAGACCCTAAGGCTGCTAATATGGCACCTCCAGGTGATGCGTCAGTCAAAAAAAAAGACCAAGGAAACAGTGCGAGTACACCACTTCCAGGCGAACCCCGTTTAGGGACAAGTCCAGGTCGGGGTGTAGCCGTCGATAGCGGCAGAAGTGCGCTACCTTAGTCTTGGCCAAGGAAAACCGAAGCCTGTGAGCTTCGGCATAGCGAGAGACGCGGTTCAATGCCTGTTGGAGTCGACACTCTAGAGTTGGCATCTGGGCCGCGCCAAAAGAGATCGAAAGGTCGTCCATGTAGAGCGTAGCGAGAACATCTTCCGGAGTCACCGATGTGATACCATTGATGCTCAGAACACCCTCTTTCTGCCTTATTAGACCGGAGGAGGCCTACCTCCAGTACGCAAAATCGACGATCTTGTAGAAATTCAGAAATAATAATTGGTAGAAGTCCCTTCGCCCCCATCGTGTGGAGGTTCTCTATAATATCGTATCGCTAAGCGGTATAATATTTCTTCTCAAGATCAAAAAACACCGTGGCATAGTGCGGTATACGAAAGCAGGCCTCGTAGATTGCCTTATATAGATAAAGCAGAGTATCCGACCATGAAGTGGAATTTGCTGAGGCTAGATTAGAGAGATCTCTTCCCAGTTTTCGAAAAGCGACCACAATAGCCATTCACTGAGAGTCTGGGAGGATAGCCTCTACCAAGATGCTGTAGCAGAAATGTCATGCCTCGCTCACTTAACTGTCAAAGTATGACATACGGAACATCGTCCAGACCAGGAGCGATTCCCGTGACGAAGCTAGAGCGGAACGCAACTCAGCGTAAACATGTCGTTGAAGTCCAGTCGGTAAGTCGGTAGCTTTCACTGACATCACGACGTGCATTATATGCTGTCGGAGCAGCACCCAAGCAAGATAATGTGGAGAAAACGGTCAAAAACGATTTCGCCACGGGCGCGGTCTGAATTTGCGAACATTCTAAGAATCCTTTTGACATGCTCCACACCTCTGTCAGGAGAGGTCTTCCTGTTTAGTGAAGACACGTAAGCCTCCTAGAAGAGCTGTGGTCGCGTTTCAAAACATACCAAACCTAGCCATCATGCGACGATGAAATCATTCGGGGAACGCTTATAGCACATATAGGCGTATCGCCATCCTCTGACGGCCGTCTCACAAATCGGAAGACCACAGGGGAAGCTGACGGAGTGCAAAATGGCCAGACGTTCGAGGAATGGTAGGTCCACTACGATGATTTTCCGGGATAAAAACTCAATGGCTTCATCAATCGACATTTATTCCTCGACTGGGGTATAGAAATCAGTCCTTTCCTGAAATTTATTCCACCACACTCATTCTAATTACAACCGAAGCGATTTCGTAGACTGTGGCTCCCTTGAAAATTATATTTAGATAGAAAAGAAGTCACTACCAAGGAGAAAATCGACCACCTCTCATCTCATATCAGGTTATGCATCTAGACAGCAGAGAGGCAGATTGAGACAGGAAAACGAAGTGGTCCTCGTACAGTGATTTTTAAACTCATCTAAATTTAGGACCCCTATCTCTAGTTCGTCGATCAGGTTGGCAAGGACCTGGCTTTTGGGATAGATCAAGTAGTTTTCCCAGAAGGGGTCTGTGATAGAATGATCTGAGGCTGCCATGCCTCAGCCCCTATCACATGTCGAAACTCATGCTTCCCACGTGCAGCATGCGAGAGAGAGTAGAACGGCGTCTTATCGCCCACTATTCCCAAGTTTAATCAAGGAGGTTCAATTCCCCCGTTTGCCTCCATGCGTCGATCTGGCCAGATTGAATTAGGCTTATGGGAAGATAAAATATTTTCCCAAGCCCTACCGGGACATTCCATCGAAGTCCCCCCCCCCCATTGTCCCCTACGCCGAGGGGCTTGCCCCAGCTATTTATGCGATAGAATTTCACGTTTGAGGCAGATCCCGATTATCTTCGCGAGGCATCACGCCGATCCGGTCTCCCTTATGCACCTAGGAACTCTACCCCGAGAACCCCCTTATTCTTCAGAAGAGAACAATATCCTTTGAGTGCCAAGATTCGAGCCCCTCGAGACGCCAAGTCAACAGGGCCCCCCTGTTGTTCAGAAAGAGAACAACTTTAGAACAGTCATTGTTCTTCAAGCCCGTTCGAAAAGAAATGGTTCTCACCCCCCCTGTTGTTCAATAAGAGAACAACTTTAGAACAGTCATTGTTCTTCGAGCCCGTTCGACAAGAAACGGTCCTCGTTCCCATGATATCACGTCAGTGGTAATTTAATTCCCCCCTTTTTAACGTTCTTCAAGAGAACGCTTGGTTACACCAATAACCTCAATTGTTCATCCAGAACATCTCCGATATCCTGTCTCAAGGATCGCTCGTACTTCCGAGCGTCACTTCGCTCTCACTCCTTGAAATCAGTCCTTTCCCCTCGTTAAGGACAACCCCCCTAAAGGCCCCTTCTCCTGGAAAAGAAATCGCCAGTTGGACCGAAGATTCCTTTAAATCGCCTTCCTCTGCCACGACGACCTTATAAATACGTAAGCTACGCATTACATTTAACTAATCAACTTTGTGTCAACGCAACTCTGTGCTTTAAACGGATTTTAGCCAACCATTCTCCTTCTTGTTTGTTTTGTCATTTTAAATCCCTCCAAATCTTAATCCTCCGCTTAGTCAATATTCCCATGACCTTTTTCGTTTCATGTGTATCTCCCATTTTAATTCCCGGTCATGTAAATATTTTCCGTGTGTTGTTTTGTTAGATTAATTAATAAAATTCTATTTTATTAATTTTTGCAATATTATTTATACTTGGGCTCCGTCTTACTTCTTAAGTATATTGAAGATAAATAAGCCCTCTCCAGGCCCATTTATTTATTATGTAGTCATTCTCGGCCATCTGATCACCCGCACTCGAATATAGAATAATCCCCACAAAGAATATATATATATATATATAGTATATCGTCGGAAGCCTATTCTACGACAGGGTAACTACCGTTTAAATCCCAGAGAAGAAGAATGAGACTGGAAACAATGCCATGATGACGAAAAATTCCCCCGTGTCGAAGTCGGCTGATGGTGGAATGCACACAGATGTAGATTCGCCTGCGACTAAAAACAGCATAACTCCAATTTAGTTGTAGCTGCACTGCCTGAAACGGAGGTATTTAGAGCGAATAGAATAACTGAGACAACATGCCGGGTGTAAATTACGCATCCTCCTGCTCTACCTCCATCCTGTCGAGGTAAGCTCGCAAAGCCCTGATACTCTGAGTCGATAGGCAGGGAGCACGCGCCCAGCATTGGCTTCTGCAAAAAGATAGCTAACGGGAAGTGATGGTCTTCTAAGGAGTATTCCACGAATTCTCTCTCGCATAAATCACCCCTTTCACGAAATTCAGGGTGGAGTGCATTATCACATTCACTAGCAAGTCATTGTGTGTCTAAAGAGTAGTAATAGGGGCCACCTCAGAATGGTCAGACGCATTCGCCAGAAGGCTCCCGTCCGAGAAACGGGTCACCTTCGGCTCTCTACAAATCAATTTAGCTAATACTATCCTATAAAGGAAAATGTGTCGTTTGTTCGACTTGCTCTCATCAGTCAAGTAAATAACTAGAAAACGTTTGAAGCCAAAGGGCTCGAAAACACCAAGTATTCTCTCAGTGAGGCATCGGCGTAATCGAGGATCCATTCACCACACTTGTAACTTCCGGTATTTTTCTGGGTCTCCCCGCCCGAGGGCGCCTCTAGGCCGGCCGTGCCGGTCTTGGCATAGTCTCTTGCCAAAACGGCAGCGCCTCCCCCCCCGCCCCCTGGAGGAAGAGGCAGCAGGGTCAGCCAGATTATTGTCCTAAATGGATATCTTGGCCGGCAAAGGGGCATTAGGAGGGGGTATGAGGTCCCTCCTCTTATTGTGAGTCCTTGCGGGACCGGACCACCTCAATTGGACCATGCCCAGAGGTGTCTGGCACAAACTCCAGGTTTGCCACCAAGGAATACCCTATATCTTGGGGGAGGGAGGGCGCCTGCGAGATTATCTCAACTCTAGGAGGTGCTTAACGCCCCCTCCCCTTCGCAAGGTGCCGTATATCCCGGCATGCAGAGACCTTGTATTGCAAATTATATGTATAACCATATAGTACAGGAGAAATAGAAATTTGATGTGAATGAGCACATGAGACAAGAAACAAGATGTATTTTAAAGGCAAGAGAAATGGCCATTGGTGTGAAATACTGTTCCATGTAGCTTAATTATAAAACCAGATTCGATTCCCATGACATTATTTCTGTATGGATTGCCTTCATTGTGCCGTCCTTTGCCCTCCTTGATATCTGTATCTTTCAATGTCCCTTTCTCTTTCTCTTGTCCTATATGGTTATACATATAGCCTGCAATACAAGGTCTCTGCACGTCAAAAAAACAAATCCATGTCATTGCATGAATTCAAAAAGCGAATGTCCCGAACGTTACAAAAAAAGCGTAATAAATTCATACATCAACCGCGCGTTCACCCATTGCTCAACATGGAAAGATACACACGAAGAACTCGACCGTGCTACACAAATACCCGTAACAAAAATGGTTTCACAAAAGGAGACATACACGCCGCTATCCGCAAAAAGATGGCATATATCACCTAAAGACTACCAATCAACAAGCAGAAAAGAACATCATTAAACTCTACTGCAAGAACATCATGAGCACAGCCTAAATAAACAGATGAAAGAGTTATAAAGGAAATCATGAACAGAGGAGTTAAAGCAACACAAAATCAGAATAATATATCCCTCATAATTTACTACAACAACAAATACACCTCCAATCTCATAATGAAAAACAACCCCGGACCAAATCTAACACCCAAACAAAGAAGTCACCTGATATATGAATATAGTTGTAAAATGGGAGACTGTGAACTCCAACCTCATTAATATATCGGAATGACCGAAACAAAGCTAACATGAAGAATGACCTATCACTTAAGAAACGATGCCCCATGGACACATACGTTGGAAAAACATGGAAAACAACTGGACCGTAAGTTACTTGAAGAGAAAACCGAAATCTTAGCACACACCCCAAACCGACGACAGTTGCTTATATTAGAGGCCATATACATAAAGGAAAAACAGCCGTAATTAAATATTCAAACAAATGCACAATTTATCTTGCCTTCCTTCCGTCCACCTGTCCCTAATAATAATCTCTCCCCTCTTAATCCTGTGACCATTATAGAGTCTAAACTATTTAAGGAAATTCCATATTCTATAAATTTGTCGTATAAATGTTAACACAGCTAATCACATATATAAAAGCTCTGTATCTTACTCCCTAGTCACAACTGTTTAGCCTTTGAAAAGGTATGTGTATTTTCTCACGTCTTTCTGATGAATTTTGAGGAACTAATCCACGAGACCAAGACCGAAAGCGGAATATAAGACAAATCGAGACACTCGAAAAGAAAACAATTAACGAAAAGTTAGTAGTTGCCTTCAATAAAATATGTTGCGAAGAAAATCTACTGCCCAACTATATGAATATATATATATATATATATATATATATATATATATATATATATATATATATATATATATATATATATATATACATATGAATTTGGGCAGTATATTTTCATTATGGCTGGTTTTATTTTAAAGCGACCGCTAATCTCGCATTAATAATTTTCTTTTCAATCTTCTTGATTTGTCTTATGTTCGCCTTTTCTTCGTGGTTCAACCCGTGAAAATAAGCCTACTAAAGTTCATTAGTCACTGATATTTATTAATTACACAAAGATGGAAGGAAATTAATGCACCTTAGCACATTATTTTATTACACTGATGCGTTTCGATACGACATGTATCATCTTCAGAGTTATATTGGCAAATTCATACATGTATTCCAATTTGTGATTAGCAGGTGATTAGTGGCTAGGGGGCATCTTAACCCCCACCCTTTCACCGGCCGCTTACTTACACTTCTTCCACCGGTCTCTCCCTACCTCATCAGCTAGCTAGTTCGCCTACACGTATCTACGTTCCGTTTGTCAGTTGGTTAACACATTTTTTTATAACATATAAACTGGAATACATGTATGAATTTTCCATTATAACTCTCTCTCTCTCTCTCTTTCTCTCTCTCTCTCTCTCTCTCTCTCTCTCTCTATATATATATATATATATATATATATATATATATATATATATATATATATATATATATATATATATATATATGCGTGTGTGTGTGTGTGCATTTTTAAATATATAACATATGGTGCGGTTATTGTAAAGCAATCTATGACACACCCGCTGCTTAAGGCACCCAGAGGGACACACTAGTCACCTCCATAGAAGATCAAGTTTCGGTAACCCATTTCTTTAGGGTCCTTCGAAACCCCGGTCGAGATAGGTGCTTAATACTTTGACTTCTCACTGTTTTACAGAAAACACAAAGGAAAAAGTGAAATAATCGATGGAAAATGTGACACTGAATTCAATTCACTGAGTTGATTAGATAAAACTGGTTGGTCGCACAGTTAACCAGTGTAATTTTCAAAATCTACACATAAAATTACCCTCTCCCCCCTCAAAATGCTGTTCTCATTTTTTTTTACTGGTATAATGCTATTTACATCGCTAGATGAATTTGTGGATCTATATTAAAATTATATCGTGATTTGACATTCATTATTTAATATTTAATTGTTTAATTTGGTTTATTATTTTACTAAAAAGTTATCGTAGCTTTTTTCATGGTATATGTAGTTGATAAGCTGGTTACTTGCGGTAAAGTGTTCCATACTCGAGCTCCGCTGTTGCTGAAGGTGAAGTTTTCAGTCGATGTTTTGAATTGCCACTTCAGTAGCTTTTTATCGTGTTTTCTCGTCACTGCCATATCTGCTAAACTAAACAAGACTTCCTCAATACTGGGCATATTTCTCATTTTTATATGTTCCATCTGTTTTCTCCTGTGGTCTAAGCTAAACATTGATTTTTTTAAGCCTTTCATCGTAGTTTATAAGTCCTATATCGCGTATCATTTATATAGAGAGGCTCTGTTTGAAGTCCTAACAAGGAACGGCATAATTTAAGATTGGTCTAACTAGCAAAGTGTATAGTTTGAGAGTAGTAACGTTAAATTTTTTAGACCAGCAGTTGCCAAAGTGGGTTGTACCGTCAGCGTGGGAGTATTTAGAACATTTTAGGGGGCGATAGAAAATTATAATGTTTGTTTCGAATAAGTGGAAGAAAATATTTAATCTCAGAAGTTTGTCAATCGTACGTCTGGCGCTGCCATTTTGTGACACCGTGAATGTATTGTGGTAAACGTATTGGGACTTTCAAGAATATTTCCGAGCGTTCACCAGTGACATTACCATTAATTGATTTTCCTGGGTCACTGGTCAAATGTCTGTCGAAAATTAGGTCTGGTTTAAGACTAATGCTCTTATCTTCGTGTCAATTTGTGTCTGTCAGGTGAATTATTTATTAAATTAAATGTGTAAATTGAATAAAATCATTTATTAAATTAAATTATAGAGATGAATGTTTTTAAATCTTTTATTTTGGGGGGAATTAAACTCCATAGTTATGGATGAAAATCGACAATTAAAAAAGAAATGTAGACAGTAATATGGATTTATTTTTTGGCAAATTAACCAACCAACAACCAATGTGTCAACTTTGAGAGAAATCATTTTCAAATGAGGCCATAAATCCGTTCACACTGTCTCATCATATAAAGAAGATTCACTCTTGCCAAATAGAAAAAAGAACTAGCATATTTCCAAGCTCTTTGAGACATGTTTCAGAATAGGAAAACCATACAAACTATGTCCGATTATAAGTCACAACGAACTGGCGATGGATTAACAGCTTCATACAATATCTCATTCATAATTACCAAGTCAGGCAAACTTTATACTAGTGTAGGGGAAATTATTTTGCTATCAATACAGGAAGCTCTTCGCACTGTAATTCACCATAAATCTTCAAATGATGTTAGAAAAACAACCCCGCTGACCAATAATTCTGTTCAGAGAAGAATTGATGAAATGGCTGAAGGTATCGAACAAAACTTGTTCAATCTCCTGAAGATGCAGCCATTTGGGTTACAATTGGATATGTCTGCATTGTCAAGAAAAGAAGCATTACTTCTAGGTTATATGCGTTTCGTTAAAGAAGAGAAAGTTATTCAAAAGTTGCTGCTTTCAAAGGAACTTTAAACTAACACCAAAGGTGATTCATTGTTTTCGGTTGTTGAATACTTTTTGAATGAAAAAGAAATACTAAATAACAATATTATTGGCCTGTTAGACAGATGGCGCACCCGCGATGATTGGTTGTTATCGAGGTTTTCTATCATTTTTGAAGAAAAGTTTACCCAATGCTTTTACAGTACATTTTGTTATTCACAGAGAACATCTAGTTGTAAATAACTTAAATGATCGACTTCACAAATGCCGTTTAATTGTGATCACAGCAGTAAATAAAATCAAGGCCAGTGCTCTTAATTCTCGATTTTTTAGACAACTTTGCAGCGCGAATGATGAGGACTACAATCACCTGCTGTTAAATATGGAAGTCAGATGGTTATGTAAATGTCATCGTGTTTTGTAAAGAGTGAAATGTAGTCCACTTATTCCCGAATTGGAAGCCTGTAAAGTTAACAAAACTTACCTAACAGATTTGTTTACTAGGTTCAATACCATAAATTGGCACATAGAAGGTAGTAACACAAATCTTCTAAAATTGAAATCAATATTTTTTTCTTTTGTAGCTAAACTATCAACATTCCAACGCAATATTGAACATCAAAATCTAGTTCAGTTTCCAAACCTTACTAAGTTAGGGCGCAATTTATCAGACGACCTCCTTAAATTATATTGTAACCATATCAAGATAAATATGAATGTACACTTTCAGGAACTTGTTACCATGTAGTTACCTGACTCAGGGGACATTTGCACAGATTTGGGGATAGTGGAGGAAGATCTAATTGTTCTAAAATGATTTTGAATTAAAACCACGCTTTAAAAACTCATATAAGGATTTTTGGCTTCAAAGAGAAATTCTATAGCTATATTTAATCCTTTTGGATGAAGTAGAACTTTATAGTCGTGTGTCCGTGACTCTATAAGTCACTATGTCGGTCCGTATTTTGGTCGATCGGATGGTAACAATTTTATTTATCAATGAGTTTTTTTTTTTGGGGGGGGGCAAGAACATCGTAACTATTTGGCCGATTCTAACGAAATTTGAAACCCTTATGTCGTGTTACATTCTATTTCGAATGGTAGAATTGCCAAGGTGCTCCCAAGGTTAGTCCGGAAATTATGTAAAGAAAACTAAATGCCTGTCGGATTGCCCTGCTTGTCGAAAGTTTTGAAAATCGTAAGGTCATATAAGTCATAACAATTGAGAGCACGCGACTTAGGTCTGTTGACCTTGTTCATACCTTTCCCCACCCCCATATCTCGTAGAAGGGGGGGGGTTCAGTGCCGTGGCTTAACTCCTCCCGAAACAAAAAAACCGGTTTCAAATGATTAAACGAGGTGATTTGAAGCTTCTGCTTAGTGACATAAAACCTGACGTTTAAACGCTATCAAAGAAACACCAAATTCATCACTCACATTAAAATATTTGAAATAATTTAAAAGGTTACTTACTTCCCCCCACCCTACAACAACAACTACGTCTTTGTGAGGTAGGTGGTCACTAGACAGGCTACCACACTCAGTGTGTAGATCCACAGGTTGGTAAGAGAGGGGATGTGTGTAGGGAGTGTTTGTGTTAGGTTTGGGCAGTTTATGAGTTGGTTGGGCTTTGGTTGCATATGAATGTTGGTGTCGAGGTAAGGTTTATTCTATGTATTATTGGAGTGGCCAGTGGAGTTTAGCGGAGTGGCCAGTGGAGTTTAGCGGAGTGGCCAGTGGAGTTTAGTGGAGTGGCCAGTGGAGTTTAGTGAGGTGGCCAATGGAGTTTAGTGGAGTGATCTAAAAGTTTATTACTCTAAATGATTAAGTAGTTTCAGGAAAATAATTGACACCATAAATCTGAATATTAATGATGAAAGCTTACTGGTGTTTGTGGGGGAATTCCACGTGGAATTTTTTTTCCAGCACGGAAGTGACGTCCATGCGTGAAAGAAAATTCTAGAATTTGGTTAGGCTTAAATTGGTAAGCCTCCCACCCCCCCATCCACACGCGGTAGCCTCGAACCACGTCCACCTCGACCCACCTTTTCGCGGGTTAGAATCACCTGGGCGTGAAGGTTCGAGGCCATTCGAGAGTAGCACTGGCCAAACACCCCATGTGTCCCCCACCCCTGCGGGGGGAGCCTCAGGTATATAGGGCTCGTCTTCCAGGTGAGAGATACAGAGTTGAGGAGTCCCGCCAGGGTCCAAGAAGCATTCCCCTAGTTCCAAGTCAGGTGCTTAACAACGATGCAAAGTGACGGCTGAACTTTTCGTGTGTTGGAATTAGCCCAGCCAGTGAGGTATTTCCATTTGAAGATCGCCACCGAGCGATTTTTCCGACTCCACTCATCAACTCTTGTTGAAGCCCTCCTCGTCTTCGGGTGGCCGAAATACTCTCCCCGTACCGGACGTTACCACCCCCTTCCTTTTGAGAACCGTCATCACGTCAACTTCCCTCTCAGAAGCTCAGGGTGCTCTCGTCCTCACGTTTATTGCCTGCAGAAGACATCCGTGAAACCTTACCCTGACGTCTCACCCGGAGACGTCACAGCACGACAGTGTTCTACTATGATCCTTTATTCAAAAAGATGATCCTGTATCCAAAAGATATGGGACCAGAGTATTCTACTATTGCCCTTATCCAAAAGAGATGAAACCAAGTATTCTACTATGATCCTCTATCCAAATGATATGCTACAAGAGTACTCTACTATGATCCTCTATTCAAAGAGGCGTGACCACGGTGTTCTGCTATGATCCTATATCCAACGATATGGGATTAGAGTGCTCTATAACATATAATTTAATGGATAAAAAAAGCCACAAGGAACTATCAATGGTCATGCAAGTCAATCAAGGAGCTCTGCCAGAATCACCCATCATCCCAAAAGGGATGAAACCAAAGTGTTCTACTCCGATCCTATATTCAAAAGCGATGAAACTATAGTAGTCTACTATAATCCTCTATTCAAATGGGAATGGTAAAGAAGGATGAGCTTCCTGTCCTACGGTGACTTGAACCTTAAGGGGAATGTATTATGCGCTTCTGGTCGGTCCGCTTCTTGCTACTGTACTTGAGGGGATTCCGTCAGAATTCCATCCCATGCTCAGAATTGTCTGGCTTTTTCTTTATGAAGTGCAAAATAGATTTGTTGCGCTCCATAATTTTCCTGTCGAAATACCCCTCCCCCCTCACCATGCTTTCCCGTTGTATGTTTTATGGGCTCTATTGTTTATATGTTCTATAAACTATCGAATATCTATGGATGACTGCCGCTAGGCTTAGCTTTGCTGTGTTGCCAAAATTAATATTTTTCATAACATGTTAGAAAATTAATTATAGAGATAAAATTAAAAAAACAACAAATTTTAATGTGAATATTTTTGTGATATCGATTATTAAAAAATAAATATATAAAGTTAATTAAGCTAAAGGGAAAAAAATGGGGGAAATCTGGCAACCCTGTTTTCCAAACAAATGTGTTTCAAAATGTTTCGACAGAAATGCTTGAAATAACACAATAACGTTTTTTGTTTCTACTAAATTTAATTTAGTTTATTGTTAAATGTCCCATGTATTTTATTTATAACTAAATATACCCCAAACACTCCATCTCTTATCAAATATTAATATATTAAATTGTCACTGAACGAAATTGAGCGTAACGTGAGTTGACTAATTATGGCAACTGTACTTATAAATATATTTTGTATTTTTGTGAATAATATTAAAAAAAAAATTAAAGTCATAATTTTACTATTTATACTGTATATTATTTAGATATTTTGTATTTGAAATTTTAGTCTTAAAATCAATTTTCTGTCTCATTTAGGACTGTTTATACCTGAATAATTTTAGATTCCTTATCGCCCTACATTTGGGCTGATGTTCCAGGAGATAGCCCTCTCCCAAGCTCTAAATGGGACTGGAGCTACGTTTTATAAATTTTGTCTCCAGAATCAGAGCCGGAACCAGTGTCACTGTTTAAAAGATGAGACTGGTTTCAGATCAGTAAGTTCGCAGTACCCTGGACAGGACTTAGCGAACTTGTACATGTTAACGATAAGTAATTACAAGAAACATGACAATAAAGGCCTTATTTAGTAAACGACTAAAACAGACCAATAGTAGGGGAAAATAGCCCATTTCTAATTCTATGGTTAGAGGTATCTGGTAACACTTATTCATGGGGGATTAAAAAACATCGCTAGTTCCAAAATAGCTACTTGAGTTGAGGAAAGAAAGGTAATTTTTAAGGAGAGCGCCGCGCTATTTTTTAGCACTTTTTTCTAGCTTTTTCTGGCTATTTCTAGCTTTTTTAAGTTTTCAAGTTAGTTTTTAGGTTGTTAGTTTATATAAGTTTAATATACTTATGAATAGCTTTAAAAAAGGCTAAAAAATTCTAAAATCTAGTCAAAGAATTGGCTAAAAATATCATACGGCGCCCTTCTTGAAAAGTACAGGAAAAGAAGATTTTTTTTTAACTAGATATTTAATTTCTCCTTTCAGAAAAGAATGTTTCAACAATATCGTGTTCGAGAGCTGTCTCTACGATCTCATGATGCATGATGTAGCAGACCAATACACTTCGATGGTAAGGGTGGTTGGTAAATAGGAACCATGACCACCTTTCTACATAATCAACAGCAAATTCTAATTCGTCCAAGGATTCTTTTCTTTGTATCCTAGTTTTCGTTCAAAACCAGAATTCTTTTCTTCGTATCCTAGTTTTCGGTGATATCCAGAATTCTTTTCTTCGCATCCTAGTTTTCGATCAAATCCACCTTTAATTTAAGATATTTCGATCTCATTTTATTTTTAAGCTTATTTTGGAATAGGGAATGGAAAATATACTTACTGGAACCTAACTTATTTCAACTCGAGCTTTTTCAAATTCTACAAGTGGTAACTTAGAAAGGAAAATAAAATTTGGTAGAAGAAACGCATTATAATTATTTAATAATTCTAAGTTTCAAGGTTTTCTCCTTTTTTGGAAAGTATACATTGATAACCGAGGCTCAAAATTATGATTTAAATAGATGAAATTTGAGCTCAACCTTTGAACAATCATTTTTTCTTCTGGCAAGGGAACATCTACTGGTAGTCTAAGACAATGGGGTCTTAAGACTTCTTGGCCATCAAATGCAGCCTTAATGAAATCAAAATTTGAAGCTTAAATCATTTTATTTCTTTACTACAAAAATTATTCCCCAAAATGTCATTTTAAGGGTTAGTTAACATTAGAATTGATCATTTTTTTTTCATTTTTACCCTGATAGTCATAGTCGTTAGTTATATCTAAAACAATGCACAACTTGCAGTATATTTAACTAAAATTTAATGAATGCGACCTCTAGCTAACTTGATGGGCCTTTATCACTGGAAAAGTTCCCTAGCCCTGATCTAAGATGTCATAATTAATTTTGAGCCGATTCAAATCGAATGAAAATAAATATATTTTTTCGAAATTATTATTTTTTAATGTCAAAACAAAATTAGTTAAGGTTATGTACTTAAATACATTAGTAAATCTTAGTTTATCGGAGATAATAAAAAATTAGGGTCGTAATGGAATATTTAAGTAATAAATAATATCATTAGCCTCCCCTTACACGAATTTTAGGACCTAAAACGGGGGGGTCCTCCCCCCTCTTCTCCTCAAAAAGAAATATCTGTTAGTTTTCTTCCATACCCTCTAAGGGGATTTCAGGTGATATCAGGCTCGTATGCCTTACCTGCCCCAACACCACAGTTGCACTCCCGCCCCTAAAGCTCACTTCTATATCCGCTAGGGGGCGCCAGAGGGTTCGTGTGCCTTTCCGGCCCCAACACCACATTTGCCCTTCTGGCCCCAACACCACAGTTGCCCTTCTGGCCCCAACACCACAGTTGCCCTTCTGGCCCCAATAACAGTTGTCTTCCAGGTCCCAACACCACAGTTGCCCTTCTGGCCCCAACACCACAGTTGCCCTTCTGGCCCCAACACCACAGTTGCCCTTCTGGCCCCAATACCACAGTTGCCCTCTAGGTCCCAACACCAAAGTTGCCCTTCTGGCCCCAACACCACAGTTACCCTCCAGGACCCACAATTCACTTCCTCCAACGTCACCACTTTCTTTACAAACTCTGTCCATAAGTGGGCCTCGTTGCTATTGCGTTTCAAATTCGTGGGGAGAAAGAAGCTCCTTTCTTCACTCTGATGAAATAAGAACAAATTAAAGAGCCTCGCATCTATGCCCGACTTCCTTCCATTTCGCCGCTAATCCTCCTTAGGAGGGTCCTTCCCCCTCCTTGGGTGGGTCTACAGGCCACTAAGACAAGAGATGGGTGAAATGAGAGATTAGGCGCTCGGCCAATTTTGTCCTTTTGTGCCACAATGATTCGTCCTTTTCCCAATATTGTTCGTTGAATTGATTCATAGGGGGTTTGTGTATAACTCAAATATTTATATAATTTTACTTTTTTTTATTAAATTAAGTAGAGTTTGCCTATTTTCTGGGATGTGTTCACGGAAAAAAAATCGGCGCTTTAAGATTCGAAATTACAAACGAAGCAAGAACGTATTCATGCGCGCTGAACGAAACGTTTAGGCGTTTGCATTCATTTTAGGGAGAGATCAACAAAAAGAGCGGAGTGGCTAATCCAAAAGATGACCTATGATACCTTGACATTTCCGTTTTATTTCTAACGCAAAAACCTTTAAGTATTATTCAATATATTAAGTATAATAGGCGAGTTAACGGGTATAATTTCTTTGGTTTAATGTTATTAGTAATCAAATAATCAAAGAAAACCGATAATAATAAAATCAGAATCATATCCCTCCGCCATATAGTTCCGAACCCTCATAAGGACACTAATTATCACGAAGCATACAAAGGACCCCACAGATCTTAGGTTGCACACAAATAGGGATTTTATTGTTTGTATTTTTGAACTGTTTGTAAACAAAGACCACTTGTGAATCAAAATTTTCATTTGGTAGTTGTTGTTTTTTTATTATCACCCTGTATTTCAACTTTCTAGTCAGTAGAAATAAGATTTGTCCAAGTTCTATTTTTTTTTTTAAACTCTCGCGAGGCTAAGAAAAAGAGTTTTCTATAGATCGGTTCAATTTAAGGAAATAAAAAAACTCATAAAATAGATTTATTGGAATGTTTTTCGAGATTAATTATTGCTCTACTTCATGATGGTACTTTGTTACAATACCAGCGTCGTGGGTTTCGGGCTATTAAATGTACCAATTTATAGATTTTCCTTTATTTTTGCAAATTTAAAATTTGATGGGGGAAAGTATAAATTATTTACATTTTCATAATTACATAAAAAACCCAACTAATATTAACCTTAAAAACTTGGCAGTATCATGGCATTTAAAGATAGCGTCGCAGTTTAAGATTGTTATTACCTTCTGCGTAGTTAAGAAAATACAAATAACTTATACCCATCAAATAAAACACATCAAATCGCTCTAAATATGCAAATAAAAACAACCGAGCTGAAAACAATCGGAACTTCGCCTGTTACAAAATGAGGTAGATATATTTACTTGGGGTACAGTGATCCCTCGTTTATCGCGGTAGATAGGTTCCGAGACCGGCCGCGATAACAGAATTTCCGCGAAGTAGGGACACCATATTTACAGTATTTATTTAACGTGTATTTGGACTTTTAAAGCCCTCCTTGTACTGTTAACAACCCACCCACAACAGTACAGTACTCTATTAATAACAGGGAAATGCTTTTTAGGCCGAATGGTATCTGAAACTTAGCAAACCACGCTTTGCTAGCAGAAAAAGGACATTTTTTTAGGTTGTGAATCACTGGACATCCCTGGTTGCGGATCTTCTACGTCGTCTTCGTCTTCTTCCTCTCCTTCGTGGTCGCCACTGTCGTCCTCAGGTTCCTTAGCCGCGAAAGTCTCGTACAGGCTCCTAGCCTTTGTTTGGATGATGTTCGTATCCAAGGCTATGTTCTTCTTTGGGCAGTCGGTTATCCATACTGCCAAAGCAGCTTCCATACGGATGATAGTTTTATTACGAGCCGTAACCACTCTCTTCGCCGACATATTAAAGGTGATGGCAGCCGTCTTCCTAATGTTAGTCTCGTCTTTCTTGATATAGCTAACGGTGGATTCGTTCAAGCTAAAATGGCGGGTGACGGCAGCGAAAGTTCTCCCTTCCTTCAACATATCCAGAAGTTTCACCTTCTCAGCGATCGTCATCATTCTTCGTTTGCGTTTCGGCTCAGTACCAGCCTTGGAAGAAGCAGCACGCTTGGGAGCCATTGCAGGGGGCAAAGCTCAACGCAAAGAAACAAAAAAAATCACACACAGCACAACGTAAAGTAGTACAATAAACCACTCGGCGAGAAAGCTTGAAGCGAAAAGGCCGCGACAGGAAACGACAGTACGCGGTACTGTATACACATCGCATTCTAGATGGTTCTTTTTTTTTGTCATGTGAGTTACAAGTTCTAATACCCCTGTATATGCTATTTTGCTATTTTACGCTTGTTTTTTTGTTACTAGATTAGGAAATAATATTTATTATTAATATTTTAATGGATTTAATGAAATATTTAGGTGTTCATATATCGCGATTTTTCTAGAATTTTCCAGAAACTCCGCGATATATTTTCCATATAAATATTTTAAAAATCCGCGAAGTCGTGAATCCGTGATAGTTGAACCGCGAAGTAACGAGGGATCACTGTAATCGTATAATGGGTGCTACACCCTCCCCGCCATCAAAGTATTACTCCCACATCACTATTACAACGTTATAAAGATGTATGGTATGTTTGGTAGCCTCAATCGGAGACGCGACTATTGTAATGTTACGTTTCAATTCTTATTAACTAAAAATAATTAAAAAAAATAATTCTGTTTCGCTGAAACCCGACAACTGTAAATTATTCTCATTCTAAGGTTAAAAAATGTATTAGTAAATTTTATGTATTAACTAAATTTGTAAGCATAGTAAAAGAAGAGGTCTAACTAATTTTAAAATTTAACCATATGTCTATTTTAGGTGATAGATAATATAACTCCTTCCATAATGCAAGTTTCTCTTCTTCGTAGAAAATGACCCAATTATTGCATAAACTAATTTATTTGTGTCTAGAATTAATTTTTTTACATTAAATTTTAGGTTACATTGCAATTAGTATTTTATTTTTATTTAATTAGTAAATGATAACAAGAGTTGTTTTTTATTTCATTTTCTTCCTGATTAAAAAAAAAATAGGCTAATTCTTATATTTACCCAATTCATATTAATAATCTTGGGTAAGTGAGTCCAAGAGTCATAGTTAAAATTAAATGTTGGTAAATTCTTTAAAAAAAACTCCTCACAAATTTAAAAAACAAAAATAGAGATATTTATATCATTCGTTAGATAATTTAACAGAAAATTAATATACCATGCGCTATTAAAAAAAAGTTAGTTAATAAAAATTATTAACCACTATATCGGCGACCTAGTTTGTATGGCGTGTATTTTTTTTGCAGTGGAATATTTATTATAAACCTTAAAAAAATATAGTATAAATCATTTGCCCCCCCCCCAAAAAAAAAAAAAACCAAAGTAATAAAGTAGTTCTTCAAAAATCAGCAGATCAGGTTAATTGGGATAGGTGGTCCTTGTCTTCGTGTCTCCCGGCCAACAGCACGCATAGCGCATTGCCGCGAAGGATGGCCATGCCAATCCTTTGCTTCAGCCACAAGGTCTCGCGTGGCTCGCCGGTCTCCGCCCTGATACGCCGACCCAGTTCCTCGATGGTCTTGAGAGTCGAGGGGCCGGCTACGCATGATGTTTCAAATGCGAGGGGTTCGAAGTGGTACGTCTGCGAAAGGGCTGCGTATTTCCGTCGTTTGGTTTCCTCCGCCGCGCCGGCCGCCGATGATGGTGCTTGTGCCGACTTGATGGTGTTGCACGGGGCGAAGGTATCCACGCAGGTGGCATCCCATACCAGACTTCGCCCTTGGGCGTAGGGGAAGGTAGTCATCCCATCCGGGCGCTTTCCGTCGCCTCTGTCGAGTCCAGGCGGCTCCAAGATGGAGTGGAGTCCTGCGCTGGTCAAGGCACGCCTGATAACGTCGTTGATTCCTGCATGTCGCGGAAACCGACCAGCGCTTTTACGACAGGAGAGGGGGTGGTGCGCCAAAGTGTCTACTTCTGCTCCGCAGCGACAAAGATGGCGTTGGCAGACTGGCGCTCCGATCCTCTGAGCGACGGCGATGCGAAGAGTGTTCGCGTCCAGGTGGGTCCCCAGGGACGGGATGGGGATGGCATGGAGCCATAGGCCCGACTCCGGACGAGTGGCGGCCTTGAATCTTGCAAGCTCTACTTGATTGGCTCGCCCAGTGAGCTC
Organism: Ceratothoa steindachneri; assembly: GCA_963969495.1. Classification (NCBI taxonomy): domain Eukaryota; kingdom Metazoa; phylum Arthropoda; class Malacostraca; order Isopoda; family Cymothoidae; genus Ceratothoa; species Ceratothoa steindachneri. The sequence goes on from OZ018327.1 coordinate 19,470,177, forward strand.
CTCCAGGGTGCGCTCGGCGGTGATGGTGTCCCACTCCTTTTGCTTGGTCCTTCCACTTTCTTTTGGTTCATTCCCAGTGCGGCTTCTCGTCTTCCACTCCATGATTGCAGCGGCGGGCTGGGCGGACTCCACCAATCCAGGTACGTTTATAAGGATGGAGGCGACCAAAGGGTCCGCAGCGAGGAGTGAGGAGATGTACGATGGAAGGGCCACATCCTCAGCCCTTCTTATCCCGAGGCCTCCGAGACTGACGGGGAGGGTGGCTTGAGTCCACTGGTCCCCCTCGAGGCGCACGTTGATGATCTTGGAGAGTGCCTTCTGCAGTGTGGAATCGAAGTCTCTTAGGTTTTCGATGTCGGTATACGAGGCGGAGGTACGCAGGAGATATTGGAGCCGCGGGATGGCAAAGCAGCTCTTGAGAAGGAAGAGGCCTGTATGGGGCTCCAGGTGGGCGAGGCGTTCGGCCATCCTCTTGAGCGCGTTGGTTTTAGCACGGATGGCCCCCGGGATGGCCACCGGTGACAGCGGGGCGCCGAGCAGCGTTTGCTCTTGTTCCCTGAGTACTCGCACTCGCGGCAGGACATGGCGGAACTGGTCGGCGATCCGAATGGTGTCGACTTCGGATTCGCTGTTGTTGTTTTATTTTTATTTTATTATTTTGAGCAGTTCTTAGTTTAAGAAAATGTAAATAACATAATATAAAATTAAACTTATCATCTATAAAACCTTAAAAATCAAATAAAAACAAACATGAATTAATAATTTTTAGTTGCGGTTGATCACTGGCGTGTGTAATATGCGCCATACAAAGTAGGTCGTCAATATCGTGCTTAATACCTTTTATTAATTGAAATTTTTAGTTGTTTACTTCTCTGTTAAGTTATATATCGAATGATATAAATATATTGCATTTGCCTTGTTTGCCTTTGGGGGAGTTTTTGTAGTAATTTACCATACTGTTAATACAGGGCGTCCGAAATATTACTATGCACTATAATTTGGAAATATAGTTTCGCCAGGATCACATTGGTCAGAGACTCTCACCATCGTCCAAGCAACTAAGCTCCCAAACACCAGCGAGAATAGCAACAGTCGCAGGTGTTTAAACTCTAGATACTTCGTCGGGGCAGGGGTGGAGTCCGGAAAATGACTATAGTAAAGTACCACATGACAGTTTTTCCTCCAACATATATTGAAAACCCCACCTCTGTCCAGAAGATGTATCTAGGCAGTTTTAACACTTGCGACGGTTGCTATGCAACCAGTGTTTAGCAGCTACAGCGCTTGAGCGACAGTGAGTCTCTGACCAGTGATCCTGGCGAGGCTATATATTTTCACTTCATAGTAACCTTTTGGACACCCTGTACAAGACATAAGGGACGGGGTTTTATTTTTGCTGTTAATATATAACTTAGTCTCATTTAACTTTATGAAACAACATTTAGCCATGAAAGTATACATCATTAACAGTTTTAAATGAAATGATTTTGAAGAACGCTACTTCATCTTTTAAAGCTTTTTAATTGTTAATTTCACGAGCGGAAATTAAACTTGTGTCAAATATATTCAGAATAACAAATAAGACGGACATAACAAAATAAAAAAATATACTAACTCCAAGTAAGTAATTAAAGCTTCTAAGTCTCTGCATAGAACTAAAACACTCAGACCTCCAAATAAAGAAATAACTATGAGTATAAGATGATATTAAAACCATCATTACCCTCGTACTTGCCTCCTTTCGCACAAAGGGAGCAAAATAATTTGAAATTTGTTTTTGTTTAAAAGATCTAAATGGTAGATTGTATTTAAAAAAAAAAACGACCCAGTAATGCGGACTGGGAGCTATAAGGGAGATACGAATTCTTAGGAGAGTCATAAATATCGCTGAAAGATGTGACTTAACAAAGGAGGGTCATAAAGCTGTAAGATGTGACTTAACAAAGGAGGGTCATAATTACCACTGGAAGATGTGACTTAACAAATGAGCATCATAACTACCGCTGCACCTTTGTGACTTAACAAAGCAGAGTCATAAATATCGCTGTAAGATGTTACTTAAAAAAGGAGGGTCATAAATACCGCTGAAAGATGTGACTTAACAAAGGAAGGTCATAATTACCGCTGAAAAAAGTGACATAACAAAGGAGTATCATAAATGCTCCTCTAAGAACTGATATAACCAACGAGTCTTCTAAATAGCACTGAAGGTTTGACCTAACAAACGTTTGCCATAAATGATAAGTGATATAGGAATGGTGATTTTCCATGATCCAGTAACTCATAAAGGACGATACCAATCATGTTTGGCAAAAGGCAGATAGAGGAAATCTTAGTTCATCTACCGATTTCAATTCAGTCGGAAGAAATGGAAATTTATTTCATGGTCAGTAAATTACCTGAAATTGCTGAACTTTGTGTTTGGAATCGTGTGTTCTGCCAATTAGCACCCCTACATTCACTCCCTTTCCATCTCACACAAACTCTTCATTACAATATGAGATCATCACAACATAAGGTTAATGTGAGGAGCAATTTTTTGTTAATATTTGAGGCTATGACAAAATGCAGGTTAAATTAGAGACGGATTTTGCTTCTAAAGACGTAAATCAATGGACAAGCCAGAGTGAGGTAGTTAGAAGTATGTAGACGAGTGTCCTAATCTTTGTGTGTGTTTTTGGAGAGTTTGAAATTCAGGTTGAAAGGTTTAAAGTCATTGGAAGAAGTTGAATAGTAGTGGAAGAAAAGGAAATAATTGGTTCTAATGGAAAGCGCTCCAATGGCGGATTGGATCTCGCCTGCAAAGGAGTACTCGACTCGAGCTTGGCTCCCAACAAGTAATGACAAGGGTAGAGAAAGGGCTGGAGATACCTGACGCATAGAAGACGATGATAAAGGTCAAAAAGAGGGAAATATAATTCTAGATAACGATACGGACGAGTAAAAGAGTGGAACATAAACCTACACCGATGATGTGAAGTAGTAAAAGGGGGAAACATAAACCTACACCGATGGTCTTCCCGTTGAGGAAAGACACGTATGCCAACCAGATGAAAGCGGCGGGCCTTCTTTGAAATATATCGGCACCTAGCGCTAGTTAGATGAAATTCACCAGTAGTGAAGCATATCGCTTCTGTTTGAGGGTCATCTCACACTCGGCCCACTAGCATGGAAGCGGACGGCGTGCAAATCGACCGGATATTCTAGAATAATAGTAGGGAGATAGTAGACTTGGATAGAGAAATCATTCAATTTCTAAAATGTGGACCACAATCGAAGCTGTTTTTCAAGCGGCAACGGCCCAAAAAATTATATTTGAATGGGTAAGTGATCACTACCATGGAGGTCATCGACTACCCCCACCCCAAAACCGACTGAATCTGGAGATCACAAAGATAGATCGAGGCAGGAAAATGAAGCGGTTCTCAGGCAGCGATGCGTAAAATCATCCACATCTAGGACACCCATGTCAAGCTCGTCGATCATGTCGTCAAAGACTTGCCCCCGGGGATTAATCGAGTATTCTCTCCAGAGGGGGTGTCTACCGTTCAGATCTCCGAGCAAGAGAAAGGGTCTCGGCAACCGTGTCATGACGCGGCGGAAGTCCCTTACGTCGAAGTCGGCTGACGGTGGAATGTACGCGGAAATAAAGTATACCTCCTATCCAGGTCCAGCTGCACAGCTACTGCCTGAAAGGAAGTATCTAAAGCGAAGAGAAGAACGAAGACATCATGCCTGGTGTAAATCGCACATCCTGCCGCCCGGCCCCCATCCCGCGGTGGTAGGATCGCAAAACCCTTCTACTCCTTTGCATGCGCCCAGCATGGGACGAGACGAGCCTCCGCAGCTCCTCCCAGTTGGCCCGAAGTCCACGGCAATTCCATTGAAGAAATATGTCCTCCAGGCCTAGCTAGGAGGAGACGCGGGGGCCCTCCTCGAAGAGAAGACCCTCACGGGAATGGCCGTACGCTTCCCGGAGGTAGAACTCCAGGCGCAGTTGGCCGGACAAAGCGCTGAAGGCGCTGTTTGTCAGACAAAGCGCCGAAGGCGCTGGTGCCTTCGAGGACTTATTGGGGGAGGTTGGGCTCACCATGCGAGTCTTTTCCTCCCTCCAGCTCGAAACCTTTGGCGTGCAGGGTTGCTTCGGAGACGGGGTTTCCCCTCCCTTCGAGGATCCACCATCCATCTCCGAGCCACGCAGTCTACCCTTGGGTGGAGGCGTAGGAGCCAAAACTCCTTTGGTGCTGTCCTCTTTTCGGGGTGGGGTGGGGGATGAACTTTAGGAACCCCGTAAGAGGGCCTTACTATCTTCTTCGGGGGTGTTGGCTCCTGTAAATCTAACGTCTACAAGACCGATTCGTATGGCCGAAGCGGTGGCAGTAGTACCACCTACGCAGCGACAGTGGGGCAAATGATTTTACTTGGTAACGATACTTTTAATAATTCAAAGACTCACCTCAGGAGGACCTTGGAAGTTATATCATTCGAAAGAGAATATAAAACAACAAGAGTTTCAAATTCGTTAGAATCGGCAGAATAGTTATGATGTTATTGCTAAAACCAATTTTTTTATGGGCTAACCTTAAGAGGACTTTGACAATTATATAATTCGAAAGAGAATGTAAAACAACATATGGGTTTCAAATTTCGTTAGAATCGGCAGAATAGTTATGATGTTATTGCTAAATCAAATTAATTCTTTGGCTAACCTTGAGAGGACTTTGACAATTATTTCATTCGAAAAAGAATGTAAAACAACATAAGGGTTTCAAATTTCGTTAGAATCGGCAGAATAGTTATGCTGTTATTGCTAAATCAAATTAATTCATAGGCTACACTTGAGAGGACTTTGACAATTATATCATTCGAAAGAGAATGTAAAACAACATAAGGGTTTCAAATTTCGTTAGAATCGGCAAAATAGTTGCAATGTTATTACAAAAACAAAACAAAACGGGGACTGGCCGACCGCCTGACCGACAGACCAACCAACCGACCGACTAACCGACATAGTGAGATGTAAAGTCGCCGGTGACTAGACTCTCACCCGACTGAGAATAAAAGAGGCATGGAAAGCCAATACAATCCCCCCTCCCTCCCAATGCCTTTCAAAGTTAACAGAAAACTCTCCCTAGGATCAGAAAAGTTCATACTGTGATGATTTATACAGACACTGCCCGCTATTCAGGCGAAATTGCCTCACTCGGCGGTCTTTCAGCCATCACACCTCACTGCATACAATAACACTTGATTAAGGACCCATAAGAGGAAGAAAGTGCACCGGTAAACCTGACACTTGTGAATAGAAGAGCAAGTTTGCAAGGGGGTATGCGGGTATGCGGGATTTAAGAAAGGCAACAAGAGATAGGCGGGTTCATTAACGAGTAGAATGGTTGATTAACTATTATCATACCCTGGCGCTAAGTGATCTGGAGATGGCGTGCAGTCTACCCACGCACCACGTCTAGCGAACCGAACTCTGCCCAGGGAAGATCAGTTCATCCTAGTGCAAAGTGAGGGTAGACAAAAAGTTGAGGGGCGTAGTCGTTAAAAAGGAGCGAGGGAAAATGGAACCAAAAACTTTTACAGACCCCATCGGAGAGCTCACGTCCACCCAGTGACCGCCCTTTCCTAATCTCCAATTAGTCTGGAAGGCTGTGCAACAACTTTGGGTACCAAGTGAAGCAGGTTGCATAGGAACCCCTCTGCGGGTAGTTGGAATAAGGGAAGTTACCCTGTGGTAAAGAATAAAGGTAGAGGGTTTGCCGTAGAGGATATGGACTATCTTGTCAGCGAAGAAGGCAGAGCATTATGCGTGTGGAATGGGGGTTAACGGGGAAGAGAATTTTGCAAGTAGTTTGAACAAAGTATGCGCATTATTTTTGTTTTCTGCAAGGATACGGCGGGTGTGAGCCTCACGGGAAGACTTTAGAAAGGCAGTGTAGGAGCGAATAAGAAGAGAGTAGTGTCCGAAGACGGTTTCTTTACGGCGAGTACGGCCAGCACGAAGTCGTCTCTGGCGTGCTCGTTTAGTTTCTTACCATTCAAAATGGTAGTTGAGAACCACACTGCAGGGTTTTGGCGAATGATGGTGGGAAGAAGGAGGCATGGAAGTTGATGCGGTAAGAGATTAGTAAGGCGAAAGAGAGGAGGGCCATGTTGAGGCCAGTGATAGCAGGCTATGTATGAGGTTTGGATCAGAGAGACACAAAACTGGCTGAAGAAGTGGACAGAAATAGCTGTGAAGGAGCGAGTTATGGTTAGTTTATGAGTTGGGAAGTTGGAGGCGACATGGAAAAATGTATTTCCACGTAAATGAGGGGAGACTGAGGCAAAGTGAGACAGATTAAAGTTTAAAAATGTAAAAAAGTCGCAAATAGGAGATATCCTGGAGGATGTTAAAATATCCCAGAATAAGTAAAGTTGAGAGGGATAGGAGAGGTTCAGATTCAGCTCATCATAGAATTTGTCCATGGGATGCCCTGGAGGACGATAGGCGATTGCATTGGTAAGATTAGGTATCATAGGCAAGGTTGCAAGCAGGCCTTAGAAAGGGTTTGGATGTCCTATTTGAGTCCAGGGCCGGATTAAGTTATGAGCTTTAGAGGTCGAAGCCAACGGCCTCAACCAGCTGGAGGACCTCCAGAGATTAAGTAAAAGGTTATTTTATTTGTGAATTTAGATTCAAAGTATATGAATTATCTCATTAAAAGGGGTTCAATTAATCTTCTTATTTTTTATATATTTGTAGTAAACATAATAAAGGAGAAATAGACATTATTCTTTATCCTACATATCATATGTCGGTTTATGACGTCATAACGGCTTTATAAGATGAAGAGCGGTTTAGTTGGTTCCCTGAAAAGCCTTTAGCACCAAGGTATTTTTTTGTTTTGAAATAAGACAATGGTATTCACAGGCCAAGATGAAACATGTAAACAACTCTACAATGACAATAGAACCACTAAACAAACTACCTCTCATATCAAATGAAGACGATGTTTAACTTATAATGCACCGATGTTTGGGAAAAATTTGTTTCCAAGAAATTATGCAAAGGTGTTTGAATATTAATTGCAGTTAGCTTTCTTCAACGACGTTTCTTGCAGTTAGAGATAAATTTCCCCTCTGGAAAATATCACTGGAAACCTCAAAGTATCTGTAGCCAAGGAGACCAAAATTTTAATTTGGTTCGCTATTTGAGGGGCAGAGGGAGGGGGATATTAATGAGCAATCCCCCCTGCCCCCCATACTTACGTCCCATGCGTCTAGCAGAGTGGATGAGGCCGCAGTAGCTAAAGTAACGGTACTTCCCTCGGATAACGACGTTTCTGCTAAACAATAAATGGCAGGTTTCTCAGATGAGATAAGGTCACAAATAAAATTCGCTTTCTTCAACATCAAACCGGAACAATTTAGAAAGGTGCTGAAAGAGGGTGTGGATATTGTAAGATGGATTGGAGTTTGTAAGAGGAGGAGGAACAGTATCTTGTTGAGTTGAGTTGCGTTTTTGCGTGTTAGATATCCTTTCATATCCAAATAGATGGCGCACGGATTTAGAAAAGAAAAATCACGATGTGTCGGTCGGATCACTTCAATACACCTAGATGTTTTATTCTATGGTAAATTGATGGGGTAATTTTTTTCACTCATATTCGAGGGATTATTTAGATTTATTAATACGGCGCCCGAATAACAAATAGGTCGCAAAGTCGAAGATTCGAGTTTCATCTGCTTTGGTCGAAAAACAGTAAGTGCGGATTTGAAGATGCCGCTCTGAAACACATGAAAATGAAAGGAATTATTTAACTAAGAATAGTTAGCTGATATACTTAAACAACTTAATTAAAACCAACGTCTCCTAAACGATGAATCACTTACACGAAATCAACGAAGAACCACAGCAAGCAAGATAAAGGAGACGAAACAAAGATTCATAGAAGCGAATGGTACAATATCTAGCAAATTCACTACTAGATAAGAAAAATACAAACCTTAAATAACACTGTAAACAAATACCAAGCATTCGAAAATCTGTATCAATATCCAGTTTTTCTAACCTTAATATTTGTTCTATTTACCGTGTATCTTAAACTCTCTTTAACATCTCATAAAAAAAGGTGAATCCATCAAAGAAAAGGACGATAAATACAAGGAACATTGAAAATAATTGACATTATTCACAAACACTGGATCGAGTAACGACTCAGCTTTGCTCTGCCGGCTCATGAGCAACTTACTGGTACCAGTTAACTCCACTAAACTTCCAGCTCGCGAGCGCTATCTCCCGCTATGTCGCTCATTCGTGTCTCAGCTGTGACCTTAATTCCATATGGCCTTCTCACGCGCGCTTGGCATCCTGAGTCTCTCCACCGCATGCACGGCTCGAGGCTCGAGAGCAGGTACGAATTATAATAAAGATTTGTTATAAAGTATAAATAGTTGCGATATGTCTTTCTAACCTAGGGCAACCTGCCTCAAAATCTGCCAATGTTTACAAATGAATCAGCGTCAATTCTGAACTAGTCTTGGAAAAGAGCACAGACATTGAAAATAGGAAAATTCCCCCTCCAATGCAAGTTTAATTAGCAAAATAGTGTCCCAAAGAAGATGCCGATAAATGGACTACGAAACGTTGCTTGGCTTCAGAACTTAATAAGTTACTCTAGGTCTAAGAGCTTTCATTATTAGACCAGGCTTCATGACTTAGTGGGTTGTGCTAGTTCCCCAAATTTTCTATTACTAGGCTAGGCTTCAGGAGTTAATAGGCTACGCTATGCCCCAAACCTTTCATTACTAGGCCAGGATTTAATAGGCTACGCTCCTGCCACCAACCTTTCATTATTAGACTAAAATTAAAACTTAATAGGCTGCGCTATGTACCAAACCTTTCTCTAATTAGGTTTGGCTTTAAATAAGCTACACTAGGATTCAAAACTTTCACTATTAGACTAGGCTTCAGGGCATAGTAGACAATGCTAGGCTCCAAAACTTTATGACATAAAATGATAAGCTAGACCTCAAATCTTTGATTATTAAGCAAGGCTTCAGGGCTTATATTAGTAATATTTGATATCTTCTATCTTTAATATGATTTTGTAAGACCAGTACTAAAAATATTAATATTTCCTTTAGTGAGTGTCATTTTGCAGACACCGTGTATGTATATCCGGGATAAGCAAGATTTTAATTGCATCCGCTAGTGAAATAGTTTGGATTGGTTTTATTTATTTGTTCGTTAGTTCGGGTGTCATTTTTTCTTTATAGTGTACCAAGTTCCTATTAAAGAATGGTTTTATATATTTGTTCGTTAGTTCGGGTGTTATTTTTATTCATAGCGTACCAAATCCTATTGAAGAATTTGTTTATATTTATTTGTTCGTTAGTTCGGGTGTCATTTTTTCTTTATAGTGTACCAAGTTCTATTAAAGAATGTTTTTATTTATTTGTTCGTTAGTTCGGGTGTTATTTTTATTCATAGTTACCAAATCCTATTGAAGAATTTGTTTTTATTTATTTGTTCGTTAGTTCGGGTGTCATTTTTTCTTTATAGTGTACCAAGTTCTATTAAAGAATGTTTTTATTTATTTGTTCGTTAGTTCGGGTGTTATTTTTATTCATAGCGTACCAAATCCTATTGAAGAATTTGTTTTTATTTATTTGTTCGTTAGTTCGGATGTTATTTTTATTAATAGTGTACCAAGACCTATTGAAAATTTTATTTATTTATTTGTTCGTTAGTTAGGGTATTTGTAATATTTATTGTTTGTTATTGCCAAGACCTATTGAAAAAATGGGGGAAATTGTCTTGTGAGGATTATCAGGTGTAAAAAAATAAATAAATAAATATTGGCAATTTTGATGATACTTGCCTCCTTTATCTCAGAGGTTATCTTCATTTATATATATATAAAATTTCCGGTGAGGATGATTGTCTAGAAATAAAAACCAACGGGGGCATTTCTGGCAGAATATTCGTAAGGAGAGATCTATAAGGAAAGTGGTGAAAAAGGGGGAAGATATATAGCTGCAGATACACGTGCGAGTAATGGACCTGGTCGAGCATGCAATCCTACGGATGGCAGCTGCCGCATCGTTTATACATATTACATCTGACAACCCCTGGCAGGACACAAAAGATTATAGCGATCATTGTCGACATTCGTTGGAGAGACGATTTAATTCATTGATCTATCTTATAGAGATAAATGATCATTTTTCAAGTCTGATCCTCTCCGAGGCCTACCTTCGTAAAGAGAATTTTGCTACGGTAATTTTTGAGCTGAGTAAAGGCCTATTATACCGCATAGCGATACGGTATCATGGAGACCCTTCACACTATAGGGTGCGAGGCGATGCTTTCCGATCTTATTATTACAGTTATGAGATCGTCGACTCTGCGTACGGGTGGGGGAAGCCCTTTCTGACCCAATTGAGCAGGGGGAGGGTGTCCCGCAGAGAAGTATCCTCGGTGTCAAACTCTTTTCCCTGGGTATCAATGGTATCACCTCGGTGCTGTCAGAAGATGTTCTCGCTACGCTCTACGTGAACGACCTTTCGATCTCTTTTGGCGCGGCCCAGATGACAACTCTGGAGCGTCGACTCCAACAGGCATTGAACCGCATCTCTCGCTATGTCGAAGCGCACAGGCTTCGGTTTTCCTTGTCCAGCACCAAGGTGGTGCACCTCGTCCGCCATCCACGGCTCCACCCCGACACGAACTTGTTCCTAAACGAGGTTTGCGTAGAAGTGGTGGATTCACACCGTTTCCTTGGTCTTGTATTGGACCGACGCCTCACCCGTGAGGCTTATATTCGCAGCCTTAGTGTCTCTTGTACCCACGCCTTGGACATTATTTGTTCCGTGATATTCAGCACTTGAAATGTTGATAGGTTCACTGCCTTTCTTTTCTATCGATCCATTGTTCGTTTGAAACCTGACTAGGAATGTGAGTTTTTTGCATCCTCAGCTGAGCGTAAATTGAGCAAATTGGACTCTATCCACTACAACACCGGGCCAGTTTGGAGACCGGTGCCTTTCGCACGTCCCCTACTGAAAGCCTCCTTGTCGATGATGTAGGGGGGCGGATACCGCTCTCTCTGCTTCGTACACAGTCAATTATGTATTTGTACACGCAAGCCCGGGGTCTCCTCCCCATGCTGCCAATGACGGTGCCTAGGCTGTTCACTCATACCCCAAGAATTTGGGGTTTAGAGATAGGCAACTACTTCGAGAACCCGCTATAGTTCTCGGGCCGTTAGCGTATTTGGTTCTACCCAAGACGCCACTCTTAAGGTTATCAGGTTTTACCATTTGTCACTACACACCTGCTCACAAAGTTTCTACAGCACCGGAAGTACTACCTTCGACCGTTATGGAGCACACTTCGTGTCACGCTAGAGCCGTGCCAGTGTATACTGCCGAATTCAAATCGGAAGAGGGGGTGGGCTTTCACAGAGGGCTCCCTCCCCTTTTTTAAAGTCGGCGGAGTTCTACCAGGTGATAAGTTTGTCTTAATGTCCTAGCTGGTTGCAATACACCGTTAGGTGAGGAAGATTACGCGTCGTGCCCGTTTCGAAGACCGGAACGACTCACAAAACGCCCTGGGTGCTATTGAAGCATATTAATCGCCGTGCCTCATGGTTGACAGTATCCATGATGCCAGCGCTGCTACGAGCGGGTGAATGTCGTGATTGTATTCTGCTGGATTCATGGACATGTAGACATTGCGTGAAATTAGCGCGTTGATGATGGTGCCAAACAGTCTGAAGGTCTTGGCCACCCTACTAGCGTTTCATTTTTCCCCAATGTAACTACATGGTAGGAATCAGGTAGGCAGTTTAGGTTGCCTGTCAAAGAAGATGGAAGAAAGCCTATGAAAACCTAACTTTGCGAGATATCGTGCTGCGACATTTCCAGTGGATCTAACTCCAATGCTTCGACGGCTTCAGGATGTTTTCTGTCGTTTTGAAATCGGACTCACTCCCGTGACGCACTGCCCGTTGATGGAGCGCTTCCCTGCAGCTTATTATGACGTATGTGTGGGCCCTCAGACTGCCCGGCACATTCTTGTTGAGTGTCTTTTTCTGGAGAATCTTCGCGCACTGGACAATACCTGGACGAGTGGGCTCGCTACCGTTTGTTTCTTGTACTCGGGACGAGTTGGTGCACACATCTTCCGGAAATTAGAATTTATGGAGGAGGCAGATTTTTTCTATTGTATAGAGGTGTTTGGTGATAGTTAGCTACTCGGTCACCGGAACGGGCGTCGCTTCCCCTCTCCCTATAGCAATTCTTTTGTTTTTGTTTTAATAGTTGTAGCTTAGTTGTTCTTTGTTTCGTTTCTTTGATGTTTCTTTTGGGGTTTGTGCTTTTTGCCTCGCCTTTGTTACTGTTGTTGTTTTTCACATTTTTTTAATATATATAATCTAAGAAATAGGTTAAATATATTTTTCAGTGCCTATCGCATCGGTAGCAATTGCCAGATGGGTGCTCCTGAAAAAAAAATTGTCAGGTAAATGACGGAAAATTTTATCACTTTAGTTTTGGAGATCAGTTCAGCCTGACCAAGAATCTAGGATATTTATGTTACCAGGATGACATATACCCCACCCCCTCCTCTACGAACACACCTTTAGAGGCCTCTGTTTTTGTATTTGGATGCGTATGGATGTAGTTTAATGAGGGATGTTTCCGGCGGGGTGGCTGATGGTGTCTGGTTGATTCACCAAGAGGATATTTGATAGCTCCTGGTATCTTTTGTTATATGTGTAATAATGTTATGTTGCATTTGCCGTCGGATTCGGAAAAATGAACTAAAATTGAATTCGGATCCCTTGCCTCAAGAAAGCAAGAAGAAGCATCATAATTTTGACCAAATTTGGTGGTAACGGAGTGAATCTGGAGTGGGTGCCATTGTCCCTCATTTCAGGACTGAAATGATTTATTTTATCTCAGTTGAGTAGTTTAAGTTGGTTGATAAAGCCGTTGAGTTCTTCTTTACCATCATCACTACGGGCCTGCTAATATGGCATCCAATAATATAGAACGAATCACTTTCAGGATAAAAGTCTGATTGCAGTTTTTATTTATTTGTTCGTTAGTTCGGATGTTATTTTTTCTCATTAGTGGATACAGCGTTGGATTTCTAGAGTCGAGGTGTCGGGTGCGGTTTCCTTCGAGGAGAGACAAACATCTGGCGCTTGTCGGGAGATTCCGCCAATCAGGATGGGGTTCAGAATCTGACGCATACGCTCATACAGTTTCATCAATATACGTCATAACACACATAGGCAGTGATAACACCCCTTTCTAGTACTTCTTACTCACTTCGCACACACACACACACACACTCAACATCATGCGATCTTGAAATCTGCAAAAAGGGTGTTTTATATCCACACGCCCTGATGCCAAACGGCTGGCTCAACCTTGGGCCGTGGTTGATTTGAAAACTTAGTAGTACTATCGCTCTGTTATGGTACCCATGGACATAAAAGTTATTGTCATGCTAATTTTTATGTGATTTTGATTAATCGGTTGTGGGGAACCATTAAAAAGGGATGCGTGGCGCAATTAACTAACTAACAATAGTATTGGTCCTATTTGTTGTATGTGCCGACCTGGGTGTACTTTGAGTCGGCATAGTAGTTTTTGTCATTCTTCTCATTATGTTATATGTTAGAGATAATGCCCACAATAGTTTTAGATAAGGTAATAAGTAACCAATGAATTGAAAGATGATCAAAGAGTGAGAGTAATTGATTATTCGATATAATCATGTGCAGGTAATGTGCCAGGTGTCTAACAAGTAAGTATCAATTATTTGCCTGTTAATTACCACTTATGTGCTGTTAAGTTCCATTTAATTACCAGATATGTGCCACTTATGTGCTCGTTACGTACCCGTTAGTGACCGTTAAGTACAATTTATGTGCCAATTACGTATCAGTTATGTTCAGTGTCAGAAAATGAGAGAGAGAGAGAGAGAGAGAGAGAGAGAGAAAGAGAGCGTGTGTGATCTAGTCACGAGAAAGGGATTTCGAGTGAAGGAGCCCCTCTTCCAGACCGTCAGAAAACTTCCGAGTGATAACGTGCTAGGACCCCGTCCCGTTTATGGTGTTACGATCCTCACCGCCGATTCCCGCCATCGAGGCTGTGAGACCGAACCGATAACGCTTCCGTCGGCGAAATTGGAACTTCTAGCGTAGTAATATATATATATATATATATATATATATATATATATATATATATATATATATATATATATATATATATATATATATTCTCCATCCCGAGAATAATCGAGGAAGTATTCTTAGAGCTTTCGGGTCGCAAGCTATCCCCACGTTGCTTCCAAGTAAGCAAGCCCACGCAATACAGAAGGTATTTACGCGACACCATAAGAGGACTTTGAAATCATTCATTGAGGACACGCAATCCTCGAGCGACAAACCCCGGTGCTATTCGGTCTCGCAGCAGGAATCCATATTCGGAACGACGAAGACTACGTCTGGAATATCATGCTTAACCCTCCTCCTCGAAGAAATACCTTCCTCCGAGTACCCATACTAGTAGTTTTCTCCAGAAAATCGTAAGACTTACATTTTCCTTCATCGTCGAAGAGGCGTGACGCTCTCCGACGAAGTGACTCAGCTCGTGATCTCTTCCCGGTACCTCTCGGGTAATTATTGAATAATTACTGAGCCTCGTACGGCTAAGACTTACTTCGTAGTCGCCTCCCGCTTTCCCTCGGGTAATTAGTGTACTTATTGAGCCTAATACGGCTAAGACGAGTCCTACTTGTTATTTCAATTTCATTCATTTAGTAAACGGTGTAAACAAAATCGTCTGTATATTATTCTGAAACTATTTATTGTTTTTTGTATAAGATTAAAGATTAATTTTGTTTTCCTGTTTAAATCCTCCAACCACCAAAGTCTAATTAAATTGTAACAATACCGGCCAACGATTAACCCATAAATACCTAAAGTCGATCAGTTCATCCAATTTATATGAAATTTCATAGGCATGATAAAATAATGGTGGTAATAAATGTGCAAAGTTTCATTGAAATATGTACATTTCTCTTAGTTATGAAAATATTAGGTGTTAGTTTAAACGGACACTCGGCATTCAATGGAGAGAAAAATAATCATACCTCCAAATCTACATACGTGAAAAATAACAGGAATTTATTTTGTTTATAACTAAAGCGTTTTATTGAATATGTACTATAATCCTTTTGTATGATATACAACTACAGAAATTTTACCAATATTTCAAGAAAACTTGGAATGTTTCTATTATTTATTGTACATGGTATGCTTTGAAGCATTTTGGGTGAAGCCCAATATCACATTTTTCACACTGAAAGTGATTTTTCCCGGCGCAATGTTTACATCGTCTTTCCTCTTCTATATAAACGAGTACTATCCAGTGCCCAATATTATCATAGCGACCCACATTAGCAAGATGCGAAGACACCATTTTACCTTGAAGCTTGGGAGTGCCATGGGTTTTCATGAGAGAAAGGGTTAAGTTCTCGATAATCTGAAACAAGTTGATTGAATACCCAGCCTTGTTCATGAGAATGCATGCATTGTTAACTGTGACGGATAACATAGAGGAAAATATTGGCTACCACCATTTTCTTTGGCGTATCCGAATTCTGTATGTGCTAACCTTTTGTTCCATCTGGTCAACAAAACCCATATATTTGTTATATTGTTGGATGACCTCAGGCTGGTGCATTTTCTTAATTTCTTTTCTATCCTATGCCATCTTTCTGTGGACCCCATTTTGTTTGTTTCAAAGTTTGACACTAAGATGACATCATTATTGTCTTTCCATTTTACAACTATCACGTTATCTGATACCCTAAAATCAGTGAATCCTCTGACAGCTTTTTTGACTTCAGTGGACATTTTTCTGTTCGGTTTCCTCTACATGTCCCCGATGCACAAATCCCTTTGTTTGATAACTCATCAATGAGAGGAAGACTAGTAAAATAATTATTTGGAACCCCAACTTAAGAAACAAGATTTACGACAGTATTCCCACCAACCCCAAGATTTTTTTCATTTGCTGGCACTTTACTCGTAATTGAATTCTTTCCCATGTATAAATCGAAAGTGTGTAAGTAGTCCTTTTCTGAACACGGGGCCTACATTTTGAATCCAAATCTGTTTGGTTTGCCTCTGGTGAACTGTTTGACATAGTATTTTCCATAATAAGGTATCACACTTTTATCAATACAAAGATGCTCCTCCAGACCACCGAGTGCAAGATTTTTTTTTTGTAAGTGACCAAACAGTGGTCGGAGTTTATATACTCGATCATCTGGTAGATTATTGGTATCAGCTAAATGAATGTTCTTAAGTATTGTATCGAATCGGTCCCTCCTCATTTTTAGAAAGTAATTTTGGTACATTATCCTCACTGGACCAATATTTTCTTTTAGTTGGAAAGGGGCAATGTGCCTCTGAGAGCAAAAGATCAGCAATAAATACATGCAATTCAGATTCCGTTAAATTTAGGCTACGATTAGTTTGAAAAGCCTAAGTGTAGCTTTCTTCTATGATCATTTTTATCAAATCTTCACCAAACACTAAATGAAAAAAATTGACTGGTGTGGAACAAGCTTTGGACTGTTCTGAAACATTAAATAATCTGATGGGTTGTTTTTTCTTGTTCACACCACAATTGATTTTACAGGTAAAAACTGTGATCCAAGTGCAAAAATAAAACAAAGTACATAAATGAACGGACACAAATGACGTATTCCTAAAGTAGATATAATTTAAGGAAGGTTTTATCCATAAATCTTAAGAGTTAAGGTTAGTTGTTATGGTTACTTTAAACTAAGAAGCGAAAACCAGAAAGCTGGCAAGGGACGATCTTTTAGTAAAATTATGAAGATGGAGGAAGTAAAGATGTGTAGAAGACAGCTCCAGATACATCTCTTGCGTGGGGCCCCCGGAGGGGTGAATGAAATTGCAAACGTGAGGTCAGAAGTGCGCGTAATCTTCTAGAAGTCATCTACAGTATAGTTGACCATACTATACCGATAATCCATTGAAGGGCTATCCAAGAGAGGCAAAATTAGGGGCTGGGGTAGTTCTTTTGTAGTAACAGAAAAAATGTGGTTGTCCAACGAGGGCACGACGTCACCAAAGCACCAAAAAGGCCACATTTTCTAACCATCATCTTTTTAGGTTAATTCTCAATACCTAAATCTGCCCTACCTTCATCGGATGTGTTTGATAAATCTACTTCATGAGCATTTTGGCTATGAGATATTTCTGCACTTGCTTGCAAGAAACCTTTTCTTCAAACGAATCGAACTACCAAAAGCTTCATCAGAATGATCGCGGCCACCATCAGATAGTTCATCAGTAGTAGGGAACCCAATGTAAACACCACCTCCGACTTCCAGATCTTATAATAGTGCAAGGGCTTTGGCAGTTGTCACACTGAAAAGGAAAATAAAAATGTAAAAAATATACATTATTTGGAAATCTAAACTTTAGTTAGAATAAACTTTATTATGAATATACTAAATCTCAAATAAAAATAGAAATAAGTAAATAAAAGAAAGAAGATACATATAGATAATAAATAAGTCTACCGAGTTATTCATAGAAAAAGTTTTAAAACGATAGAAAATTTTCTACTTCAAAACGATCGGTATTGTTTCAAACTCTTGACTGCCGAGTGTCAGTTATAACTGCCGGTCAACTTCAAACAATAATTTCATAAAATCCATGCAATATATTTATAATTATTTTATACCATCATCAAAATACTCTTATAAGTAAGATATCTGTGTATAAAGTTGAGCAGAAACTAAAAAAAATAAATGTATTAAAATCTATAATTTTACTTACGTTTCAGAAAACTACTTGTGACAGTCAGCTATCTTGGAATTCTGATGTAAATAAATAAGTGTTGCCAGATGAAAAATAATGCTTTGTTTGCGAAGTGTTATCACCAAAACATTGAACTTTATATTTCAGATTAAAAATGCAATAAACAAATAATGCTTAGTATTTTTTCAACATTTTTTTTACTGTCAGTTTTAATGGACAGTAGGCTCTAATAGGTTCATGTTATTTAAAATCCCATCGCACTCAAGGAAATCTTTTCTTAATTTGGGGCTGTCGTCTTTCCTCCCCTTCATCTTTGGAGAGGAAGCCAAAAAGGGTTCAGATTCGGCCTACCTGAATTCTATGACATATTATTAATATTAAAACTGGTGTTAGGTCTTTAAAGGGTCATTAATAAAGATTATTTTAAAGGCTTCTAAAATTGGTGGTTGAGGATTACGATAAAAAAGTAATCTCATTTAATTAATTGCAACTGTTAAATAGACGATGGATATATTTTAAATTTGTTTGCAATGTTATTTTAGTGGTATTTTGTTTGTGATTACTGCCATTTACGCGTTCACTTCGCACGAATTAAGCGAGTTCCTTTCTTGTGGTTGTTTTCGTTGGTGTGCGAAATTCGGGTCGAAAACCCATTATAATCTCTCTTCTATTCTCTAACTCTATATTTTGGCAACGTGATATTTTGAAAGGGGGGAAATTTAGTTTAGAGTTCCTTTTTAAAATTATTATAATTGGCGAAGTTCAGGAAAAAATTTAGAAAAATTTAACCATGGCTGCTGTTTTTTTAGATTTTAATCTTAGTAGAGAAGCGCGAGCTCTTCCCTACGAGGGAGTAGCGAAGTCATTGCCTGGTGTTTCAATAAAAAAGATTAACATAATTTTCATAAGAACAGAGTATGAAGTAAAAATCACATTGCAAAGTATCTGAGACAGCTGTTTATTATAGGTCAACATTCGAGCAAATATTAATACGCATTTTTTAGATAAGAAGCCTCTTTTGATGAAATGATTTCCTCTAGGAGAGCGATCCTACTTGTTATCTACTGATCCAAAAAACATGGCTTACAAAAAACTACATTTATGAGAGTCCATACGTAAAGGACAGTTGTCTTTGAATCGCCACATGAGGGAAATGATCTATGATGTTCATAAATAGACGATAGATCGATGGGTTATCAGCGTCGCAATTTGTTCAAGTGGAGGACTAAAACTGGAAAACAATGAGAGAACTAAGAGGCCGCATTGAGGAACCCCGAAATATAATGGAGCTCTATTTGTAGGACATACATAGATGCACGCTGGTGTGTGTGTGTATGTGTGTGTGTATAAGAGAGCCAGTGATAAGAACGCGTGTGTGATACGATCCAAGTTACATGAATAGTATTGCATACGTCTCTGCGTCTTCAAGCACAAGCTTATATGTGCGGGTTTGTATATCGATCACACGGGTGTTATGCACCGTTTGGAAGAGGCACAACTTAGTGATTTATGACGAGGTATACATGCACATTAATGGCAATTAATAACAGTTGCAATTTGATTAATTAACGACATATTAATTAGAAATGGATGCACCTGTCGCCGCTTGAGTGAATTATGGGGGTATAACATCGTCCCTCCCATCAATTAATTGGAGCCTCGAATTGACTGGGCAACCCACTTTCGATTATCTCCCCCCGAAAGAGGCAGGTGCATGGATGAGAGGAGGGGGGTGAGGTGTGTGGATGGAGGGTCGGTGACCGACTATTGTGTTTGTTAACTTTAACTAAAACGTGGAAATTTCACCCACCAACGGGGGAAAAGGCACTATGGGAAAGAATGAGCGAGAGGATAGGGGCAGATAGAAGAAAATGAAAGGATGGACATGGGATCAGAAAGACGCGCTTGAAAACATCATAAGCTAAGATCTTATTTAAAGGAACAAGACTCTCCTCCACGACAGAGTTCTTGAAAGTTCTTATCGACCCAGGTCTTAAGAGTTCTTGAAAGTTCTTATCGACCCAGGTCTTAAGAGTTCTTGAAAGTTCTTATCGACCCAGGTCTTAAAAGTAATTGACCGATTTCTTGAAAGTTCTTATCGACCAATGTCTTAAAAGTTCTCGGTTTGAAAGTTCTTATCGACCAAGGTCTTAAAAGTTCTCGGTTTGAAAGTTCTTATCGAATGTGGCTGTCGAGGAAATGCTAGCTCAGCATATTCGATTTGACTTGTTCATCTTGGTGTCAGTGGGTTATCAGCTCGATGAGAGACAAAACCATTGTATAAAGATTAGCTTGTTCAACGGGATGCTCTTTCCTTGAACATTTTGATTAACGGATTGTTACGAGTGTGTGGGGGTGGAGTGGAGTTAAACTTGGACTCAGCAATTCTATCCAGAGTACAAAATCCAATCGAACATCAATCAGTCAAATTCAATACAGAAATCAACAAAGGTGAGGCGACAGTTTTGGTAATGGTCTTGGTGGACGAGAAGGATTAACTGTCTTAAAAGTTCTCGGCTTGAAAGTTCTTTTCGACCAAGTTCTTAAAAGTTCTAGGCTTGAAAGTTCTTATCGACCAAGGTCTTAAAAGTTTTCTTGAAACTTCTTCTCGACTGAGGTCTTTAACGTTTTCGACAAATTTCTTGAAAGTTCTTATCAACCGAGGTCTTATAAGTTCTTGACAGAGTTCTTGAAAGTTCTTATCGACCGAGGTGTTAAAAGTTCTCGACAGAGTTCTTGAAGGTTCTTATCGACAGGGTTATTGGAGGTTGTTCTTGACATATTTCTTAAAGGTTCTCGACCGAGTTTATAAAAGTTCTTCTAGACCTAGTTTTTAAAAGTTCTTCTCAACCGAGTTCTTAATTGTTCTTAAAAGTTTTTTCTCGGCTTAGTTCTTAAAAATGATTCTCTACTTAGTTCTTAAAAGTTATTTTATACCGAAATCTTCTTAAAAGTTCTTATCCACGAGTTCTTATATTTTCTTCTCGGCATAGTTCTTAAAAGTTCTTCACCACCGTGTTTTTAAAACTTCTTGGACTATTTGCTAAAAACAATGTTCTACCAAGTTCTTAAAAGTTCGCCAGCGAATTCTTAAAAATTCTTATCGACTTAGTTCTTAAAAGTTCTTCTCGACCTTGTTCTTAAAAGTTATTCTGGAACTAGTTTTAAAGTACTTCTATATCTAGTTCTTAACAGTTTTTCTCGCCCTATTTTATAAAAGTCGTTATTAACCTAGTACTTGAAAGTTCTTCTCCATAGAGAGCTTTAAAGAAATTCTCGTTCGAGATCTTAAAAATTCTTCGCGACCGAGTTACTAGAAGTTCTTATTCACCGAATTCTAGAAAGTTCTTGACATACGATAGCATAGCCTAGCATAGTATAGCCTATCCTAGCATAACCACACATAAAATAATATCACAGCGTATCATATTATAGCCTAACCTTGATATCCTAGGATAGTATATAGACTAGAATAACCTTGCATAGCTTGGGCTATTAAAGCCTTTGTTAGCTAGCCTATCGTACCTTAACATAGTATTACCTAGCATAGCCTAGCATAGCAAAGCATAGCCCTCCCTAGCCTATTATACTTTAGCCTACCCTAGCATAGTATAGCTCTATCTAGCCTAGTATAGCCTAGCATAGCTTAGCCTAGCCTAGCATAGTATAACCTAGCCTAGCATTAACTATCCTAGACAAGTATAGCTTATACTATCCTATTATGCCATAGTCAAGCATAACATACTATATGATATCCTAGCATAGCATTTTATAGCTTAAATTAGCATAGTATATCTTACCCTTGTACATTATATCTCAGCATAGCTTAGCATAGTATAGCCTAGCCTATAATAGCCTATTCTAGGCTTACCTAGCAGAATTTCAGCAGATTATAGCCTAGTCTAGTCTAGCAGAGTATCGGCCGAATTATTACGGTGTTATTGCTAAAACAAAATAATTCCCGGGCTAAACTTAGGAGGACTTTGGCAATTATATAATTCGAATGAGGGTGTAAAACAACATAAGGGTTTCAAATTTCGTTAGAATCTGCCGAATAATTATGATGTTATTGCCAAAACAATATAATTCTTCGGCTAACCTTGGGAGGACTTTGACAATTAGCATTCGAAAGAGAATGCAAAACAACATAAGGTATTCAAATTTCCTTATAATCGGCCGAATAGTTATGATGTTATTAAAAAAAAAGCAAAACGGGACTGACCGACCGACATACCGAGATGTAGTCGCTCGCGATTAGACTCGCACGCGACTAATAATAATAATAATAATAATAAAATGCTTATACGACGTTATAAAATCAAATGACGAAAGCTTAGATCAGGCATAAAGTACAAGATTAAAGCCTTCTGTTCATTTCCTATTAAAACCAAGAATTTTAAATAATTGGAGAATAGGACAAATTAGTAAAAGGTTATTTGAGTGCAATCAAATATTTAGATTTTTACTCCCTCCTACATATAAACTACATTGCAGTTTTTAGTATTTATCTTTGAATATCCATTTTCATTGTACGAACTTCCTCAGGGTGGAGGATTAATGAACAAAGCTTGTCCTCTCGTTTTGCAATTTCAATCTTTCTCATTTCCTCTCGCGCCCATTAATTAAAATCGCGATGATAATTATTAATTTAGTATTAATTAATTCGCAGAATTTTATCTTTTCCTGGAAAGAATGTTGATATTTTCTAAGATCATTGAAGCGTCCACTGATGAGTTCATAGGTCACAAAGAAGTGAGGAAGGCATGGGATGAAGATTAAGTCTTTAATGAAGATAAAGGTCAGAGATAATGACCCCAGATAAGTGACCACCTCTTTTTCGATTATTTCCTGGGTAAAATTTGGTCATAAGGATACAATAGTACTCGAAAATACAGTGAAAATAGTACTAATAAATAATAGCAGATCTCTGAAAAATATAATAGTGAGAGAACAGTACTAAAAAAAAATAGTGAAACGGTAATAAAAAATGATAGCAGATCACTTTGATATAATTATATTGAGAGAAGAGTACTCAAAAAGATAGTGAAAATTGATAAAAAAATAATACCAGATCGCTTAAATATATAATGAGAGGAAGACTCAAAAATATAGTGTTAATTGTATTGGGTTGAGGAATAAGTTCTTGCGGTTTTGTCAAATTTATTCATTACCATTAACAATTTTAGTAAAACTTAATTTTTAATTGATAACAATATGCAATTTAATCAATAATGTATTCTCCGTTGTTATTTACGACTTCTTTCCAATGTTCAACTAGTTTTTTGATGCCTCTGCAATAAAAATTTCTGGATTGTGACTCAAAGAATTCGTCTAACCAGGTTCATAATTCCACATCAGCATTGACCGAAACGCCGCGCAAATTGTTGGAGAGCGATCGGAACAGATGGAAATCCGATGGAGCCAAGTCTGGCAAATATGGAGGATGTGGCAGGATTTCCCAATTAAGCGTTTGGATGGCGTCTTTTGTCATATTGGCAATGTGAGGACGAGCATTGTCGTGTTGCAGAAGGACTCCATAACGTCGATGAGGTCGCTTTTCACGAATAGCTTCGGCAAAAGCCTAATAGTCTACACTGTTAAGAGACGTAGCCTAACCTTTGCAAATTTTGCTCTCATTATTATTGTTTCTTAATATGTGCACAAATCACGTCAACAAAACTTAAATCAACACAACATTAAAAAAAAGGCAAGAACTTATTCCTCAACCTAATACTGAAAAAAAATAATAGCAGATCGCGGTAATGTATAATAAAAAGGCAGTACTCAAAAATATAGTGTAAACAGTACTAAATAATAATAATAAATCGGTAAGATGTATAATTAAAGAGCAGTACTCAAAATAAATAGTGAAAACAGTAGTATAAAATTATAGCAAATCGCTTATATGTAGAATGAGAGAGCAGTACTCTAAAATATAATGAAAACAGGACTAAAAATGTGTGAACAGTATTTAAGAATAAAATTTTGGAAAAAAATATACTAAAAATATTTCAAAACATCCAAAAGTAGCTAAAAATTTAACAAAATAACTTTAGCTCCTATCTTTAAGGATCAACTAAAAAATATTTAGACTTTTCAGTTCATTGTTATAAAAGAGTAGCCTCCAACAAGATCTGAGAGCCTGGACTTCTGTTACAGCATGTTCCATAATAATTGCCAGGTTATGCAACTACACCTGGGTTAAGATTACGCAACTACACATGGGTCAAAGTTATGCAACTACACATGGGTTAAGGTTATGCAACTACACATGGGTTGAGGTTATGCAAATTTAGATGAATACAACGAAATTTATCAGTAAATAAACAATTTAGTCGAAATATTCGTGCCCAAAATGGTTCGAACGAGAGCAGAAACAAATTTCAATTGGAAATAACGATTAAATTATCAGTGGAAAACCATTTATACAAGTTATAAAAAATTAGTATTTAGTATGGAGGCTTTTATTCTTGATGGTGCTTTTCCCTCTGCCAAGGAACGAACCCACTGCTGAAATTCTTGCACAGTAATCTTGCTACATCCTTGAAGAATTTCCCACAGGTCTTGAAGTGTTGTCGGTCTCCTTGATTTAGATCTCTCTCCGAACCAGTAAAAGACACGCGATGTTTTCATAACCGCCGCCTTGATGTGACTCAGCAACCCCCTCCGGCCCCACCTTAGCCTCTCCTTCCCATTTCCGCTAGCATCTACTTTCAGCCTGTCTGTACTAACTCTTGACTAGCTCCTTAACCCTCTGTCTAGGTTTAAGGATCTGACCAACTACTTCATGCCGTTTCATAACAGAGGCTTTGGAATGTCCGCAAACAACGCCCTTTAACGCCCGCAAGTCGCAAGAGCCCATGACTTGAGGGGTTTTGGCGTTGGGATGCGATTAATGGGAAGATTGATTGTGACCCAATAACCCCCTCCCTGCGCGTAATGGGCTGAAACCATCCCTGCGGCTGGTCTCGGGGGCATAAGGCTGTACCGCTTATGGTGGGCAGGACGCCAAGGAGGCAAGGCTGTGTTTTTTAGCTCTAGCCACCCTGCAGGGCAGGATAAAAGGAGTACTAGAGTGATCACACCATTTTCAAAGTGGATATGGCACCACCACCCCACATGGATTCAATCGTGGAGTGGGACCTTCAACTTTAGAGTTGTTGCAAGGACCACTACCGAAGCGAGGTGCTATAAAAAATCCCACAGCATGCAACAACCTCGTTTCACTCTAGTCCCTCAGGACAGTCTCACAGATTGCGCGGCCCCATTTAATTGTGGTAAAGTTGACAGGGTGTTACACAAAAGGCTCTAGGATTAAAGCTTTTCTTCCATAATTTCCCAAGCAGTCAGGGGGAGCTTTATCCCCCAAGTGGTTGGAGGGAGCAGAGGTCATCTGCCCCCGAGGGAGGGGGGGGAATTAACAACAATAACTCTCTCCGATTGTCTTACAAACAGTTGCAATGGGACATGTCCGGATTCTGTTCAGGCCAGTTCATAACAGTGATGTGCTCGTCGTTAAGGAAGGTCTTCGCCGTCTTGACTCTGTGATAGGTAGCGTGATCCTGCATGAAAATTGCAGATTTGGCTTCGAAATTAACTGAAATTTTAAGTATCATTTCGCGGAGTTATTGGCACCTGGGGTTACTTTTCATTATTGCTAATATTGGAATGCGTGGGAGAGTACAAGGGATATAGAAAGGTATTAAGGTAAGAGTTATTTTTAGTTAGATACCAAGGTTGGGTCTGACCCGGTCAGATAAGGTACGGCCTCACTAAAGTCGAATTAATTTATGAATTCTTTCTTGTTATTTTTCTTTGCGCTTCGATTAGGAGATATTTACACCGTACTAATTACCAATTAGTGTAAATGTGTGTGTGTGTGTGTTTGTAGGTGACAAAGTATATGTGGATAGACAGAAAGAAATAAAAATGGTGAAAAGAGAAGGTAGTGTAGGAGATTTGCAAAAAAAGGCAAGGCGCCTGGTGATCAACCTATCGCTTTCTTTACATTTTTTTAATGTATTTTGGGTTGTATGTACACCCTTTGTGTTGGTTCTTAGATGTACGTGAACTACTACAGTACCTAGGGTGGGGAGCTCTGCCTCTAGAGGCACATTATGGGGTGGACGGCATTTTTTAACGAATCCAAGCCAAGTGCGCAGAATGTAATTTTCGTTTTCTTTTTCCATAAAAATAAAATAAACTACGAAACATTGTGAAAATATAATTTTGATCATAAGAAAGAAAAAATAGTGTATTTTGAGATGTATTATGCAAAAGTAAGAGCCTGTACTATTTTGAGGGGTGGCAAATTCTACGCCCCCCCCCGGGGAGAGGGGGCACAAACGCTAGGTCCGGCTCTGCTGTGGCCGCTTGTTCGATTTCCACCTTCATACCGGGATCGACCACCTTGTCTCTAACGTTTTCTTCTTTCTTCTCTCCTTTTGCGAGCCCTGATGGTGTCATTAACAAAGTTTCTAGTGTTCTTTTTCTTTCACCCCAATTCATTCACCTTTTAATCTTTTCTCTTTATTCTTTCCATTTTTCATGTTAGTTACTCTGCCACAACGTGCCTGAGACAGCAGCCTTGATTTCGGTATTAATTTATATTGAAATTGCAGCATTGTTCCATCAGCAATGTGCAACAATCCAATGCCATAAATATCGAAACCAACTAGATGCAACCAAAGCCCAGATAACATAGAATACATGCTCATAAGCTGCCCAAACCTCACAAGCATTACACACACTCTCCCAAGGAGCGTGGTGATCTTCCCTAGGAGCCACCCACGTAGCAGAAAAGAGGTATGGAGGGCGGTAAGTAAGTATAAGCTCTTTGTAGAATGTTTGACAGTTTGATGGACGACATTTGTATGAAAACTCTCTTCTGGTCTTCGACGAGTACAGTAACAGGCAAGAAGTAAATACTGAAATATCTATATTTGTAAATTTAAGAATTAAATTCATTTCCAACAACCCTTTCAATCAACCCTTGCCTCATTCTTGATACAAACTACTCACTTTCATTTCATTACATTTTCCACGGCTTGTAATGCCTCTTAGGAGCAAACTCATTATTTTGGCTCACTTTTGAGGCATATAACATAGTTATTACTCATTCGAGACACCAAAATTAACCTTCTCTACAACGGACAGTCGAAAAGTTTTGCTGCTCTAGTTTCTTTTCTGACCTGACCAGATTTTGGGGAGAATCCTGACACGTGCTTAGTATATCTTTGTGATATATAGAAGGCTACTAATAATGCCTCATTACTGGATATGTTTAAAGGTGACGTCATGAAAAAGAGACTTAATTTATAACTAACGAAGTTTTGAGATCAGTCTAGTCATTAAATTTTTCACATAACTTGATTGGAAGTGTCTTAATATAATTTATAGGATTTTACGCCATACAAAAATACGGTTTTGAGATTAGACAAAGCGCTTCAAAGAAGGTAAAGTAAATCTGTAAGATAAAAAGAGAGAAGGAAGAGACTATACGTCGACTAAAGAAGAAAAGTTGGCTGTCGAGGAAATGCTAGCTCAGCATATTCGATTTGACTTGTTCATCTTGGTGTCAGTGGGTTATCAGCTCGATGAGAGACAAAACCATTGTGTAAATATTAGCTTGTTCAACGAGAGGATCTTTTCTTGAACATTTTGATTAACGGATTGTTACGAGTGTGTGGGGGTGGGGTGGAGTTAAACTTGGATTCAGCAATTCTATCCAGAGTACAAAATCCAATCGAACATCAGTCAAATTCAATACAGAAATCAACAAAGGTGAGGCGACAGTTTTGGTACTGGTCTTGGTGGACGAGAAGGATTAACTTTCTTGAAGCTTAAAGAACGATCAGTACGGCTTATTATAAGACGGGTATTAAGGAAATTAAAGATCGAATTAGCTAAGCAAAGACAAGGAAAGTTCAATTAGCATTTTTCCTCACCATGACAGAGTTCTTGCGCATTCTTCAAGAATACCATGGATGACATAATGGTAATTTTTGTGTCATATCATACCCCACTCGTACAGAGTCTTGATCTTGCCTCTTGAGACTTCTTTTTGTTCAAGTTTAAAGAACCACTTGATGTCAGGTAGAGGAGTAAAAAAATGAAGTTAAGATGGGATTCAATTTGAAGAGGACAAAATTATTCAGGGATGGAGTGAGAAGATGAATCTCCCATTTTCTGAAGGAGATTGTTGAGTTAAAGGAAAAATATGATGAAAAGAAATGTTAGCTTTCATTTTTTTTATTTTAATAAAGCTCTCTTTCATTTTGTGCTAAAATATGGTCAATTATCAATGCCCATATTTTATTAAAATAATTATCAAGGCTCACATTTATTGAAATAATTATTCATCAATGCCCACATTTTATTAAAATTATCAATGCAATTTTAATCCAAGATATAATAAGAGTCAAATTAATAATACTTAGAATACTCTAATTGAGTTTGGTCGACGATATAATAAGAGACAATTCCCACAAACTCGATTTCGCAAGAGTTTTTAGTATCCGCTTCCAACTTCCCTTTCTTGCCCTTGAGAAAACTATGCCCATTTCACACTCGACCACGGATACCCCTCCTTAGGAGGGACAGAGACGGGGCACGACTATAGGGCGGGAGCAGGTCAAGTAGGTTAACTATGGGTGGGGCATGGACTATTTTTGTTAAGAATCCTTTTTCTCTTCCAGGAAGTGTTGATCGAGTTGAGCAAGGTCATTTTGGTTCGATTGATGTTAGGGTACCCACCCAAAAGATGCCCTCCAGGGTCATTACCTGTGAGCAGACACTGGGTATCACGGATATTTCTCTAAAGCGAAATGATGGCGTCGGGTATTCAGGGATTGGTCATGGACTGGGTCGATGGATTGATTACTGACACAATTGGAGGGGTTCTCATCGGTCTTGTCTTGCCAATTAATACCCAATGTACCCAGAGGTGATATGCGGTGACTCGGGTAATGATTATCAACTTTTACACTGATGGGATATGACTGGGGTACATTCACATGCTTACTAAGCACGTGACCCAATTGACCAATCCAAAAGCCATATAAAGAACGACATTAAATGGATATTTTAATCATAATTTTTTTGTTGGAGCAGTACAATGGGAGGGTGGGGGGGGGGCAGATCTCGTGGGGGTGACGCTCTTAGAAGGTCAATTGTCTGCTACGATATTCATTAAAAAAAAACTCTTCGAGCCTATTTGCAAGGTTCGAATGAGTTCAAAATTGCTGTCACTTCTTATCAAACTGGCTACTTTTTTGGTGGAGGGGGCGGGGGTCGAATTGGCTACTTTTACGATTGATGAATAAAAGTGGCTATATTTTAGAAGGAAAACGAAATGGCTGCTTTTTAGGGATGGGGAATTAAATTGGCTACTTTTTAAGATGACTGGATCAAATTTGCTACATTTTAAAGGGGAGAATCGAATTGGCTACTTTTTAGGGGAATCAACTTGGTTACTTTTAGGTTGGATGAATTAAATTGGCTACATTTTAGGAAAGAAATCGAATCCGCTACTTTGAAATCAAATTAGCTAAATTGGGGGGAATTGGCTGGATGAATTTTCATTGGCTATTTTTTAGGGGAATCAAATTGGCTACTTATAGGGTGGATTAATCATATTGGCTACAATTCAGGAAGAGGAGGTCAAATTGCCTATTTTAAAAGGGAGAATCCAATTGGCTTCTCTTTAGGATGTATAAATCTAATTGGCTACATTTTAAGGAGATGGATGGATGTATTTATGCTGGTCTCAATTATATAGAAAAGGCTCTTTTAAGAATCTATTTTCTAATTTAAAAGATGATAATGGATAGATAATGTTCGATATGGAAGATATTTACATGTGCTGATGATTTGAATGGATATATGTTGAATGAGTTAAAAATTTATTTGTCATGTTGTTATATCATAGTGTAGTAAGAATTGGCTACTTTTAGGGGAATCAAATTGTCTTAATATGATATAATTCCATTAGGAAAGAAAATTATTCCTTGCTTAGGCTAAACATGCTAGCTCAGTCTAGCTGCATTTTTTTCTTTGTACGGACACGTTTAAAGAATGGTTGTAATTACAAGTAAAAAAAAAAAAAATTATTGACAGTTTCTTGGAAAAACAAGGTCTGCCTACAAGAGTCGCGTGCTCTCACTTATTTTGATTTATGACTTTACGATTTTCAAAAATTTCAATAATTCCCAGAGTAACCTTGAGAGGACATTGGTAATTCTATTATTCGAAAGAGAATGTAAAACAACATAAGGGTTTCAAATTTCGTTAGAATCGGCCGAATAATTACAAGATTATTATCAAAATAAAAAAAGCAAAACGGGGACCGACCGACCGATCGACCTACACCTCGACATAGTGAGATATGTACTCAAACGCGACTAAAAATGGAGAGGTACAATGATTTTGAAGGAATTCTTAGGAATTAAAGCTAGTTTCTTTCTGCGAATAGGCTAAC
This sequence comes from Ceratothoa steindachneri, assembly GCA_963969495.1. Classification (NCBI taxonomy): domain Eukaryota; kingdom Metazoa; phylum Arthropoda; class Malacostraca; order Isopoda; family Cymothoidae; genus Ceratothoa; species Ceratothoa steindachneri. The sequence goes on from OZ018327.1 coordinate 19,500,528, forward strand.
AAAAAATATGAGACTGGATCAAGTAGCGATTGTCCAAGTCTGTGAGAACACCAGAATATGTTGTGTTACTAACATGAGTCAATCAGAAGAAGATCGACCTGGTTCATGCATTTCTCAAGCGAACAATTTCCACTTTAAATATCAGTAGACCAGGCAATGGCTTCGCCACTTCCCGCTTAGGGGGGGGAGCTTGCGCTTCGCTGTTAAGATTAAAATTTTAAATCTAAAAAAAAGCAGCCATAGTTAAATTTGTATAAATTTTCTGAACTTCGTCAATTATAATAAAAAGGAACTCTAAACTAAATTTTCACCCTTTCAAAATATCACGTTGCTAAAATATAGTTATAGAAGATATATAAAATTAAATTTTCTGAACTTCACCATTTATAATTCTTTGGATGTTAAAAAATTCACAAAATATCGATACTTATATTTATTTTTGAACTTCACCATTTTGTTTTTTTGATATTTTAAAAGAATTATTAGAAATAACATTAATAAAAAACATAAGTCATAACCAAACTAAGATGAAATTATTATTCAAATACTCAAAAAATCCATTTCTTAAATTATAGAGTTAGTGATGATGATGATGATGATGATGATGATGATGATATTCCGAATAACACCCGCAAAGATTGGTAGGACTTAGAGCATTTCAAAGAATTAGTCTTTCAAGACCTGACGTCACAGTATGAGATAAAAGAAAATTTCGATGTAGGAAATTCCTGCATAAATTTTCCATCGAATGGACGTTAAAAATAATTTCAACAGATGAAAAAGAATTTAGGATTGAGATTCCAAGAAATCCACGGAAGCATATTGTTTATGGCTGGCAAAAGATTATATATAATCAGACGGGTTTCGGAAAAAAACCCAATGTTTTTTGCAAGTACATACGAGGGGCAGTGAATAAGTTTTGCAATTCAGATATAAGGAAACGAGATATGAGGAAAAGTGTTTTATTATTTTTCAATATAACTACCCTCGACTTCAATGCACTTGCGCCACCTGTCCCTGAGGCTTCGAATTCCCGACAACCAGAAATCTCCCGACTGCTGTTCAATCCAGTCCTGGACGGCGAGCTGGACACCTTCATCGCCCCCAAACCGGCGTCCACGCAGTGCAGCCTTGAGCTGGCGGAATAAAAAGTAGTTGCTAGGGGCCAGATCTGGACTGTAGGGGGATGGTTGAGCTTCTCGAATCCGCACTAACGCAGGGCAGCTTGTGCAACTCTGGCCTTGTGGACTTTGACGACGTTGAAGTCGATCGTGGGGCGTGAGGTTTCTAGGGACCCACGGGCAGAGACCTTGGTCATGGCCAAATTGTGGCGGATGATGTTGAAAACACTTCCATGTGATATTCCAAGTTCTCGCTTGATTTCTTCGACCTTCACCGTCGATTTTTGAGGATCATCCTCTCCACACGGGCCACATTGTCCTCGTTGGTCACGTCTGACGGGCGTCCTGGACGGGGGTCATCTTCAAGGGACTCACGACCATGGCGGAACTCCCTATTCCAACGAGCAATGGTTGCATAGATAGGGGCGGTATCGGTGTACACTGCAACCATGCGTTCATGGATCTCTTTTGCATTCTTGCCTTCCTTGGTCAAAAATTTGATCAGTGCGCGGTGCTCAACCTTCTCCATTGTTGAAAAATTTGTGACTGACGATCTGCGATCAGCTACTGCTTCTTAAATAGACGAGGCAGGAACCTGCGGCTGTGGGTCCTGACTTGTTATAACTTATCCTAACACCCCCACAAACAGCCCTTCCCCTTCCTCTGTTTTGCCCTACCGATTCGCAAAACTTACTGACCGCCCCTCGTATATCATCGAATGGGAAGACATATTTTCTTCATTTGGCAAAATTGGAAAACTTTTTAAGTAAACATTTTAAAAGTATTTTGTGTAGTTGTCGACATTTTTATCGGCGATAATTTTAGACTGCAAAGACACGTTTCCACATTTCATACAAGTGAGCTGACACTGACCTACCTGAAGAAGATTGCGATCCATTTTATTGACAGAGATGAAAAAAGACATCAATTTGCAGATTGCAATCCCATGAATTACTGCATTTGAAACACTCTTAAAGACATTGTAAAGGGAGAAAAGAAAAAATTCACGGAAGCTGAATTAAAAGAAAGCAAGGTCTGCTGACCAAAAGTCGCGTGCTTTCACTTATTCCAATTTATGACCTTACAAACTTCAAAACTTTTAATAATTCCGGGGCTAACTTTGGGAGGACCTTGGCAATTATATCATTCAAAAGAGAATGTGAAAGAACATAAAGGTTTCAAATTTCGTTAGAATCGGCAGAATAGTTACGATGTTATTGCTAAATAATTCCCGGACTAACGTTGAGAGGACCTTGGCAATTAAATCATTCAAAAGAAAATGTAAAAAAACATAAGGGTTTTGCATTTCGTTAGAATCGGCCGCATAGTTACGATGTTATTGCCAAGTAATTCAAGGACTACCCTTGCGAGGACCTTGTCAATTATATCATTCGAAAGAGGATGTAAAAAAACATCAGGGTTTCAAATTTCGTTAGAATTGGCCAAATAGTTACAATGTTATTACAAAAAAAATGCGGGACCGACCGACGACGTAGTGAGATGTAGAGTCACCAGAGACTAAAAATAGGGTGTTGGGATAAAATAACTTCAGGGAAACATGTTATGCATCTTATCGCTGCCCTTTTTTTTATTAATTATAAGAAATTACAGCATGAAACATCCTGAAATCTTAATGGATATAAGAAATAGATCGTAGAAAAGGGAAACAAAAAGTTTGTAATCGTTGAGCATATGAGCAAATCAGCTTTGAATTTCAGTGCGTATTTTTTATCCACTCGCTCTAATATTTTCATTATTTTTTTTGAGGTTTTTACGCACATAATTTCTTCTATGTCCATTAACGTGCTATTAAAGTGAAGGTAACATCTCAAAATGGAGAGAATCCACTTTCATTACAGTCACGTTTCTTTCAAAGAAAGATTTGCGAACCTACTGTTTCTATAAGAAGAGTAGGCGTTCGGCCAAGGATTTGCGTACCTACTGTTTGTTATAAGAAGAATAGGCCTTCGCTAAAGATTTAACGACCTACTTTTCTTATAAGAAGAAGAGGCCTTCGCTAAAGATTTGCCGACCTACTGTTTCTATAAGTAGAATAGGCCTTCGCTAAAGATTTGCCGACCTACTGTTTCTATAAGAAGAATAGGCCTTCGCTAAAGATTTAACGACCTACTGTTTCTATAAGAAGAATAGGCCTTCGGTAAAGATTTAACGACCTACTGTTTCTATAAGAAGAATAGGCCGTCACTAAAGATTTGCCGACCTACTTTTTCTATAAGAAGAATAGGCCGTCACTAAAGATTTGCCAACCTACTGTTTCTATAAGAAGAATAGGCCGTCACTAAAGATTTGCCGACCTACTGTTTCTATAGGAAGAATAGGCCGTCGCTAAAGATTTAACGACCTACAGATTTATAAGTAGAATAGGCCTTCGCTAAAGATTTGCCAATCTAATGTTTCTTATAAGAAGAATAGGCCTCCGCTAAAGATTTGATGGCCTACTGTTTCTATAAGAAGAGTAGGCGTTCGCTAAGGATTTGCGTACCTACAGTTTCTAAATATTTAACACTAGGCCTTCGCTAAAGATTTGATGGCCTACTGTTTCTATAAGAAGAGTAGGCGTTCGCTAAGGATTTGCGTACCTACTGTTTTGTAAGAAAAGTAGGCATTTGCTAAGGATTGATTTCCGTATATCTGTTTTTTTACAAGAACAGCAGGTGTTCGCTATGGATCTACGTACCTACTGTTTCTATAGGACTAGGCCTTCGCCAAAGATTTGTTTACCTACTGTTTGCTAAGAATTTGCGTGACCTGTTTTTATAATAACAGCAAGTGATCGCTAAGGATTTGCGCACATACTGTTTTTATAAGAACAAAAGGTGTTCTCTAAGGATTTGCGAAGAATTTTTTTCGATGAGCGAACTATTTAGGCAAGTTCTTCAGGAGAAACTGGGGTGAAGGAAGTAATATTTGGAGATAGAGTAGGGGGAGGGGGTTATTGTGTGATGAGCGGCAGAAGAAGACGGGACCCCAGAGCGATTATTAACTAATTTTACAGAGAACAAGACACATAAGGCGGTTGAGCATATGGGAAGGGGGGGGGGGGGAGTTTGTGGGTAGCCTGGGAGACGAGAGACGAACGAGAAGCTTGAAAAGTGCAGGATGTTTTTGTTTGTTTTCGTCAAGGATTTTATGGATATGGGCCTTTCGGGAGGATTGAAGACGGCTGTGCACTAAATATGTTGCAAGAGTATAGGCGAAAGAAGTTTGTTTCGTCCCCATGCCTCGAGTGTGGTCGGAACGAAGGCGCCTCCCACATGCACTTATGTGATTCTTTTAGCCTCGAGGAGCGTGTTGAGTAACCAAGGAGTGTGAAATCTGTGAGAGGAGGCAGGACGAAGGGAGCGTGAGTGTTTAGGCAGGAGGAGAGGGACTGAGAAAAGGAGCGGTACCATAGGTTTAGGTTAAAAGAGGGTGAGACATTAGGGCTACCTTGGAGAAGTTAGCGCAGATCCCGAGACATCACCCCAGGATCCATGGAGGAGAGTCTATGGTGGTGTGACCGTGAGACAGGACCACTGGTGAGGTTAGTTTAAGAAGGTAGAATTGAACCGAATTTAATAATAAGGTGATCAGAGTTAGCATTTGACCGGGGCGTGACAGAGTTGGTGAACTAGGTATTTGGAGAAAATGAGATCAAGAATGTTGACGTGGTTATGGGTAGGAGAAGTTGACGAATTGGGAGAGATTAAAAAGTTTAAAGACTTCAAACAGTCGTTTATGTGGTGTTTTTTGTTTTCTTTTAGATATTGAAGTCGCCGAGTTCCACCACAATAGTGGAGGATTTTGAGAAGGCTAACATTGAGGAGATCACCCAGTTCACCAAAGAAGAGATCTGATGGCTGACCTATTTCGCTCTGTATAAATGTTATTAAATCCATATAACAAAAGTCTAATGACATAGCTTTGAAATGTGGCTAAAATAACAATGACTGCGTCATCTAAACAGCATCGGCCACGCCTGGAGGAGGCTCCTCGTCGTGCCAAGTGGCTTGGATGAGAAGCGTCCACAAGGCATACCCATTGCAGTTTAGAGGACACAACTAATCTGGATGCTTGAGTGTAGTCTGGTTGTTATAAAGCTTTAATCTACTCTATTCTGTTGTAGGAGTATCTTGAGTGGACGTCAGGGTCTTTGGTGTTTTTCAGCCTCTCGTTATGTATTTCTGTAGTTCTTAGACAAGATGGGAAAGAGAATTTGAAAATAAAAATAGGCAAAATTGGCCTTCTAAATACAAGTTGGTCTAGGACCAACTTCCAGGACAGTCCAACGCAGCTATAGATGAATATAGGTTACTAACTCCCCGTCCGCTAGGGGAGAATAAAAACATGTTAAGTTCTAAAGCTCGTGAGGTATTAATCCCCCATTATGGGATTGAGTTCATACTTTTGAGTACGTGTTCTCTTTATACGAACTCGTTAAGGATTGTCAACTTATGCTATTACAAGTTCCTGTATTTTTTTTAGATTATTAGATAATATTTATCCATCTTTCCCCTTAATCACACGAAGCGAAAATGCCCTCGTCGGTTAAAGCTCTTGACAAATGCAATAAGATGAACGTGAGTACTTTATGTACCACCAGTGGCGGATCCAGGAGACAAATTTAGGGGTGGGGGTGGGGGCTGGCTAACCTGAATTCCTCCCTCTGAGTAGTCTAGGAAAAAGGCATTGATGATTAAATAATGGTTATCTTACCATTGATTAAATAACTAACTCACGCAAGAGTGAGCAGCAAAGAGCATCTCATAAAGGAGTGAGCAGTAAACAGCATCTCATAAAGGAGTGAGCAGTAAACAGCATCTCATAAAGGAGTGAGCAGTAAACAGCATCTCAAAAAGGAGTGAGCAGTAAACAGCATCTCATAAAGGAGTGAGCAGTAAACAGCATCTCAAAAAGGAGTAAGCAGTAAACAGCATCTCAAAAAGGAGTGAGTAGTAAACAGCATCTCATAAAGGAGTGAGCAGCAAAGAGCATCTCATAAAGGAGTGAACAGTCAACAACATCTCATAAAGGAGGGATCAGTAAACAGCATCTTAAAAAGGAGGGAGCAGGAAACAGCATCTCAAAAAGGAGTGAGCAGTAAACAGCATCTCAAAAAGGAGTGAGCAGTAACCAGCATCTCAAAAAGGAGTGAGCAGTAAACAGCATCTCATAAAGGAGTGAGCAGTAACCAGCATCTCATAAAGGAGTGAGCAGTAAACAGCATCTCAAAAAGGAGTGAGCAGTAAACAGCATCTCAAAAAGGAGTGAGCAGTAACCAGCATCTCATAAAGGAGTGAGCAGTAAACAGCATCTCATAAAGGAGTGAGCAGTAAACAGCATCTCAAAAAGGAGTGAGCAGTAACCAGCATCTCATAAAGGAGTGAGCAGTAAACAGCATCTCATAAAGGAGTGAGCAGTAAACAGCATCTCAAAAAAGAGTAAGCAGTAAACAGCATCTCAAAAAGGAGTGAGCAGTAAACAGCATCTCATAAAGGAGTGAGCAGCAAAGAGCATCTCATAAAGGAGTGAACAGTCAACAACATCTCATAAAGGAGGGATCAGTAAACAGCATCTTAAAAAGGAGGGAGCAGTAAACAGCATCTCAAAAAGGAGTGAGCAGTAAACAGCATCTCAAAAAGGAGTGAGCAGTAACCAGCATCTCATAAAGGAGTGAGCAGTAAACAGCATCTCATAAAGGAGTGAGCAGTAAACAGCATCTCAAAAAGGAGTAAGCAGTAAACAGCATCTCATAAAGGAGTGAGCAGTAAACAGCATCTCATAAAGGAGTGAGCAGCAAAGAGCATCTCATAAAGGAGTGAACAGTCAACAACATCTCATAAAGGAGGGATCAGTAAACAGCATCTTAAAAAGGAGTGATCAGTAAACAGCATCTCAAAAAGGAGTGAGCAGTAAACAGCATCTCAAAAAGGAGTGAGCAGCAACCAGCATCTCATAAAGGAGTGAGCAGTAAACAGCATCTCATAAAGGAGTGAGCAGTAAACAGCATCTCATAAAGGAGTGAGCAGCAAAGAGCATCTCATAAAGGAGTGAACAGTCAACAACATCTCATAAAGGAGGGATCAGTAAACAGCATCTCAAAAAGGAGGGAGCAGTAAACAGCATCTCAAAAAGGAGTGAGCAGTAAACAGCATCTCAAAAAGGAGTGAGCAGCAACCAGCATCTCATAAAGGAGTGATCAGTAAACAGCATCTCATAAAGGAGTGAGCAGTAAACAGCATCTCAAAAAGGAGGGAGCAGTAAACAGCATATCAAAAAGGAGTGAGCAGTAAACAGCATCTCAAAAAGGAGTGAGCAGTAAATAGCATCTCATAAAGGAGTGAGCAGTAAACAGCATCTCATAAAGGAGTGAGCAGTAAACAGCATCTCAAAAAGGAGTAAGCAGTAAACAGCATCTCAAAAAGGAGTGAGCAGTAAACAGCATCTCATAAAGGAGTGAGCAGTAAACAGCATCTCAAAAAGGAGTAAGCAGTAAACAGCATCTCATAAAGGAGTGAACAGTAAACAACATCTCATAAAGGAGTGAGCACAACTCTCTCAGATCAGAATTTTTTTCCACATATCCTAAAATTATGAATTTTTGTTTATTGTAGTTTTGGGGCATCAGTTAATGAATAATACCGAATTTAATAATTATTTTTGAGATTTACCTCTACTTTAGACATGTATCATATAAGATACATTCGATCGCAACGGTTAAAAAACTGTTTATATATATTCTATATTATTAAATAACTCTTTCTGAATAGCAGAATACAAGTCTGGTTTAAAAAAAGAAAAAGCTTAAACGGGTCTGAAATTTGAGGGGCCTCAGCTCCCCTCCCCCTGGATCCGCGCCTGTGTACCACCTCGCATTGATACCATATCACTTAAGGTACCATATCACTTTGTAAGTACGATTCGAGGGTGTACTCCGAGCCGTAGTAATGTCAAGTGTGCCCCACCCCTCTAAATCAAGATTGTGGGGCCCCCATAACAATATATCATACATTTCCAAGTAGTGCCAAGCACAATAAATACTATTCTCAGCAGTGCCAATGCTGCGGAATACTTACAGAAAAATGTGTATTCGAAAATTTTATATTTTCAATAATAAAATATAATTTGTGAGCCACAGTGGGGCCTCTTCAAGAGCCCCTTCCCCGGCCGAGGGAGGGCGAGTTGCTACGGCTCTGGGTGTACTTCATTTTATATTCCAAAGTCAACTTTTCAATTTATTTACACAATACTCGAAAGGCAGTGAGTGTGGTGTATATGAAAATATTGGGATGATGGCATTTCACTGGATTCAATCTAACACTCCTTTTCACAGCCGTGATTGTCTAGTGTCGAAAGTAAGGCGATGATGACACCTGTGGTGTTCCCAAAACACCCAATAACTTTGCTATACTTGTGAAATAAGCGACTTTAGCTTTCATCTAAAGTTCAAGGATAATTAATCGGAACAATTCTAGAAAGGGCATTCTTTTATTTACAAAAAATGCTGTGTACATTTGCATATAAGCGTGTTCATATTCACAGGGTATTGGGAGGATAATAAAGCTGATCCTGGCAATATATATGACATAAAAGTATAAATTCGAATTTCCCTCCGGATTCTATTTAAACTGACATTATTTACTATGGAGGTTAACTCCGTGACTGGGTACCACGGTGGGGGAGTTGGGGCTTGCCCTGGCTGAGGTCGGCCTGATAAGCAGCAACACAGCACCTTGATATGAGGGCTGAAATCAGCGAACTTTAACAGATATAAAATAAGGGAAGATTCCCTTAATTTCATCATATTTTTACAATGGGAAGGTTTTTTTATTATTACACTTCACTATGTCTCTCTTCCTTATGTATTTATTTTTCTGCATCAGTATTACTATTGGTTCTCTGTTCTTGGAGATTTGCATAGAAAGTTTATTCAATTTTAATTATGGAATAAGAATTTTTTACATATTTAAGACATGAAAGAAAACGAGTAGGAGAGTAATTCGTTGTCTGCTAGGAAATTGAATTATTTATTAAAAGTGATCCCTTGTGCTCTTTGTTCTTCTGCAATTCTTAGTAAATCAGCCACGTGAGCAGGGGGTGGGTGGGGAGTTGGAATAAGTGGTCCTTCTGCTCTAAATCCAAATTCATCAGCAACATACCGTATTTCAGCTGTACTTCCGTCATCAAGAGTGTATCTAGAGATTGAAAAATATTTAAATGATATAGTAAGCCATAAATTTCTAAGGAAAACGAAACTTTTGTAGAAGAAAATGTTGATATTTTAATGATAACTAAATAAAAACCAAATAAAAATGTTTGAACAATTAAATTTATCCATCTTTTTCTCTAATTTGTGAATACTAAAATCTATAGATACTTAGATTATGTACGTTTTTAGCAAAAAATATAGGAATATGCATTTTATTGCTTGAAAGATGACAAAAAGGTTCGTAAATATAGTCAAACTTACCGGTAGGAACCCGCGACATTGGATTGGCCATGTGAACCTGGGTTGCCTTCCCTATTAGCACTGATTCCATTCTCAGTCTCAAAATCATATCTGAAAAAAAAAGCTCCCCAATATCAATCTAGTATCCCTTATCAGGTGCTTAAAACAATTAAATCAACTATAGAGAATAAACACTACCGAAACTAAATTTGCAAGGAAAAACAAAAAAGATATTGAATCAAATTATACATTTTCATATTTAAATTAATTACATTCTTAACCTTGTATTTTAGAGCTATTATGCGTTTTCACATAGTAATTAGGTGTTTAGAGCTCATTGCGTTGCAGTAACCACTAAGAGATCAAGTATGCTCGATTAAGGCTGTGAACCAGATGGCTCAGAGACAAAAGTAGGATATTAACTTTTAAATCTTCTACAATGGGTACATTGTGCCAAGAAAAGAGACGTACTTTAATGTCCCAACTTAGGACTTCATTGGTGAGGGTAATAAACATTACCAACCCACTCGGGAATGCCCTCGACTTACGAACACTCCCAAGGCCTACATCAAGGGTTACCCATATGCTTAATACTTTGGAATTCTTGTCACGAAGCCTTCAAATCTAGTTTTAAAAATTAAAAAACAAATCTATTCATTAAATTCCTTTGATACTCCTAGAGAATAACTACTAGAAGCTTGTTAACTTCTAGTAGTGCTTTGTAATTATTATTACTACAAGTTCCTAACATTTATTAACACATGGTGTGAACAGTACTTACCCACCAAGGGCCTGAAGGTAAATTTTAGGTGGACCCAGGGCCTATCTGTACAGGGCCTACCTGAATTGGATAGTAACGATTTATTTAATAATCCGGGAACCTTAAAAGATGAGAAAGCTGCACCCATGACTTACTTGAATTGGCCATCGACGGGGGCGACGGAATTGAGACTCAAGATGGTGGCATGCTTTTCGGGATTGATTGAATTCTGAGGTCGCGCCACAGCAATGCCAAAGAGGCACAGTGCCAAGATCTGCGAAAAAAAATCAGGCGTAATGGAGGTGAAGTTAGGAGATGTGAAAATGTAGGGAAGGTACTTAGTTTGAGGTTAGTAGTGACGCAACTCTCTTGAACTTTTGTGGGAGTGCCAAGGGAAGAAAATACATTGAGAAGATACAAACCATCTTCTCTATATTAACATTATTATTAAGATTTATTGTAATAAGTCATAGTACTGATTATAAACTATAGGAAAGTTCTGGCGTAAGTACAGAATTGTATATAAATTTTGTCCGATCAATCGAGGCCAGTATTCTTGCAATTATGAGGTCTCTATGGCAACGGATATTCGGTCAAAGCTCTGCGTAGGCCATGATGTCTATGGCTATGGAAATTCGGTTGAATTATTTAACGTTCTGCGTAGCTTATGGGGTCTCTATGTCTACTAGAATTCGGTTGAATTATTTAACACTATGCATATGCTGTGTAGTATTTATGGCTACCGGAATTCGGTTGAATTATTTAACGCTATGCGTAGGCTATGGATTTTCCATGGTAACGGAAATTTGGTTGAATTATTTAACGCTATTCGTAGCTTATGGGATCTCTATGGCTACGGGAATTCGGTTGAATTCTATAATTATTTAAGGTACTGCAGATATGTATGTACTTTGTTTGTGTCCATGACGATTAATTATGTTTAGTTTCTTGAATTCATGTCTTTTACTGTATAAAACTTATATAATCCTTTAAACGCCCTTGACTTTACTAAAAATACCCAACATTATGATTTGTATGAGAGTTGTGAAAGGACAGATTATCCGAGGGAATCTTCTTCACATATTTCGACCAGAACATGAAAAAATACATAGGTATTGAAAAATTTACTTATAAATCAAGGTATCTTTAATTACTAAAGTTTGTTATAGTTTGGAAAGCACTTCACTACTCTATTTCACTGTCATACTTACAACTTTCATGTTGACTCGAGCTTGAATTGTTACGATGCGTTGTCTTAGAAGTGAAGGGAGAGGATGATAATATTGAATTCGAGGTCTCCGTTTATATACCCAGTTTCGAGAGGGCTGTTTTCGAAGGGTGGGGAAGGGAGTTCCACAAAGTGGTGGTTTTCACCTCCGCCCTTTTTTTTCTTTCTCTCTAACGCGAATGAAATTTTGAGGGAGGCATTTCGGGGCGTTTGTCTGGGTGTAATATAAGTAGTGGGAGGGTGAGGTGAGGGAGTAGGAGGGGATAGGAGGGAAGGACTTGGCTTTCGGTCAGATTTTGTTAAATGTCAGGGCGAGCCGTTTTTTTAAATTCTCCTTCCCGACTAAACGGCTTTGATTCCTTTTGTGGGTTGAGATCCGAAAGATTCGCTCATTTTGTCAATGCATTTTATTTTTTCTCATTTAGTTTCATATTTTAACGTTCACTTGCACTTTCGAGTCAACAACCGTATGAATGAGGGCGGCATTTGATGCCCTCGGTGTTTTCCCAAGGTCTGGCAGTATCTAGGTATGTACTTTCAAACCTAAAACACCACTACTCAACCCCCCAAAACTAAAGATAGATCCCAAACAAAGAAAAAGCAGGAATATGCTAGTGGTACATCTAGGTTAACCTAACTTAATTCAGGGTTAATTACCTATAAAAAAACACTAGGGTTAAGTGGGTTGGTCACAGTGAAGGGTTCTTTTCGGTAAATTATGTGGAGAGGTGTGATAGGGGTGAAAAGATGGATTTATTTGCCCTGGTGATGAGGGCATCGCTTGCATTCTTCTACCTTATTTTTTCTTATTTTATTACCTGCGGCGAAGCAGGTGTGTGGGTGGTGCAAATCTCGTGTTGTGTTCATCTTCTGTCTGCAACGAGGAGCTAGCTCAATGTAACCAGCTAAAACCAATGCTACCAAAGGTAATTGAGCTCACTGAGTTTAAATAGGATATAAGTTGACCACCAGGCGGTGCCACCTAGTGGCTAGAGGTGCTAAATCGCACATTTTTAGAGATATAAAGGTCAAACGAATGTCACAAGGGGTAATTGTGGTTCCCGAGTCCAAATCGGATTGATTTTCGCCGGAGGTTCACTCGATCATGTCCTTCTAGTCCTTTCTTCTTGGCCGCCAGTGTTGGCTATGGTAACTGGCACAGTCGCTCAGATTCATCCTTCAATCGTTATATTATATATATATATATATATATATATATATATATATATATATATATAATACTGGTAATTGATTTGTTCCTTGGGAATCTGATATGTAGCAGGAATATGAAGACCCAGGTGATTACACTAATCATTTATTGGCCGGACGTTTCGGACCTTTACTAGGACCATCTTCAGCGACTTTATCGTCTAATGAGAAGGGAAAGGAACATTAATTGATAACACTTAAAACAATGCATTAAAAAAAAAGTGTAAGAAGGCAAGTTAAAATAATAAAATTGACAATAATTAAAATTAGAGTAAAAACACTAATAATATATAGAATTAAATAATATTACCCAGTGGTATTTAAAATAAAAAAATAGAAAGTGAAATTATAACAAACTGACTTGATTATCACGTATTAAAAGTTACTGAAGTAAACAAAAAATAACATTATATTAAATTGTAAAAACACACACCAAAAAAAAGACAAAAAAACCCGAAAATAAATCAGAATGAACAAAGGGACTGACCTTTAACGTGGGAGTTGAGAGATCAACTAACTAAACATAAAATTACTGGCGAAATTTATTCGGTTGGTCGGTTGGCTAGTTAATCTATTGAAGTGTTGGTTGGTTATATTGTGAATAATTTAATTGAGGAGGCGTAATTATTTAGGTTTGGATCTATTTTAATGATATATAGTGACGCTAAGATTTTCAAATGGAGAGAAGTTAAGGCTGAAGATAATATAGTAAATGAATTAGAATTAAGAGGATGATGGTGATACTCTGAATGTTGCCTGATGGAAGAGGCTTCAGGTTTAGAAATGGGAATACCAGTCCTATGAGACAAACCCAAGTGCTTCGCGATCCTCAATTTAATTATTCACAATATAACCAACCAACACTTCAATAGATTAACTAGCCAACTGACCAACCGAATAAATTTCGTCAGTAATTTTATATGTTTAGTTAGTTGATCTCTCAACTCCCACGTTAAAGGTCAGTCCCTTTGTTTATTCTGATTTATTTTCGGTTTTTTTGTCTTTTTTTGGTGTGTGTTTTTACAATTTAATATAATTTTTTTTTTTGTTTACTTCAGTAACTTTTAATACGTGATAATCAAGTCAGTTTGTTATAATTTCACTTTCTATTTTTTTATTTTAAATACCACTGGGTAATATTATTTAATTCTATATATTATTAGTGTTTTTACTTTAATTTTAATTATTGTCAATTTTATTATTTTAACTTGCCTTCTTCCGCTTTTTTTTAATGCATTGTTTTAAGTGCTATCAATTAATGTTCCTTCCCCTTCTCATTAGACGATATAATCGCTGAAGATGGTCCTAGTAAAGGTCCGAAACGTCCGGCCAATGAATGATTAGTATAATCACCTGGGTCTTCATATTCCTGCTATATATATATATATATATATATATATATATATATATTTATTATTTAATCCTTCGTCGCGTCTTTCAATTATATCTAATTGCTAACTTCTAACATTTCTCTCAGTGACTTTTCGTTTCATTAAGTGAAGTATGACGGGGTCCACGTTTAATCTTGATGATGCCTGTAAAGGTGTAAGGACATATGTCAGTATAAACTTACTAAACCAGAAGCTTAACAAGGCAAATTGACATATTAACATTTTCCTTAATATATTTGTTAGTTGGGGCAATTCACTGACAAAACATGTCAAGTAAATGTGTTAATTAGCAAAACCATAACAAGAAAGTGGTGCTTAAGAACCTAGATTCTATGGGAAGGATCAAAAGAGCTCCACTTTCAGACATGTACATGGTTGGAGATATGTGATCACTCATATGATTTATTAGCATTTACAATGAACCTTTTGAGTACTAATATATTAAATAAGAAGAAACCCCAACGATCAGAAGTAAATAGCAGCGCGCCATAACTGTGAGCGGGTAAAGATGAGCACCTTCCAAATTTGAAAAGGTAAGGTGAGAAATCCATAAATTTGACAACTAAAGATAAGAAATTATCTTAATTTCATAGATTTAACCAAATAAAGTTGAGTACAGCCTAATTTTGAGAAGATAAATATAACCACTCCCTAAATTTGAACTAGATTTGACCATTTAATTTTAAACACTGCTAAAATTGGACAAAATGGAGATAAGCACTCGCTGAATTTGAACAAGTAAAGATAGACTGCCTAGATTTGACCAGTTAAGTTTAAACACTGCCAAAATTCGACAAAATCAAGATAAGCACTAGCTGAATTTGAACAAGTAAAGATAGACTGCCTAGATTTGACCAGTTAAGTTTAAACACTGCCAAAATTTGACAAAATCAAGATAAGCACTCGCTGAATTTGAACAAGTAAAGATAGACTGCCTAGATTTGACCAGTTAAGTTTAAACACTGCCAAAATTTGACAAAATCAAGATAAGCAATCGCTGAATTTGAACAAGTTAATATAAGCACTACTTAGATTTGACCAAATGAAGTTGAGTACACCCGAATTTGACAAATTAAAGATAAGTACTCTTAAATTTCAACAAATAATGATAAGCACGAATTAAATTTGACAAATTACAAATAAGCACAATTTAGAATTGACCAAGTAAAGATAAACACGGCCTAAATTTGAATGAGGAAATTTAATCACTCCCCAAATTTAGCAAAGTGTAGATTAGCATTTCCTGATTTTCACCAATTAAAAAGAAACACCGCAAATTTTACCAAGTAAACATAAACACTCCATAAATTTGAGCAGTTAAAGTTGAGCGCTCCAAAATTTGACAAATAAACATAATCAACTATGAAATTTGACCAAATAAAGATAAGCAGACTCTAAAATGGACAAAGCAAAGTTCAGTAATCCAAACTTGACTTAATGAAGATAAGAACTCTTTACATTTGACCAAGTTCAACAATAACAAAAATTTACAAATTAAACATAAACAAACCCCATATTTGCCTAAGTTGAAACCCCTAAATTACCAAAATTAAGATAAGCAGTCTGTCGTGGAATAGAGTCAAATTACTCCTTTCTGCGTTTCTCAACCGAGGCCGATGAGGGTTAGGTGCGTGGGAAATTTATAATACAAGAAAATTGCGAATCAACTAAATGTAGGTTGGCCAAACAGTCGACTATCTTGGAGGTTCCCGGACAATAGAAAAATGGGTACAAAAATAACTTTACTAATATGCAAATTAATATTCTTTTACAAGGTTAAAAAAGTTTTAAAACAAACTATATACACATTAGACGTACACGAGTCTCAGGGGCTAAAAGGGGGGAAGACTTGGCGGGGAAGGTCGCCGTACAAACAAACAAACAATATTGACCGAGGGGCGCTCGAATGACCTTGAGCGTATACGAAGCCGACGATGAAAGCTTACACTGGGAAGGCGGGTGGGGAGTAGTCAGAGAGAGCACTTGCACAGGGAAGTTGCGCGTTGCTGTTACCTCGGAGATTTGGGCTGAGAAAGTAATCCTTGCCTTGGCGCAAAGTTCAAATAATACTCTCTTGACAATAACTATTACAGGATGAACTTAGATCTTTATTTTTAGTTAGACACGAATCGAGACTAGGCGCCTTGCGTTCGAGGAGCGGGTGGAAACGAGTACCAGGTAGACTCGCGTGAATTAAACGAAAATACCAGGAGCTTGAGGGCTTCTGCGAGAATTTTGCAGACTCCAACGGGACGCGAATAGTGGGTACTGACGGGAGGAGAGGGGGGGGCAGAGGATACTGACGAGGCGGGCAGACGGCGGATACTGCCTTCCAACTCTGGCACCGGAGGATTTATAGTGGGGTCGAATGGGGTGTTCTCATCTCCGTCCGAAGGAGAGGGTTCCAGGATCCGATGCATCGGCAGGCGAGAGTAGTCTCGCCCTATTAGGATGATCGCGAGAAAGTTCCTAAGCCGGTGAAGCGAAACTTTGTCCGACTCCTACTGAGCCCTTTTCGGGCTAACAAGCTTGAGGCGGTTTTCTGCGATGGCGGGCTTTCGGCCACCACGGTGTCTCATGATTTCGCACTCTCATTAGCGCAGACTAAAAGGGTTGCCAAGGTGTTCATTGTCTTTCTCCATTGAAGGCGCGTCAGCGCGCATCTTTTTTTTCTCTTTCTCTCTCTTTCTCTTTTTCTCTCTGATCTCTTACACTCCTCCATCCTCAGATGGAACTTCAGGGAAAGAAGTGACATCGGAGAATGATAAAGCGTTAATATGACTTAAAATCGCATGACAATAGCGGTTAAAGTTGAGAATACCTATGACAAAATTTCAAAATAGAGCCAAAATACAAAATAGTAGAGCTAGGGGGGGGAGGGCTTTAGCATACATATACACAAAGTTACATAATGCCAAGGCATGTTGCCGAAGGATATTTTTCTCTATGATACCATTATGTGGGACTCACTGGCCAGAGGGTGAGTTTATCCTACGATTATACCCCCCAAAATATTAAGGATATAAAAGGAATTCATTGTATACAGATAATATATATATATATATATATATATATATATATATATATATATATATATATATATAACGGGTGTTCCATTAAGACGGATTGAAGTTAGCAGTAAATAAAAGTGTTATTGGTGAAAATTTATTGATTTCACTATTGGATCATGTTATTTGAGTAATGGCTATAATGTGTTAAACATAATATCGCCTAAATGTCCGCCAAGGATTCGGCGGCACACCTCCACTCGATGGTCAAAGTTTTGATGACGTCTCTGCATAGTTTGTCCTCGATCTCACCAATATGGCTTATTATCTCATCCTTAAGCTGTTGAATTGTTGTTGGATTGTTGGCATAGACCTTACTTTTGAGATGACCCCAGAGGAAGAAATCTAAAAGCGTCAAGTCACACGATCGTGGTGGCCAATTGACCTCGCTGTTTCGAGAGAAGATGCGACCTGGGAACTTTTCATTCAATAAACCCATTGTTGCATTGGCTGTGTGGCATGTGGCGCCATCCTGTTGAAACCACAAATCTTCGACATCCATATTATTCAATTCAGGCCATAAAAAGTTGGTTATCATGGCACGGTATCGCTCGCCTGTCATCGTAACAGAATTCCCGTCATCATTTTCGAAGAAATACGGCTCAATGTTTTCGCTAGCAAAAAATGCACACCAAACAGTGACCTTTTGTGGATGCAGTGGCTTTTCAACAATCTTCCTGGGATTTTCATCAGCCCAAATGCGACAATTCTGCTTGTTAACGAATCCACCAAATGAAAATGGGCTTCATCACTAAAGATTATTTTTTGCGAAAAATCATCATCGGCTTGTCTTGGCACGTGCACTCAATTGACGAATGCACGGCGCTTCAAATGGTCAGCAGTCTTCAGTTCTTGTGTCAATTGAATTTTGTAAGCGTGTAGAGACAAAAGATTTGTCAAAATTCGATGTAACGTTATTATGGAGAGGTTCAATTCTTGCGCGCGATGACGAATAGAGGTGTCTGGATGTTCGGCCACATTCTCGCGCACTGCAGCAATGTTTTCAGCTGAACGGCGTAAATGAGCACGCAATGGCGTTTTCATATCTGCCACCGACCCCGTTTGTTTGAATTTACGAACAATTTTCCCAATTGCACTCTCGGTTGGTCGATTATGTTGACCAAAAAAATCGCGAAGTGCCCCAAATGCGTTTCTGTTTGAACTTCCATTTTCGTAATAGGCTTCGATAACTTAAACACGTTGTTCGCTTGTTAATCTTTCCATGATTGAAATTGCCAAAGACTGAAGTTGTTAAATCTGAAAGAAAAAGAAAAAAATCATTAGACGCTTAAACTTAACTCACATTTAAAATCGGTCTAAATTATTGGAACACCCTTTATATATATATATATATATATATATAAAGATATGCCTTTTCCTATTATAGGGTTAAATATACAAACTTATTTTATAAGCAAAAATTAATGCATGGATAAAAAGAAAAAAAAAGGAAATGGCTCCGAATTAGTTTGGAAAAGGATCGAATGGGTTCCTACTTAAACTATCAGCCATACAGTTATCGGTGCCTTTTAAATACAAAATGTGGAATTGGAATTCCGGGAGGAACAAGCTCCAATGCACCAACCAACCGTTATTATTCTTTACATTGCTTAGGTATGATAGGCGTTTGTGGTCCGTTTCCACAACAAATTCCTTGCATAATAAATACATTCTAAATTTAGAATCCCCAAGTGATAGCCAGGCCTCTCTCTCAATTACCGCATAATTTTTCTCACGCGCGAGTAATTTTCTGCTTGCGTAAGCGATGGGAAAACTTTCGCTGTTATTCTCATACTGGAGGAGGACGCATTCTATACCGCCATTACTCGCGTCGGTGCGAATGCCAAACAGGTTGTCCGAGTTAGGGAGGCGGAGGATAGGGGCGGATGCCAACTTCTCCTGTGAGTCTAAAGTGGCGTCCACTCGAGTCGTTCGGGGGCCTTGTTCTTTAATAGTTCGCATAGGGGGGCGGAGATAGTTGCAAAGTTGGATATGAAACAACGATAAAACGATGCAGAGCCTATGAAGGTTCACAGCTGCTTTTTATTAGTGGGCAAAGGTATACCCACGATGGCCCGGATCTTTTCTTGCGGGGGGGCTAACCGATTATTCCCGATATGGAAGACGAGGTAATCGATAGTGCCAAAAGTGAAGTGGCACTTGCCGGGGCCAATTGTCAAATTGTGTTCCCGGAGTCGATACAGAAGGACTTGAAGGGTGGTCAAGTGTTGATCCCAATCTTGGGTGGTCACATAAACATTATCAAAATAGAAGGTGACGTTGGGTAAGCCTTCTAAAATCCTCCTCATCATCCGGTTATAATTGCTGCAAGCCGTCACCAGACCAAAAGGGAGCCGTCAGAACTACATAATCTCCTTCTCAGTTGGGAAAAGCACTAAATTTCTTCACTTCCTTCCTCAGGGGGACCTGATAATAGGCCTTGCATAATTCCAACTCGGAGATGAACTTGGCCTTCTCAAAAATGTGGAGATTCGGCATCGAATACGGTAACTGAATTTAGCTTTCTAAAATCAATGCAAAGTTCGATAAGAACCATTGGCCTTCTTTACCATGACAACCCGGGAACAATATGTCGACTCCAAAGGTTCGATGATCTGCAACCTTAGAAGTTTATCCACTTCTTTATTGAATGCTTCCCGGAGGTGTATAGGCAGGGGGAATGGCTTGGAACAGATGGGTTCTAAGGTGGTTAGTTGGATATTGTGTTCAAAATGGGTAGCACAACCGGAGATCTCAGGGATCACGTCATCAAAATAACTCAGGAGCGCTTGCAGTTGATCCTTTTGAAGAGATGATAGCTGGTCGCATATCTTAATTTCCGCAGGCGGGGAATTATTAAAGTCGAGCAAGAGATGCAACGGGTATTCCTTGTCTTGCTCCATGCAGGTGACTTGGATTACGCAAAAGGGGTCCGGCGGGTAACTAGATTCAATGGGAGATTATTGGTCGATTGTAAATACCTGATTGATGCTCGGGCGCCGGTGGTACCGCTTGGGCATATTAAAATGGAAAAGCTTTCTTCCCGAGGGGTTTCAATTATAGGGTCCCGGTAACGAATTCTCTCTTGTAGTTTCGTAGGCTGGGTTAGGTGGTAAATAGCTGGAATAAGCCTCGAAATGGCGAACAGTAATGACAACTTTTCTTCTTGAATAATAATGATAACTTTTTCTGTACTGACATTTTCCACAAAAGTACACCTATATAGATAATCATTTCATCTACTCATAATACTACAAAATTCAACCAATCAGGATTGAGATACATGTAATCGTCATACTTATGTTCATTGTTAGAATAATAGACCTTAGCGTTAACAAATTGACCAATCAGCTTTAAGACATAATCACTGCAATAATTGTCCAATCAGCGCCACGATAGATTTAAAAAGTTAATAACGCTCAAACCGTTTGCACATAAACACGTCTTAAATCCATTTTCGAAATTTTTAAGCACTCAATCAGAGCTCGGATCCAGCACACGATACTGAATGTGTATTCTCGGCAAAAGAGGTAAAGTTTGGGGGAATTCGGAAGGCTCCTTCACCGACCGAGTACACTGGAATTTGTATTCCTTTATTTACAAGATATAATACTGGGAAGTTTAACTTTCCATTTACAAAAGAGAGCATACTAAGCGGAAAGTCCATCTTCCTATTTACGAAAGAGATTCATACAAAGAGGGAAGTCTATCTTCCTATTTACGAGAGAGATTAATACAAAGCAGGAAGTCTATCTTCCCATTTACGAAAGAGATTAATACCAAGCGGGAAGTTTGTCTTCCCATTTATAAGGTTCAATGTGTGAACCGTTTAAATTTATCAAAGGAATGTTTACTTGCTTCGACCCCCACGCAATAAGGTAATCGACGGGGCCACGCTTCTCAACTCTGTGGTAGGGGCCCTTCCACTGACTCAAAAATTTGTGGTTGTCCGTGAGGAGGAGAAGCAAAACTTCTTCTCTGGGGTTAAATTTCCTTTCTTTGGACTTTCAATTGAAATATGTCTTATACTTGTTAAAATTGATGTCGTCGTTCTGAGATGCAATTTCGGCGCACTTTTCCAGCCTCCTTCTTAAATCCATTAGATACAAGTAAGAAGTTTGGATATTTTGATGCAATTTCTGATTGGAATAAATTTCCTTTAGAATACTCAGGGGCCTCTGACGTTTCTACCATATAAAAGTTCAAAGGGGGCGAATTCTAATGTACGATGGGAGATTTCACAGTAGGATAAGAGGGCTACCGGTAGGAAACGGTGCTATTCAGTGGGCTGATCTGCACCCAACTTCCTGAGAATGACCTTGAGACTTCCATTTAGCCTCTCACATATTATATTCCCGCTCGGGTGAAAAGGAGTGGTAAACAGGGGCTTGATTATTAATAATTTACCAACGTATTCCATTAATTCTGAGGTGAATTGACGACCACGATCCGAGAGGATTTCTTTGGGCAGGCCCACACGGGAAAATATGGAAATAAGGGCTTCATCGCAGGAGATGCTATCGATTTTCTTAAGGGGTACAGCCTCGGGGAATAGGGTGGCAAAGTCAACCAGCGTTAAAACTTAACTATAGTATTCGCTTGACAGGGGGTAGATCGTTCCGATTAGGTCGATAGCTACTCGGAAGAAGGGCTCAGAGATTAGTGGTCCCTTCTGCAAAGGCGCAGGTCTGACTCGTTCTTTTATTGCCGTCTTTTGGCAAATATCGCACGGACGACAATATTGCAGAATTTCCTCGGTCGCGCCAGGCCAATAAAAATATTTGAAGATCCTGTGAGTGGTCTTCGTGTGACTAAAGTGGCCAGCAAATAGGCTATCGTGAGCCGTTTGTAGGATTGGAGGAACGCGGGAGGGGGGGGGGTACAGATAATTTGCGGGATTCGGTGTCATTTTCCTCGGTGCACACTCGATAGAGGAGGTAGTCCTTGATGAGGAAGGATATCACTTTATTCCCTCTGACGGTTTCGTGTGTTTTGTTCTGGGCTTTGGATCACAAGAGACAAAGAGATTCACATTCCCTCTGGCTTTTGGCAAAGTCATGGGTCATCACACTCTGGAATTCGGGACATACAGGGGTTCCAGAGGTGTAGGGGCTTTCAGTTCCTTCTTCACGCAGGAACGGGCAGTAACGGGTTTAGCCACGGGGGCGGAAGAAACCCGGGAGGACTGACCAATTAAGACACAGCAAAACTTGATGGGGCTGCAACGACTTCAGCCAAACCAGTAAAATACACGCACTCAATGTAGCAGTGAACAATGGAAAATTTATTGGCACGCCCCAAGTAATCATAGACTACGGCAAACTTATCGTGGTCCGGAGCCACAGGGGGGGGGGAGTAGTTCATTCGGATACAACAATGCACGTGCACCCTGTATCACGGACGAGGGTGGAGATTCGGCACTCATTCAATGTTCCAGTTTCAAATTGGAGGCCCCAGGGGTACTTTTATCGAACAAAAAGTTTACCTGGTGGCCAGCAGTATCCGACGGGTTTGAAGAAGAGGGTGCTTTATTTTGCGACGGTTAGGGCGTAGAAGTGGTACTAACCTGGTATACCTGGTGAGAAGGAGGGGTGGTTCTAAACCGCGAGTTCTGAGGGCCATTGCTACTCATGTGGCCCGGAACTCCACAGGAATAGCACACAATGGTCATCCTGGGGAACGGCGAAGCAGGGGGGTTGGGAGAAAAGGGCTTAACATCCGGGTAGTACGATGAGAAGAGAGGTTTGGGTTTGGCGGGCCCAGTCACCTTAACGAACTTATTCTCCTTATTAGGAACAAATTTGTTCTTGTTGGTTTTGGATTTAGGAGATGGGGGTCCTGATTTCTTCTCTTCCTTCGGATAGCAGTTGTGGCTAGCCGCGAAGACGTCTGCCTCCTCGATGCATGCCTTTAGAGTATGGCACCTCCGGTCCTTCACGAAGGATCTGATTCGCGAAGGGAGTGATGCAAGAATTTGGTCCTTGTGGACGAAATCGACCAGGACGTCGTATTCATGAGGCACCTTGGACGCGTCAATCCAGAATTTAAAATGAGGCTGTAGGGAGTAGCCGAACTGTCGGAAGGGCTGGTTTGGTTGGATACGACAGTGCCTAAATTTAGCTCGGTAGAAATCCAGAGTCATGTTGTAAGCGGCAAGCAACTCGGCTTTTAACGATGAGTAATCAATTGTTGCCTATGATGGGAGGGAGAAAAGAATATCCCTGAGTTAGGAGCTCAACAGGGGCAATAATTGTGCTACACCGTCCGTCTCGATGTCCCACTGGTTCACCTCGAAGATCTTTTCGAAGTGGGTGACTTAAGACCCGAAGTCTTCGCCTTCTTTAAGACGGGAAGTTTTATGGTCGCATACTGCGTGCGTCTAGTCTAGAACTTGAAGTGTTTATGGAGAGCATCTCATTCCTCGCTCTGCCTATTTCCAATTTGTGAGAACGAATTCTCTCTCTTTCTTCTGGTTTATTTTCTTCTCTTCTTTCTTCTCGATCCTTTTCTCTTTTTTCTTGTCGCAGGATACCTTTGGTCGTGATATACGTTTTTTGAGGTATACTTTTGTCTAAGAATGCTATTTTTGTTGTTTTTAAAGAAGAGCCGCTTCAACACGTAAGGATATAGAAAAAGGCACATGAATTATCCCAAAATAAACATATATTTTAAATTTAACAATTAACTATGACAAAAAAACAGTAAAGACATTTATATTCTCCTCCTAAGCTAACCGAGGCCAAACTGATTGGCAACTGGGCCTATTATAATATCTCTTAAGACAAAAAATCAAAAAATAGGCTACACGTAAACACACCAATTGCCGATTAGTTATTTTATCGCGCCTCTTTTAGATTAGCGTTAAACATTAAATTAAATTACTCTCTTCTACTAGTAAATATGACGGGGTTCATGCACAATTGTTTCTACTTCCGTTAAATCGTGAAACGTAATAAACTCATACTATCGCAATATGAATATAAATGTTCTTTCTAACTTACATGACAGAAGGGATCAAGAGTTGCCGGATGTCGCTGGAGGGCTTTTCTCGCGCTTCGGAGATTTGGAGTGGCCGATGGTATAATTTCGTCGAGATGGGATGAAGAAAGAGAGGGTGGGCGATGCCATCTTCTTATTGCAACTTTGCCTCCTGTTACGTTAAGAAGACGGAGAGAGTTACGGTGCTCCTCGCTCAAAGAGTCTTCTTCTGGATAATCTTGAAGCCTCTTTGTGTCTTATTCTTTAACGCTGGGCGCCCAACTAGTTTTGGGGTATACGAGGGGATTTCTACCGTAATTAACAAATGGAACCTCGTTGAGACTTGGTTCTTCTCACTCTTACGTCAGTTTGAGCTGTGAGAGTCACTCGAGTGTGAGTGGGGTTTCTTTTCTCCAGTCAGACTTCTAAGTCTGTAAAGGATTTTCGGTATGGCACCGATACAAAACTTGACGTTTTATGTTAATTCGGCACTGGGTGGGGAAGGATCGATCTTCTCAAACTAATCGTTTCTGGTCTCTCTTCGAATAATCTTGACTGGTTGAAGGATCAATCTTCGCGAAATGATCCTATATCGTTCTCATGAATAATCTTGACTGGCTGAAGAATCGATCTTCACGAACTGATCCTATGTTGTTCTCACCGAATAATCTTGACTGGTTGAAAGATCGATCTTCACGAACTGATCCTATGTCGTTCTCACCGAATAATAATCTTGACTGGCTGAAGGATCGATCTTTACGAACTGATCCTATGTCGTTCTCACCGAATAATAATCTTTTCTCTTTCCTTCAGGGGCTTATTTATAGGCGGACCACTGCCCCATCTAAGGGGAAAGGGGCGAGGCCGCAGAGGGAAGCGCGGTTGGTGAGGTCGCATCTTGGAGAGCGAGGAGTGAAGAGGTTGGCACTGAGGTGCCCAAGTCGGTTTGTTAATTAGAGAGACCCTCACTTGCCACCCTCCTTGGCGTGCCTTTTGCTTGGCACCGCTTTTCGGTAATATATCCACGGGCCTACGGATCTTGTAGGTAATTGGATATTTTGAGCGTGGTTTAAGGGCCTTTGGTGGTTTCCTTAACACAGGTGGTCGCTTTAACTACCTATGAGGCGGGGAGATCAAACAGGGTAGGTAGTTACTGTTATTCGCCAGCTACCGTTCCCACGAGTCTCCTCATGGGGCTCACTTCTCCGGCTTTCTCCACAAAGAGGATGGGGGGGACTTTAATGTATAAGTCTGCCTGGCCCTCCGGAAGGTTTTATGTTGCAATTCCTCTACACTTCTCTGTCTCTCCTTTCGGCTCTTTCTCTTCTTTCTTCTTCCTGGATGTAGTCCATCAAATTTTTGCCAGTGAGTCCGAGTGACTCCCCTTGGGCCTTGAAAATTTCAAATGGCGACATGCTGCTGGTTTTACGCGATGGGCACAACGACAAGAATTAAATTAACGCACGGCAATGAATATGGTGGAATTATGGATTCCTTTACGCACGAACGGGAGTGCGGATGGTTTTTCTAAACAAACAAAAACACGAACAACAAAAGAGAGGAGGGGCGAAACACTCGCGAGAGAGCTTTTGCGGTCGAGATTTCACTGTGATTGAGATGAGAGTTACAACACTCCTAGCACAGCAGTACGATGAATAATACTATTTTTCTATACCTTCAACTTACGGCACGAGATGAGGCCTTGAATGACAACAATTCCATTCCGTGGGGGAATAAAATTAATAGTTAAACACAGTCACTCGACAATCAATTCACAAAAAAAAATAATAAATGGCAACGGGAACAAATACACTTCGCAAATAAGTATGCAATGGTTATTTCTCACCTTTTAAACTTCAGAACCGGAACCAAGATTAGCCAACAATTTAACCAAAGTTAACCAATAGAATGGTGTGTCGAATGGGATGTTTCCCCCTCCGTCTGAAGGAGAGGGTTCCAGGATCCGACGCATCGGCAGGCGAGAGTAGTCTCGCCCTATTAGGACGATTGCGAGAAAGTTTCTAAGCCGGCGAGGCTAAACTTTGTCCAACTCCCACTGAGACCTTTTCGGGCTAACAAGCTTGTCGTGGTTTTCTGCGATGGCGGTCTTTCGGCCACCACGGTGTCTCATGATTTGGCACTTTCATTAGCTCAGACAAAAAAGGTCGCCCGGGTGTTTGTTGTCTCTCTCTCCATTGAAGGCGCGGTAGCGCGCATCTTTCTCTCTCTCTCTCTGATCTCTGACACAGTCCAAAAATTTGAAAAAGTAAAGATAAACAAGCTATACATTTGTCCAGAATAATTTGAACACCCCAAATTTGACCGAGGTAAGATAGGAACTCCATAAGGTTGACTCATTAAAGTTAGGCTTATCTCAAATTTGACACCGTAAAGATAACGCCTTTCAAAATTTGTCCATATAAAGATAAGAAATCTCCAATTTGAATAAGTAATGGTAAGTGATCTCTAAAGTTGACCAAGTAAAGAGAGCCACCCCGTAGTTTTGACCAAGTCAAGTTGATCATACTCTAAATTCGCAAAAGTCGGCTAAGAACTCTTCTAATTTGACCAAGTAAAGTTAAACAATCTCTAGATGTTAGCGAGTAAAGATGAACACTTCCCAAGATAAAGATAAATACTCTCTAGGCTTGGCGAAGTAAACATAAACATTTCAACAAATTTGGCCATGCAAGTTTGAGCACCCCTTCCCCCACCTTTGACTAAGTAAAGATAAACAATCTTAAATTTGATCAAGTAAATTTGGTCACTCCCAATTTGACAAAGTAAAGATAAGCACTCCATTAATTTGATCGAGTAACGTTGAACACCGCCCAATTTTGACCGAGTAAAGATAAACGCTATTAAATTTGGTCACTCCCAATTTGCAATTTGACAAGGTAAAGATAAGCACTTCATTAATTTGATCGAGTAACGTTGATCACTACCCGAATTTGACTGAGTAAAGATAAACGATCTTAAATTTGGTCACCCCAAATTTGACAAAGTAAAGATAAGCACTCCATTAATTTTAACGAGTAACGTTGAACACCGACCAAATTTGACCGAGTAAAGATAAACATTCTTAAATTTGGTCACTCTAAATTTGACAAGGTAAAGATACGCACTCCATTAATTTGATCGAGTAACGTTGAACACTGTCCAAATTTGACCGAGTAAAGATAAACAGCCGATAATTTTGAATAAGTTTTGAAATTATATTTTTAGCATTTGGATTCCCCTCCTTTCCTTCATAGGGACGACTACCCTATTTGATCCCCTCTTTCTCTGTCTACCAGATCCCTTTATCGTCTGCGGGATTAATTTCTTCCTGATGATTATCATGATGATGTAAGTGATGAAATGTGTGGTGGGTAAAAATAGATGTGAGGAATATATTCAGTTTTGCTCTGGTGTAGATGGCATCGCTTGAATTTTTATCTAGCTTTAATTTCGCTCTCTTTTGGCACCTCCAGTTTAGTAGCTGGCGGCTGGGTTGGTCGCTCTAGCGACCGTTGTTATCTTTTTCTCTTCCTTCATTTTTCTTCTTTTATTTATATATTTTTTCTTTTTTCTTTAATTGTATAAATATATATCTATATAAATAAACCTTTTCGTCCGTCAATATGGCATTAAAGCCTTTCAAATATGATTTTGATAGCTCATTATTAGTTTTCATTTTTAATTTATTTTTTTATTATCGTTAGGCACTTTGCCTCTTTTTAGTTACAATTTTTGTTTTATTATTTTTCTTCTTTGATTTAGTTGGGCACTTGGCCTCTTTTTATTTAAATATTCGAATTTTAATTTATTTATTAATTTGGGGCACCTTCGCCTCTTTTTATTTATTTATTTACTAAAGTTTTAATTTAGTTGTTATTTTGAGGGCACTTCGCCTCTTTTGTTATTGTCGTAGATGCTCATAGTCTGGTCCAATAATTATTCTGGTCCTTGATCTGGACACACCGCTTTTGTTTTAGTCAGTGGTATTGACCCTATGACTCAATCCTACGATCATATATATATATATATATATATATATATATATATATATATATATATATATATATATATATGTGAGAATGGATGGGGAGAAAGAAAAGTCCAGACACTACACAGAGCTCTTTATTGACGTTTCGCCTCTTGGCTTCCTCAGAATGGAACTGACAAGAGAGATGGAAGATCGCCGCTCGACCATTCGTAGAGTTAGTCTGGGTCGCGGTCACTAACTCTACGAATGGTCGAGCGGCGATCTTCCATCTCTCTTGTCAGTTCCATTCTGAGGAAGCCAAGAGGCGAAACGTCAATAAAGAGCTCTGTGTAGTGTCTGGACTTTTCTCTCTCCCCATCCATTCTCACCTATACGTCGAGTCTTTCATGCAATATATATATATATATATATATATATATATATATATATATATATATATATATATATATATATATATATATATATATATATACAGTGGCGGCAACAAAAAAAGTGACATTGAAAATTGGCAACAGAAATCGATACACAAAATCGCTTTCACGATTTTACTTGCCAACAAGCCAATGAAAAGGGGCGGGGCTTATGCCGCGAACGGACGACTCTCCTGAGCTAAGACAACAGAACTGCGCTTTATTGCAACTCAAGTGTCTCGTTTGAGCTCGTACAGTGAGGTTTTAGTGTACGGCGCTCCAGCGTGCTGATTTCCTGCATTCGTAGCTACATTTGACCTGCAATAACTTCTGTGTAAATGGATACAATGGGGCAGTAAAAGCTTTCTATGACAGAGAAAAGCTGTGCCTTGACCCTATTTGAGCAGCGAAAGTCTTTTATTGATGTAGCAGCAGATTTAGGAACCTCAAGAAATACGATTTATCGCCTAAAATGGGCAGCTGAGTTATTGCCACCAGGTACCATACCAAAGAGGAATGAGGGCACTGGTGCAGCTAGGAAGACATCTCCAAGGACTGATAATATCCTAAGGCGTGAAGTGATGTCAGACCCTTCTGTAACCTCCGCTTCAATCAAGAAAAAACACCCAGACCTCCTCCAGAACGTCGCCCTCAGGACCATCCGTCATCGCTTACAGAAGGACTTAGGCCTACCGGCTCGCCGCGCTGCCAAGAAGCCACTTCTTACCAAGGCTATGAAGATGAAAAGGCTCAATTTTTGCAAGACCTATAAACATTGGGCAGCTGCCCATTGGAAGAAGGTCATGTTCAGTGATGAGAACACCTTTAGACTGGTCAGAGGAGAGTCAAAGATCGTGCGTCGTCCCAGCAATGTGTCTCGGTATGACCCAAAATATACCGTGAAAACTGTGAAGCACCCTGATAGTGTGATGGTGTGGGGTGCCTTTAGTGGAAACAAGGGTAGAGGAGGTCTGTACTTCCTTCCCAAGAATGTAGCCATGAGGGGGGCTAACTATCTCGAAGTTTTGAGGCAGCACATGCTGCCATTTTGGGAAATTCATCAGTGTGAATTTTTCATGCATGGTCGTGCCCCTGCTCACAGGTTCCAGTTAGTAAAAAAGTTCTTTAATGATAATAATATTAGTGTTTTGGAGTGGCCTGGTAATTCCCCGGACCTAAATCCTATTGAGATTTCTTGGAATCTCATGAAAACCAAAGTTCAAGAGACAGCACCCGGCAGCATCAAGGACCTGATAGAATCACTGAAGAAGATCTAGGTTACGATCGACCCCACCTACTTCGCAAACCTGGTTGAATCAATGCCCAATCGACTTACGATGGTCATCAAGTGCAAGGGCAACATGACCAAGTATTAACTTTCATGAAATATTCATAATAAAATATGTAAGTTACATTTTTCTGTTTCATTTTCCCCGAATTGTCACATGTCACTTTTTTTGTTGCCGCCACTGTATATATATATATATATATATATATATATATATAGGCTTAAAATTCCTACTTAACGTGCGAAAGCTGGTTAGAGGCGTGTTGTGCCGTAGCCGGGATTCTCACTATAAAAGTCCCACTTGTTACTGGGGAGAGGTTTGTGATTGTTAAATTCTAAGAGTGCATAATACAGGTTGAATGAATTAGCCGAAGGGATTCATAATTAAAGTCTTGCCAAGGTACGTCAAAAAGGAGGAGCCACAAAAAAAACACACGTTCTCAAAATAAACTTTACTTTACACAAATATAATAATTAGCAATAGTTAACAGGCAAAATTAAGGATCAAATATTAAACACTGACGTTAAGCGTCTAGATTTGTAATGACTCAATGGGAGTATCAATCACGGTTAATTAAATAGGTAATTTAAGAATAGAGGGACACTGGGTTCACAGATTACCATTAATTGATGAATTGGAGAGACGACTACTCAGGTCCAGACGGGGTGGTTCGGGTGGCGTTAACACGAGTTCTCGGGGAGAGGGGGGATAAGACGATGGGTTCGGGGCTGCTGGCTGCAGTTCCGGTTAGTCCACTCCTAACTGGATGTGACACTAACATATAGTAACTTCCGGTAACTATTTGGATGTTCCTTTTCTTACTCAAGTTACGTTGAGCAACAGAGCGTACTCTTCTAGTCACAGACTCTGCGAGGCTGGATTTACTTCCAGGAACACTTTGAGACAGCGACCAAGTTGACTCGACGGCGCGTTGGTAGTCGATACGTTACGGCAACGACTCTCGTTCAACGTGAGGGGTACGCGAGTTGGTTTGGGACACTGCTGTAGAGGGGTAAACGGCGATGTTATTTATATCGCGGATTGTGGGAAATCGAGAGAGAGATTCCATTCATAACAATTCGCTTATCGCAGCGCCTTCTGGACAATCTCCATGCTATCATAAAGAAGGCAAATATAATTTAGGCTTCTTTCTGAGATAGGCGTTCTTTCGTCCGACTTTCAGTCGCCAGTTGGGGGAAGGATGGGGGGAGAGAGAGAGAGGAGACGAAGGTCAACTCTAACGACAAATTTCTTTCGTTCCCACGATTGTCTGGCGGCATGTGAGTATGTACGTTCCATACCCTCACACGCCTACCTATTTCGAGGAACATTATTTTGCCATGAAATAAGGAATAATGTGAAAATTAACTTCACCGGGGAAATTTGTCATTATCTTCCTCGACTCGAACAATTGAGTCGGTAATTTTATCAAAACCTTTAGGAATTTACCTTAGTATCTAATGGCTACAAAATAGTACTGCTACGTCAGTTCCTCTAATTTACATATACAAAATAAAACAAAACACATACAGAATACAGGCAAGAAATAATTATTTATACAAAGAGATACGCACAAAAAAATAAATAATTGACTATTAATCGCTATTTGAAATTGGGTTACTCGAAAGGCTATCTGCGAGTACATTGTCAGACCCTTTTAGATATCTGATTTTATAACGGTAGTCCACTAGCAATAATGACCAGCTCATTAGCCTGCCGTTTCGGTTTTTACAAGTTTTTAAGTAGGCTAACGGTCTATGATCAGTCTCTATGAGGAATGGACGACCTATCAGATACATTCTAAATTTTGTAATTGCAAAAACAATCGCTAGAGCTTCCAGTTCTACCGTAGCGTACGCCCTTTCGCGAGCCGTCAGTCGGCGACTCGCATAGCTTATATGAGCGAGTTCTTGTTCCTTGTTGTATTGTAGTAATACGCAGCTATTTGGGAGGCATCTGTCCTTACGGCAATTTTTTTTTTAGGGTTGAGCAGTTTTAAGATCGGGGCGGAGATTAACTTCTCTTTGAGCTCTTCAAAGTGCGCTTCGGCGTCGGGGTTCCACTGGAGGGGGTCCGGGAGTTTCCTTTTTTAGCAGATCGTTTATAGGAGCTGCCACAGAAGCGAATTGGGGTACGAAGCGGCGGTAAAACGAAGCGGCACCGAGAAAAGACCGTAATTGCTTCTTGGTTCGCGGTAGGGGCATATTTGTAATAGCCTTTACCTTCTCTTTCTGTGGGGCCAGATGACTTTCGCCTATTTTAAATCCAATGTATTCTATGGATTTATAAGAAAAATGGCATTTTGAGGGTTTAATCGTTAAGCCATGATGCTTTAAGCGTTCTAAAAGCGGGCCGAGGGACAAGATATGGTCGTTCCATGAAAATGTAGCCACATACACGTTATCAAAATAAAAAGAAACGTTTTTTAAACCGTCTATTACACGGCGCATTATGCGGTTGTAGCTACTGCAGGCAGTGACTAGGCCAAAAGGGAGACGAGTGAATTCCATTAAACCTTTGTCTGTAGGAAAGGCTGTTAGTTTCCTCGCCGATGCCTTTAGGGGGATCTGATAATAGGCCTTACATAGGTTTATCTCAGTGATGTAGGCGGCTCCTTCGAAGAGATGTAAATTTTGGTCAATTAGGGGAAGAGGTTCGGCGTCGAACACGGTGACGGTGTTTAACTTCCGAAAATCGACGCTCATCCTAAAAGACTGGTCTGGCTTGCGCACCATGACTATTGGGGAACAGTAGTCGGACGTAGATGGCTCGATAATCCCTAATTGCAAAAGATTGTTGACTTCATCATTGAAAGCGTATCTTAGGTGCACCGGTACGGGATCGGGCTTACATCGCACAGGTTCGAGCGTAGTAAGGGCGATATCATGTTCGAACTGAGTCAAGCATCCTGGTGACTCGGAAATGACGTCACTAAATTCTTCCAAAAGTGCCATCATTTGGTTCCTTTGGGCAGGGGTGAGCTCGGAGTTTACATCCAACTCGGGGAAAGGTTCTTTTAGGGGGGGCAGCTTGGACCACAGGACGGGGAGGGGACAATCTTCGCTTGACTCTACGCAAATCGAATTAACAATATTTAGGGGGTTGTTTGGGTGGACGGTGTCAATTACCCTTTTTTCGTCGAAGGCGACTATATTGTTTATACAGGCCCGTCTATGATACTATTTTAGCATGTTTATGTGATATAATTTATCACCTGCGGGTCTCTGTATAACGCAATTGACCGACCCGTGGGTTTTCTGAACGGGGTAGGGGTCCTTTCCATTGGGAGAGAAGTTTATGTGAATCTGAGGGGAGTAAGAGTAGAACTTCATCTCCGGGCTTCAGTTTTCTGTGTTTGGCCTTTAGATCAAAGTATGTCCGATACTTTTCCATATTAATTTAGGAATTTCTGACTGCTATGTCAGAACACCTTTTCAATCTTTCCCTTAGTTCGAGGACAAAGGAATAAGTGTTCTTTAATTCTGGACACAAACGGGAATTTGACCATACCTCCTTCAAAATACTGAGAGGCCCCTGCACGTTTCTCCCGTACAGGAGCTCAAATGGGGAAAATCCGATGGTCCTATGGGCAATTTTGCGGCATGCGAATAACGCAACTGGCAAATATCGGTGCCATTCTTGGGGTTGTTCCATGCAAAGCTTCTTGAGGACGCTTTTCAAGGCCGCATTGAACTTTTTGCACATGCCGTTCGCGCTCGGATGGAAGGGGTGGTAAAAATAGGTTTGATTTGGAGCAGAGTGTTCACGTGTTCCATGAGCTCAGAGGTAAACCGGCGGCCTCAGCTGACAAGATTTCTTTGGGCAATCCTACTCGAGAAAAAATGGAAATAAGGGCTTCAGAGCAAGAGATACTATCGATCCTTTTTAGAGCGACAGCGTCCGGGAATCGGGTAGCACAGTCTATCAGGGTTAGTACATGCGTATGACCTTCGGCGGAAGGGGGGTGAATTGGTCCGATGAGGTCGATGGCGACTCTTGAGAAGGGCTCCGAAATGACTGGGGTTCTTTGCAGGGGAGCTGGGGCTATTCGATCTTTTGCAGTGGTTTTCTGGCACAAATCGCACGTTTTGCAGAATTCTGCAATATCTTTGGCTGCACCGGGCCAAAAAAAGTATTTAAATACTCACTGAGAAGTCTTTTTATGACCGAAATGACCGGCCATGGGACTTTCATGTGCTACTCGCAGGATTTGGTTTACATGTGTGCGCGGAATACACATGACCTTGGAAGGTGGGTCAGACTCATCCCGGGAGGTGCGAAACAGCAGGGAGTCGTTAATGATGTACCTTATGGGACGGTTCCCTCGAACGATCACCTCTTCGTTCTTTCGAGCCTTTTCCCAAAGGGATTGAAGTAAAGGGCAGCTCTGCTGAGCTCTGAGAAATTGTGCACTACTCGTTGGGACCTCTAAAGGAGCCTCTGGGGTGAAAAGGCATGTTGGGGGAGAGGCCTCGCGGCTAGCTTGCGCTCGAGTGACGACAGCTTGAGTCACTTCACTCGTGGAGAGTAGTGCGCTCTGGCCAATGAGTACCGAGCAAAATTTGATGGGGGCTGCCACTACGTCGGCCCAACCAGTGAAATATTTACACTGTACATGGCAGCAAGATTACCGGGAATCTATTTTCTCGACCCAAGAAGTCGTGTACAATTGCGTACTTCTTATGTTGGGGGTCGACAGGGGGAAGCAATTTGTCCGACACCACAATGCACGTGCACCCGGTGCTCTGACGAGGGTGGACACTTTACAGCCATTGATCCAGCCGGTTTCGAAATTTAGTCCTCCGGGGGAACTCTTGTTGAACAGGAAGTTCACTTGAAATTCCTGTGGGGATGGAGACGAGGGGGATGACGTAAGCGCGGCCGGCTGTTCCGGGGGAAGGGTAGCAGTTACTTGGTGGACTTGTTGGCTCTGGGTGGGACGTAGGCTGGAATTCTGTACACATTGGGACTTATAATGGCCGGGGGAACCGCAGGAGTAGCATATAACCTGCTTATTCTGGTGCTGGTTATTGTAGGGGGTATTGAAGACTGGTGTTTTCTGTCTTCGTGGGCTACAAAAGGCTTATTATTTGGCCTTAACGGGGCTGTGGTCTTTATCAATAGAGGGGGTTTCCTTTGTTGGGAATTCCATTGACTAAATTTATTCTTCGGGGACGGGGGACTATTCTTCCGGGTATCCTGTGGGTATAGGCGATGATTTGTCGCATGGAGATCAGCTTCCTCGAGGCATTCTTGAAAGGTAGACGCTCGGCGGTCTTGCACAAATGCTCGGATCTCCTGGGGGAGGGTGAACAATAGCTGGTCTTTTAACATAAAGTCAATCAGGGCCTCATACTCCGATTCGACTTTGGAGGATTGTAACCAGAACTGGAGGTTTCGCTTCAGGATATATCCAAAATGTCGGTAAGTTTGACCGGGCTGGATTTTAGCCGATCTAAACTTAGCGCGGTAGAACTGAGGGTTCAAGTTGAAGGCGGATAGCAATTCGGCCTTCAAGGTGCTATAGTCTATTGTAGTTTCGTGTGGTAACGAGATGAAAATTTCTCTCAAACGCGGACTGAGCAATGGGAGCAATCTACTCACTCCTTCGGGATTCTAGTGCCCATCCGTTTACCTCGAAGATCTTTTCAAAATGTGTTAAGTATGAGCACAAGTCTTCTTCGTTTTGATATTGGGGAAGTTTCATAGCGGGGGCCTGGGGTTGATGATCACAAGATCCAACAGAACTGACTTCAACTTGGTCTCTGCTTAATTCCCTTTCATGTTTTCGAATCCTTTCTCTTTCTTCAAATTCTAACTTTTCTTTTCTTCTCCTTTCTTCCATTTCTAACACTTCTTTTCTTACTTCCATTTCACGTGCTCTTTCCTCTCACTGTTTGCTTTGGACGAATTCTTTTAGTTCCTGTCCTGTGAGACCAAGAGCTTGTCCTTGATTGACGAAAACTTCGAACGATTGTGAAGCCATTGATGCTCTTGCTGACGCAACTGGTGACTCACGAAAGAACTTACGCACCTGGTAAGAGAATTAGAAGCAGCGATTGTTCCTAACCGATACAATCTAATAATTAACCCCCAAAATAATGAATATTTTCCTAGCTTTGTTTTTGCTATCTAGAAAGGGTTATTAATGGTTATTATTTATATTCCTTCGGGGAATAGACTATAATTATTAAAATTTACGTTAGTTTATTTGGGCTTCCTTGGACGTTGGCAAGTTTTAGGCTATTTGAGTTCGCTTTCTCAAAAATTTGACCCCTTAAAGCTGACACCACTTTTATATATGTCGTAGAATTGCTCATAGTCTGGTCCAATAATTATTCTAGTCCTTGATCTGGACACACCGCTTTTGTTTGAGTCGATGGTATTAAGACCCTATGACTCAATCTACAATCATTATATATTTATATAGGCTTTAATTCGTACTGAACGTGCGAAAGCTAGTTAGAGGCGGGTTGTGCCACGGCCAGGATTCTCACTATAAAAGTCCCACTTGTTACTGGGGGAAGGTTTGTGATTGTTGAATTCTAAGAGTGCATAATACAGGTTGAATGAATTAGCCGAAGGGATGCTTAATTAAAGTCTTGCCAAGGGTACGTCAAAAAGGAGGAGCCACAAATAAACACACGTTCTCAAAATAAACTTTACTTTACACAAATATAATAATTAGCAATAGTTAACAGGCAAAATTAAGGATTAGATATTAAACACTGACGTTAAGCTTCTAGATTTATAATGACTCAATGGGAGTATCAATCTTGGTTAATTAAATAGGTAATTTAAGAACGCCCCAGGGCAGAGTATATCTTTTTGATGTTGGCGCTGAGGCTTTTAAACCTGTACACCTTTTTAAGTTCTCTCTTGCCTAGGAAGATTCGGTCGTTAATATGCGTCTTATACCCTGTTTAGGTGATGCGCAGACCCAGGACTTTACCCTCATTTGCATAGGGGTGAAATTCGTCGTCAACTATAGCGTCATCAAGTTCCATCGGTTTACTGGAAGGATTTGGAACTTTCGGCGGTTGCTCTTAATTTTCCACATTCTTTCAAATCTATGTTTCGATTTCGGCAGCTGTCTCCTTTGTTTGAACTCCAGAGTTACTATAGGAACTGGGGATGATTTTCGTGATGTAATCTGCAAACTGTAGATACATCACATCTTCCTCAACTGGAGCAGGTAAGCCCAATGTGTATACCAAGTACAACAGTGGACTCAGACAGCTACCTTGTAGAACACCCGCCTCGAGTTCGAACTCGGGGCCTCTGAAGCCGCCGATTGAGAGTTTTGCTTTCCTCTCCATGATATAATCGCAGAGGACCCTTTCCAGGGACGGATTTACATGGAGGCCTATGATCTTGTATTGTAGACCTCTCAGCCAAACCTTATCGAAGATCTTTTGTACATCACGCAACACCACGTCTACGTATTTTCCTTTAGCTTTGCGGTGGGCGAGTTTTAAGGTGTGAAGAGCGAGGGCTGTATCAGTCGCCATTTTCTTGCAAACTCCGTGTTTCTGAGGGTTGTGTGCTTCCAGTTCAGTTAATTGGTCTTAAAGCCTGTTAGCTAGAAGCTTCTCGTAGACTTTTCCCACGAACTTTAGCCTGTAATCCACCAGTTGATCAGGGGCTTCCGCCCTTTCAGAATAAAAATGATTTTGGCCATTTTTAGATCGTCAAGGAGGTATCCCGTATTCAGAGAAGCGTTATAGATGTCCGTAATTTCCTGAATGATCTGCCGGGGGGCACGCACCAAGTTATTTTTTGTCATGCCCGTACAGTCTGGTGCCATTTGTTTAAAGGTTTTCACAGTTACATGACTTCTTCTGTTGTTATCGATCGGCCATGGTCCACCATTTCCCTCCCTTCGTTGACATGGGCTTGTGGGTGAGTTCGATGTATTATCTAATTAAGAGCTTCAATCAGCTGGCCTTCAAACTCCTGGTCGAATTCCGAATCGTCCTCAGGTGTTATTGAGAAGACATAATTCTAGAACGTGCAGAACCTTTCTTCCAAGGTCGCCAAATCCTCCAAGTAGTCATCGCCTTCCTAAATGCGGGTCTTTTCTCTACTTGGAAGGCCATTTAGTTTTTTCACTAGGCGCCAGAATTTTTCGGGATTCACCTCGCTGTCTACCTTGGCTATAAGGCTGTACCAAATTTCAACCTGTTGGTGCCTAAGTTCTTCAATCAGGCATCGTAGCAGCGAACTTTTTTCCCGATTCGTATCTGTTCTTCTGATTTCTTCATACACCCCCCTGTGCTCCCTAGTGGTTTATTTCATCACCTCGGTCCATCTGGGTTGTGGAGGAATTTTGTACCCTCCCTTTCATAGGTACACACTCGCGGTCAGCCTCGGTGATTGAGGCTGTTAACCTCTCCAGCTCCCCGTCGATCTCCTCTAGTGTTGCTTCGTTTAGGTAAGCTGGTTCAAATTCGCCAAGGATTTCTCTATAGCGTTCCCAGTTGGCCAAAGCGTAGCTTTTGCGGAGAGGAATCGGAAGCTGGATTGATGCGAGCGAAATGGTCGTCAAGATTGCTATATGGTCGCTGGGTACTGTTGGGCCAGGCTTGCTATGGTAATTAAAGGGAAAGCCATCACTTGTTAGGATTATGTCAAATCTTGTTGCTTCTCGAGAAGTGATATAAGTAGGAAAGGCCGGTCCTATCCTCTGGATGGCCTTCCGTCGCATAATCATTTCCAAGTTATAGCCTCTGTTGTTCGTGTTTCCATAGCCAGACGTTCGGCATCTGGTGTTGAGGTCATCCCAAAGGAACGCCATTTGGCCATGCCCGAACAAGATGTAGAAATTGTTAAGGGGCTGTTACGCTCCTCGAGGTGGCTGGTAGACCGCCGCTTTCACGAGACTGGCCACTAATTTGTGCAATTCTACCGCCACAAAGGACTCATCCAGCTCCATAAGGCACTTGAACAAGAGATTCCTTTTGATGGTGACGGCAGCACCGTCAAACCTCTCTTGAGAATAGTTCTTAGTGACAACTTTGTACCCCGGTATCTTCAGTTGACAGGATGTTGTGACGATACCGTGCTTTGTGATTAAGATGATGCGGTCGAGTACACGGAATATGTTGCCATATGCGGTAGCTTTCCCCTCCCCTACATCCACTTACGTTGAGTGTCACAATTCTCAGCCTATTTTTCGGGTTTTCATTCTTTTTCTGGCTTCTAGTGTTTCTTGGTAGAAGGGTGCTTTTCCCCGTTCCTCTCTTTCTTAAATTCTGCCATGGTAAGATCTTCAAATGTGTCCCGGCAGAAAGTAACATTTTGGTTGAAAAAAGCGTCCTCGACAGTTTGTTCGTTTCATTGTGCATCGTACTCCCACTTATAGAATTTTATCGGATGCCGACGAAGATTTTGTTTGCATCCATGTCGTTTAGGAAAGGAACCTGCTCAAATGCGTAAACTGAGAGGTTTATCTCGTCTGCATCGAGCAGTCTCTTGGCCTCCCTCTTTCCTTTAACCTGGCCTCCTTCCTTGTATCTGGTATCTGTGTCTGAGGAGTCTGAGGAGTCTGTGGAGTCTGAGGAGTCTGTGGAATCTGAAGATTCCGTTTCTTCCTTATTCTTTTGGGTTTCTTTTTTTTTGTTTGAGAAGATTTGCGATTTGGATGCAGACTCTCTTTTTTTTCTTGCCTCTATTCTCGGAGCCGGTCTTCTGTTCACATCTTTTGATTTTGCCTCTTGTATCTTCTCTGCTGGCACCTTTTCAGGTTTTTGGTTTGGGACAATTTGCAGTTGAAGGACATCTCCTGGTGGGGGGAGGGGCGTTCGGGAACCACATCTCACTCATGCCGTTCTTCGCGAGCATCTAGTTCAGCTCTTTCGCAAATGTCTCTGGTTGCGTCAAGTTTCCAATGTGTGCGTACAGGACATATATCGATATTTTAGTTGAGTTCTCATTCTGGATTTTAAGATATGTCTTCTTATTTTCTGCCTCAGAGTATGCTGCTTTGGCGACCTCTGCGTAGGTTGTGTTTGCTTTCCTAGTTTCTTTCTTCTCTCCAGCTGGCCCTTTTATTGTGTTGTTTTTAAGCTTTGAGCCTGACAGCGGTTAATATTACGGTTGTGCTGAGCCAATCGGCAAACCCTCCTCTTTTCTAAGTGTTATACTGAACCTTTAGATTGAGAGATGGGGTGTCCCATCCCTACCCTCGAGATAAGATGGTAGTTTTCCTACACTCGTTGACTTCTGAGCTTCTCTTGCTGGTGGAGGGAGATGGGGCTATGGTCTCCTACTCTAGGGAGTCTGGAAGATTTTGTGGTAATGCACGTAGGGCAGTTTTTTCATATAATTGGAGAGAATCTTTTTTCACTTTCAAATCTCAGAACAATTCTAAGTTTTATTTGACCAACTCTTCTCCTCTCTCGCTTTCGGAGAACTCAAGAAACCTCAACGAGGACAGAAGACAAGAGGTCAAAAATGGCCTTAAACTTTCCCCAATTTTTTATTTGACCAAATAAAGATAATCACTGCATAGTCCATACATTAGACTAAGATAAGGGGACGCTCCTAAACTTTGATCAGGTAAAGATAAACATTCCTAAATTTTGGTTCCCCCCCCAAAGATAAGCATTCCGTAAATTAGGAGGAAGTAGTTATAAACACTCAAAATTTGGCCAAGTAAAGATAAACACTCGATAAATTTAAACAAGTAAAACTCATCTCCTCCCTCACAAAATTGACCAAGTAAAGATAAACCCTTAACTTGACCAATAATACCAGGGGCAGTCAATAAGTTTTGCGAATCGGTAGGGAAAATCAGAGGAAGGGGGGATGGCTGTTTATGGGGGTGTTAGGACAAGTTATGAGAAGTCAGGACCTGCAGCCGCACGCTCCTGCCTCGTCTATTTAAGAAGTAGTAGCTGATCGCAGATCGTCATTTACAATTTTTTCAACAATGGGGAAGGTTGAGCACCGCGCAGTGATCAAACTTTGACCAAGGAAGGCAAGAATGCAAAAGAGATCCATGAAGGCATGGTTGGAGTGTACACCGACACCGCCCCTTCCTATGCAACCATTGCTCGCTGGAATAGGCAGTTCCGCCATGGTCGTGATTCCCTTGAAGATGACTCCCGTCCAGGACGCCCGTCAGACGTGACCAACGAGGACAATGTGGCCCGTGTGGAGAGGATCATCCTCGAAAATCGACGGATGAAGGTCGAAGAAATCGAGCGAGAACTTGGAATATCATATGGAAGTGTTATCAACATCATCCACGACATTTTGGCCTTGACCAAGGTCTCTGCCCGTTGGACCCCTAGAAACCTCAGGCCCCATGATAGACTTCAACGTCGTCAAAGTTCGGAGGAGCTGCTGCTCCTGTACAACAAAGACCCGCGGGATTCGAGTCACGCATAGTGACAGGTGATGAAACGTGGGTCCATCACTGGAATCCCGAGACTAAGTTCAAAAGCATGGCCTGGAAGCACAGGGGCTCTCCGACCCCCATCAAGTTCCGGACCCAACCCTCACCCGGGAAGATCATTGCCACCATCTTCTAGGATTCTGAGAAAGTTTTGATGGTGCACTATGCGCCTCGTGGAACGACCATGACAGACCAATATTACGCCAAAGAACTGGCAGGGTTGAAGAAGTGCATCCGTCAATAGCGGCGCGGCAAGTTGACACGCGGTGTCCTGCTCCATAACGACAATAGCCCTGTCCACCATGCCAGAGTTGCACAAGCTGCCCTGCGCGAGTGCAGATTCAAGGAGTTCAACCATCGTCCCTACCTTCCAGATCTGGCCCCAAGCGACTACTTTTTATTCTGTCAGCTCAAGGCTGCAGTGCGTGAACGGCAGTTTGGGGACGATGGAGATGTCCAGCTCGCCGTCCAGGAGTGGATTGAACAGCAGTCGGGAGTTTTCAGGTTGTCGGGAATTCGAAGCCTCAGGGACAAGTGGCGCAAGTGCATTAAAGTCGAGGGTAGTTATATTGAAAAATAATAAAACACTTTTCCTCATATCTCGTTTCCTTATATCCGAATTGCAAAACTTATTGACCGCCCCAGATAAAGACAAGCACTCCCTAAATTTGATCAAGTAAAGATAAACACTCAATAAATTTGAACAAATGAAATTCAGCTACCCCAACCAAATTGACCAAGTAAAGATAACCCCTCCAACTTGACCAATAATAAATGAGTTTTTTAAAAATCTGACTGGATAAGTTGAGCTCTTCCTAAATTTGACAGGATAAGTTGAGCTCTTCTTAAATTTAACTGGATAAGTTGAGCTCTTCCTAAATTTGATTGGATAAGTTGAACTCTTCCTAAATTTAGCTGGATAAGTTGAGCTCTTCCTAAATTTGCATGGATAAGTTGAGCTCTTCCTAAATTTGACTGGATAAGTTGAGCTCATCCTAAATTTGACTGGATAAGTTGAGCTCTTCCTAAATTTGACAGGATAAGTTGAGCTCTTCTTAAATTTAACTGGATAAGTTGAGCTCTTCCTAAATTTGACTGGATAACTTGAGCTCTTCCTAAATTTGACTGGATAAGTTGAGCTCTTCCTGAATTTGACAGGATAAGTTAAACTCTTCCTGCATTTGACTGGAAAAAATTGCGCTCTTCCTAAATTTGACTGGATAAATTGAGTTCTTCCTAAATTTGAATGAATAAGTTGAGCTCATCCTAAATTTGACAGGATAAATTGCGCTCTTCCTAAATTTGACTGGATAAATTGAGCTCTTCCTAAAATTGAATGAATAAGTTGAGCTCATCCTAAATTTGACAGGATAGGTTGAGCTCTTCCTGAATTTGACAGGATAAGTTAAGCTCTTCCTGCATTTGACTGGATAAATTGAGCTCTTCCT
Source organism: Ceratothoa steindachneri (assembly GCA_963969495.1). Lineage (NCBI taxonomy): Eukaryota > Metazoa > Arthropoda > Malacostraca > Isopoda > Cymothoidae > Ceratothoa > Ceratothoa steindachneri. Next base: position 19,543,268 of record OZ018327.1, read on the forward strand.
AAATTTGACTGGATAAATTGAGCTCTTCATACATTTGACTAGATAAGTTAAGTTGAGCTCTTCCTAAATTTGACTGGATAAGTTGAGCTCTTCTTAAATTTAACTGGATAAGTTGAGCTCTTCCTTAATTTGACTGGATAAGTTGAGCTCTTCCTAAATTTGACTGGATAAGTTGAGCTCTTCCTAAATTTGAATGGATAAGTTGAGCTCTTCCTAAATTTGAATGGATAAGTTGAGCTCTTCCTTAATTTGACTGGATAAGTTGAGCTCTTCCTAAATTTGACTAGATAAGTTGAGCTCTTCCTAAATTTGAATGGATAAGTTGAGCTCTTCCTAATTTAAATAGATAAGTTGAGCTCTTCCTAAATTTGAATGGATAAGTTGAGCTCTTCCTTAATTTGACTGGATAAGTTGAGCTCTTCCTAATTTAAATGGATAAGTTGAGCTCTTCCTGCATTTGACTGGATAAGTTGAGCTCTTCTTAAATTTAACTGGATAAGTGAGCTCTTCCTAAATTTGACTGGATAAGTTGAGCTCTTCCTAAATTTGAATGGATAAGTTGAGCTCTTCCTAAATTTGAATGGATAAGTTGAGCTCTTCCTTAATTTGAATGGATAAGTTAAGCTCTTCCTAAATTTGAATGGATAAGTTGAGCTCTTCTTAAATTTAACTGGATAAGTGAGCTCTTCCTAAATTTGACTGGATAAGTTGAGCTCTTCCTAAATTTGAATGGATAAGTTGAGCTCTTCCTAAATTTGAATGGATAAGTTGAGCTCTTCCTTAATTTGACTGGATAAGTTGAGCTCTTCCTAAATTTGAATGGATAAGTTGAGCTCTTCCTTAATTTGACTGGATAAGTTGAGCTCTTCCTAAATTTGAATGGATAAGTTGAGCTCTTCCTTAATTTGACTGGATAAGTTGAGCTCTTCCTAAATTTAAATGGATAAGTTGAGCTCTTCCTAAATTTGAATGGATAAGTTGAGCTCTTCCTTAATTTGACTGGATAAGTTGAGCTCTTCCTAAATTTGACTGGATAAGTTGAGCTCTTCCTAAATTTGACTGGATAAGTGGAGCTTTTCCTAAATTTGACTGGATAAGTTGAGCTTTTCCTAAATTTACTGGATCAGTTGAGCTTTTCCTAAATTTGACTGGATATGTTAAGCTCTTCCTAAATTTGACTGGATAAGTTGAGCTCTTCCTAAATGTGACTAAATAAGTTGAGCTCATCCTAAATTTGACTGGATAAGTTGAGCTCTTCCTAAATTTGACAGGATAAGTTGAGCTCATCCTAAATTTGACTGGATAAGTTAAGCTGTTCCTAAATTTGACTGGATCAGTTGAGCTCATCTTAAATTTGACTGGATAAGTTGAGCTCTTCCTAAATTTGACTGGATAAGTTGAGCTTTTCTTAAATTTGACTGGATCAGTTGAGCTCTTCCTAAATTTGACTGGATAAGTTGAGCTCTTCCTAAATGTGACTAAATAAGTTGAGCTTATCCTAAATTTGACTGGATAAGTTGAGCTCTTCCTAAATTTGAATGGATAAGTTGAGCTCTTCCTAATTTAAATGGATAAGTTGAGCTCTTCCTAAATTTGAATGGATAAGTTGAGCTCTTCCTTAATTTGACTGGATAAGTTGAGCTCTTCCTAATTTAAATGGATAAGTTGAGCTCTTCCTAAATTTGACTAAATAAGTTGAGCTCTTCTTAAATTCAACTGGATAAGTGAGCTCTTCCTAAATTTGACTGGATAAGTTGAGCTCTTCCTAAATTTGAATGGATAAGTTGAGCTCTTCCTAAATTTGAATGGATAAGTTGAGCTCTTCCTTAATTTGAATGGATAAGTTAAGCTCTTCCTAAATTTGAATGGATAAGTGTAGCTCTTCTTAAATTTAACTGGATAAGTGAGCTCTTCCTAAATTTGACTGGATAAGTTGAGCTCTTCCTAAATTTGAATGGATAAGTTGAGCTCTTCCTAAATTTGAATGGATAAGTTGAGCTCTTCCTTAATTTGACTGGATACGTTGAGCTCTTCCTAAATTTGAATGAATAAGTTGAGCTCTTCATACATTTGACTAGATAAGTTAAGTTGAGCTCTTCCTAAATTTGACTGGATAAGTTGAGCTCTTCTTAAATTTAACTTGATAAGTTGAGCTCTTTCTAAATTTGAATGGATAAGTTGAGCTCTTCCTTAATTTGACTGGATAAGTTGAGCTCTTCCTAAAATTTAATGGATAAGTTGAGCTCTTCCTAAATTTGAATGGATAAGTTGAGCTCTTTCTTAATTTGACTGGATAAGTTGAGCTCTTCCTAAATTTGAATGAATAAGTTGAGCTCATCCTAAATTTGACAGGATAAGTTGAGCTCATCCTAAATTTGACTGCATAAGTTGAGCTCTTCCTAAATTTGACTGGATCAGTTGAGCTCTTCCTAAATTTGACTGGATAAGTTGAGCTCTTCCTAAATTTGAATGAATAAGTTGAGCTCATCCTAAATTTGACAGGATAAGTTGAGATCTTCCTGAATTTGACAGGATAAGTTAAGCTCTTCCTGCATTTGACTGGATAAATTGAGCTCTTCCTAAATTTGAAGGGATAAATTGAGCTCTTCATACATTTGACTAGATAAGTTAAGTTGAGCTCTTCCTAAATTTGACTGGATAAGTTGAGCTCTTCTTAAATTTAACTTGATAAGTTGAGCTCTTTCTAAATTTGAATGGATAAGTTGAGCTCTTCCTTAATTTGACTGGATAAGTTTAGCTCTTCCTAAATTTTAATGGATAAGTTGAGCTCTTCCTAAATTTGAATGGATAAGTTGAGCTCTTCCTTAATTTGACTGGATAAGTTGAGCTCTTCCTAAATTTGAATGAATAAGTGGAGCTTTTCCTAAATTTGACTGGATAAGTTGAGCTCTTCCTAAATTTGACTGGATAAGTTGAGCTCTCCCTAAATTTGAATGGATAAGTTGAGCTCTTCCTAAATTTGACTAGATAAGTTGAGCTCATCCTAAATTTGACTGGATAAGTTGAGCTCATCCTAAATTTGACTGGATAAGTTGAGCTCTTCCTAAATTTGACTGAATAAGTTGAGCTCATCCTAAATTTGACTGGATAAGTTGAGCTCTTCTTAAATTTGAATGGATGAGTTGAGCTCTTCTTAAATTTGACTGGATAAATTGAGCTCTTCATACATTTGACTGGATAAGTTGAGCTCTTCCTGAATTTGACTGGATAAGTTGAGCTCTTCCTAAATTTGACTGTATAAGTTATGCTCATCTTAAATTTGACTGGATAAGTTGAGCTCTTCCTAAATTTGACTGGATAAGTTGAGCTCTTCCTAAATTTAAATGAATAAGTTGAGCTCATCCTAAATGTGACTAAATAAGTTGAGCTCATCCTAAATTTGACTGGATAAGTTGAGCTCTTCCTTAATGTGACTGGATAAGTTGAGCTCTTCCTAAATTTGACTGGATAAGTTGAGCACTTCCTAAATTTGACTGGATAAGTTGAGCTCTTCCTAAATTTGACTGGATAAGTTGAGCTCTTCCTAAATGTGACTAAATAAGTTGAGCTCATCCTAAATTTGACTGGATAAGTTGAGCTCTTCTTAAATTTAACTGGATAAGTGAGCTCTTCCTAAATTTGACTGGATAAGTTGAGCTCTTCCTAAATTTGAATGGATAAGTTGAGCTCTTCCTAAATTTGAATGGATAAGTTAAGCTCTTCCTAAATTTGAATGGATGAGTTGAGCTCTTCTTAAATTTGACTGGATAAATTGAGCTCTTCATACATTTGACTGGATAAATTGCGCTCTTCCTAAATTTGACTGGATAAGTTGAGCTCTTCCTAAATGTGACTAAATAAGTTGAGCTCATCCTAAATTTGACTGGATAAGTTGAGCTCTTCCTAAATTTGACAGGATAAGTTAAGCTTTTCCTAAATTTAAATGAATAAGTTGAGCTCATCCTAAATTTGACAGGATAAGTTGAGCTCTTCCTAAATTTGACTGGATAAGTTGAGCTCTTCCTTAATTTGACTGGATAAGTTGAGCTCTTCCTTAATTTGACTGGATAAGTTGAGCTCTTCCTAAATTTGACTGCATAAGTTTAGCTCTTCCTAAATTTGACTGGATAAGTTGAGCTCTTTCTAAATTTGAATGGATAAGTTGAGCTCTTCCTTAATTTGACTGGATAAGTTGAGCTCTTCCTAAATTTGACTGGATAAGTTGAGCTCTTTCTAAATTTGAATGGATAAGTTTAGCTCTTCCTTAATTTGACTGGATAAGTTGAGCTCTTCCTAAATTTGAATGAATAAGTGGAGCTTTTCCTAAATTTGACTGGATAAGTTGAGCTCTTCCTAAATTTGACTGGATAAGTTGAGCTCTTCCTAAATTTGACTGGATATGTTAAGCTCTTCCTAAATTTGACTGGATAAGTTGAGCTCATCCTAAATTTGACTGGATAAGTTGAGCACTTCCTAAATTTGACTGGATAAGTTGAGCTCTTCCTAAATTTGACTGGATAAGTTGAGCTCATCCTAAATTTGACTGGATAAGTTGAGCTCTTCCTAAATTTGACTGAATAAGTTGAGCTCATCCTAAATTTGACTGGATAAGTTGAGCTCTTCTTAAATTTGAATGGATGAGTTGAGCTCTTCTTAAATTTGACTGGATAAATTGAGCTCTTCATTCATTTGACTGGATAAGTTGAGCTCTTCCTGAATTTGACTGGATAAGTTGAGCTCTTCCTAAATTTGACTGGATAAGTTATGCTCATCTTAAATTTGACTGGATAAGTTGAGCTCTTCCTAAATTTGACTGGATAAGTTGAGCTCTTCCTAAATTTAAATGAATAAGTTGAGCTCATCCTAAATTTGACAGGATAAGTTGAGCTCTTCCTAAATTTGACTGGATAAGTTGAGGTCTTCCTTAATTTGACTGGATAAGTTGAGCTCTTCCTAAATTTGACTGGATAAGTTGAGCACTTCCTAAATTTGACTGGATAAGTTGAGCTCTTCCTAAATTTGACTGGATAAGTTGAGCTCTTCCTAAATGTGACTAAATAAGTTGAGCTCATCCTAAATTTGACTGGATAAGTTGAGCTCTTCTTAAATTTAACTGGATAAGTGAGCTCTTCCTAAATTTGAATGGATAAGTTGAGCTCTTCCTAAATTTGAATGGATAAGTTAAGCTCTTCCTAAATTTGAATGGATGAGTTGAGCTCTTCTTAAATTTGACTGGATAAATTGAGCTCTTCATACATTTGACTGGATAAATTGCGCTCTTCCTAAATTTGACTGGATAAGTTGAGCTCTTCCTAAATGTGACTAAATAAGTTGAGCTCATCCTAAATTTGACTGGATAAGTTGAGCTCTTCCTAAATTTGACAGGATAAGTTGAGCTCATCCTAAATTTGACTGGATAAGTTAAGCTGTTCCTAAATTTGACTGGATCAGTTGAGCTCATCCTAAATTTGACTGGATAAGTTGAGCTCTTCCTAAATTTGACTGGATAAGTGGAGCTTTTCCTAAATTTGACTGGATAAGTTGAGCTTTTCCTAAATTTGACTGGATAAGTTGAGCTTTCCCTAAATTTGAATGGATAAGTTGAGCTCTTTCTAAATTTGAATGGATAAGTTAAGCTCTTCCTAAATTTGAATGGATGAGTTGAGCTCTTGTTAAATTTGACTGGATAAATTGCGCTCTTCCTAAATTTGACTGGATAAGTTGAGCTCTTCATAGATTTGACTGGATAAGTTGAGCTCATCCTAAATTTGACTGGATAAGTTGAGCTCTTCCTAAATTTGACTGGATAAGTTAAGCTCTTCCTAAATTTGACTGGATCAGTTGAGCTCATCCTAAATTTGACTGGATAAGTTGAGCTCTTCCTAAATTTGACTGGATAAGTGGAGCTTTTCCTAAATTTGACTGGATAAGTTGAGCTTTTCCTAAATTTACTGGATCAGTTGAGCTTTTCCTAAATTTGACTGGATATGTTAAGCTCTTCCTAAATTTGACTGGATAAGTTGAGCTCTTCCTAAATGTGACTAAATAAGTTGAGCTCATCCTAAATTTGACTGGATAAGTTGAGCTCTTCCTAAATTTGACAGGATAAGTTGAGCTCATCCTAAATTTGACTGGATAAGTTAAGCTGTTCCTAAATTTGACTGGATCAGTTGAGCTCATCCTAAATTTGACTGGATAAGTTGAGCTCTTCCTAAATTTGACTGGATAAGTTGAGCTTTTCCTAAATTTGACTGGATCAGTTGAGCTCTTCCTAAATTTGACTGGATAAGTTGAGCTCTTCCTAAATGTGACTAAATAAGTTGAGCTTATCCTAAATTTGACTGGATAAGTTGAGCTCTTCCTAAATTTGACAGGATAAGTTTAGCTCATCCTAAATTTGACTGGATAAGTGGAGCTTTTCCTAAATTTGACTGGATAAGTTGAGCTCTTCTTAAATTTAACTGAATAAGTTGAGCTCTTCCTAAATTTGACTGGATAAGTTGAGCTCATCCTAAATTTGACTGGATAAGTTTAGCTCTTCCTAAATTTGACTGGATAAGTGGAGCTTTTCCTAAATTTGACTGGATAAGTTGAGCTTTTCCTAAATTTGACTGGATAAGTTGAGCTTTTCCTAAATTTGACTGGATATGTTAAGCTCTTCCTAAATTTGACTGGATAAGTTGAGCTCTTCTTAAATTTGACTGGATAAGCTGAGCTCTTCCTAAATTTGACCCAGTAAATGTTAGCATTCCCTAAATGTGACCTAGTTCGTTTCGGTTCGGTTCGCCAACCTTCCTTAATCCAGGAGGATCCCTGACCGGATAATGAAATTGACATAAAGGTCACTATGATAATCGCTGGTAAGCCCGAGTGCACCGGGATTCAGTCCTTTTGGGGAGAGAGGAGCCACGAACTTGATTTGACACTTAACAGCGTTCAGTTGGAACCTTCGTCGCCCCGGGGCAAAGGGATCTGTTCCACGTCAGAGGTATTTGGATATAGATACCCATCAGCAGGATTCCTTGAAACAGAGATTGGGGTGGTTGTGCTGCGAAGACGGGAAAGGAAAGAAAGCATTGTTGTAATTGTCTATGACAAGTGCAAGATCTACCCACCCGAATACAGGGGTGAGCACAGTGCGTCCATTAATCGGTAGCCAGATCTCTCCATGCGCTGACGTTTGTGACCGCTCAAACCCGGTACCGCGACATTGGGAAACCAACAGAGTAAACTTGACGAACTAAAGATAATCAGTCCCTAATTTTGACGAACTATAGATAAACACTCATTTAAATAGGTCTAGAATTAAATTATTTCCGATCGATTACCAACTAAAATTGAGAACTCAAATTTGCCAAACTAAAAATAAGAAGTCTCTAAATTTGACCAATTTAGGATAATCACTTCTTTAATATGCGTTTGGGAAGTTGTGTAAGGGACTGGGGGGGGGGGAAGATATTTTGTAACCTAGTAAACTTGCGCACTCCAAAAGATCACTTAAAAATACGAGAACTCAAAAAAACACCCAAGGTTTTTGTTCGTGTCTCTAACTTTACTTGTTTGAAAAGTGATATTTAAAAATGTCTTAACTAAATATGTTTGAAATTTATCGCTGTAATAAATAAAGATAAAAACTTTCCAAAACACACATGCTATAAATTTGAATGAGGTGATCTACTAATCATTGTTTCTGTCTGACCCAATGTACTAAAGATGTTTATGTATGATGTGATTGTATCTTTTCTACTCTTCAACCACGTTTCGTTAACTCGTGCCATTAAAAAGTATGGAGGTGAGGCTGTGAGGATTCTTACATGTAAAGTCAAGATGTAACGTCTTCTTCCATCTCTTATTTATACAAACCAAAAAAGGCATTTGGGTACTCATTATTTAGTATTTTTTTAGTCCTTGTAGGTCTTACTAATGCCCCAAATGTAGTTAAATAAAAATGAAGGACGGAAGTTTCGAAGACAGATTTCCACGTTCCATGGCTACAATTTGGTATTCTTAAACAAGAGTTTTAGTTTTCAGGTTTAAATCCTTGTTTGTTTGTTTGTTAAAAAGTATTAGATTAGGTTTAGTCGTGAATCCTTCCGTTTGTTTGTCAAACAATATTACATTAACAGCGATAACATCTAATATAATAAATTCGTAGTTTCACTTTATCAACTTTGGTAAAATTGATAATTGACTTCCAGTACAGGTCAATGCTCTGTAGAATACAGATTTCCTACATTCACCTAAAGGAGAATGGAAAACTTTAACCTTAAACTAAAGGAGAATTCAGCTTCCCCAAAGTTCGTCTATTAGAATATACTAATCTCCCAAACAATTCTAAAATAAATTAATAAATGCACAAAAATATCTTACTATTCATTTAAAATCAAACCAAATAAAATATTGCGAAGGAATAGTATTGCAAATATCCAAAGACCTATTAAGCAAGTATCTTTCTGGCTACATAAATTTATGTAAACATGAATGCAAGTGACAACTCACAAACCCAAACATAGATTGAATATCACTTGTTCGTCAATTTTTAATAACTTTCAATTGTTTGTGTGTTTGTGTATTCTAGATTCCTGTCAACTCAACAAAGCGAGTGATTTACAGATGAATTTAATGTTAGAATTGTATATTTAAGATGCGTTTTTCAAATAAAAACTATATTAAAGTTTATATTTAATTTAAAAATTTACTCAAATTATAAAAAATTAATAAATTTTTAAATAAAATCATCAAATGTAGAATTCGGACCATATGCTGTAATTAATGTTAAATTTAGATCAATGGCAAGGATTGGGTAAAGATTCTGCATTTAATTTTTTTTTCTAGCATATGGTCGCCTTTCACGCTTACTAGATTAGATATTTGGTCGAAATCGAATTAGTATCTGGTGGTAATACAATTTTTATCTTTAAGTATTTCAATTGTTATCGGTGGTAATCCATTTATGATGCGATAGTAACGAAATTGTTTTGGAGTGGTAATCTGATTGTTATAGGTGGTAATCCAATCTTGATATTGTGGTAATCTAATTGATATATATATATATATATATATATATATATATATATATATATATATATATATATATATATATATATATATATATAAATATATATATATATATATATATATATATATATATATATATATATATATATATATATATATATATATATATATATATATATTAGAAATCCCTTTGTTATCTGGTGGTTATCCATTTTTACTTGTGGCGATCCAATTGTGATATGCGGTAATCCAATTATTATATTGGGATAATCCATTTGTGATATGCTGGTAATCCAGTGTTATCTGGTGATAAAACAGTGTTGATATGAGGATAACCCATTTCTTAGCTGGCTGAAATCCAATTGTTTCTGGTGGTTATCTAATTAGTATATGGTGCACTCCAATTAATTGTTGATGTGTGGTAATCCAATTGTTACCTGATGTTAATCCAATTGTTGTATGGTGGTAATCAATTCATTCGCTTGCGGGAATACAATTTTTATATGGTGGTACTCGCCTTGTTATAGGGTTTTAATCCAATTGTATATTGTGGTAATCTAACCGTTATATAGTGATAATCTAATTGCTTTATTGAGGTAATCAGATTGTGACATATGGTAATACAATCTTGATATAGTGGTAATCTATTTTTTATCTAGCTAATATCTAATTGTTATCTGGTTGTAATCCATTTAGTATCTGGTGGTAATCCTCTTGTGATGTTTGACAATACCATTGTTATTTGGTGTCAATCCATTGTTATCCGGTGGTAATAAAATTGTTATCTGGTAGTGATACAAATTTGATATATCTCTAATCCTCTTGTTACAGGATGGTAATCCAGCTATTAGCTGGTGGTAATAAAAATGTTATCTAGTGGCAATCGAATTGTTATTTTATGACAATCCAATTGCTATCTTGGAGAATTCACTTGTGGCTGGCGGTAATTCAATTGTTATTTGATGGTACTCAAATTATTATCTGGTGTTAATCCGATTGTAATCTGGTGGTAATCAACTCATTAGCTTACGCGGAATAAAATTGTTATATGGTAGTAATCCATTTCTTACTCTATTAGAATTTAATTGTTATATTTATGCTAACCCAATGTTTTTTTATGTTAATTCAATTGTTATCTTGCAGTAATCGAAATTTTATTTTACAGTAATCAAATTGTTATATGGTGGTAATCCAATTTTGATGTCCTGCTTTTGTTAAAAAGAAGAATTTCCTAGCTTCTTGTTTGTCGGTGTTTAATCCTAAACAGGTGGAAAAAATCCTAGTAAATAAGCGAGGTCGCCTGAACTAGGTTAGTTACAGTATCCCTTTTCAACAACAACTTGATTACCATTCGAATAATAGCAAATGGATTGCCACCATATAATGAAATTACCTTTTGATTAAAGGATTTGAGGAAATGAAGCCATAATTATTTCGATCCAGACGAAGAATCATTTGGGAGTTGTTTTTTTGCAAATGTCTCCAATTGATTGAATCATTCAATTGAGTAATCTAGATTATGATTAAATGAGTATTTTATGCTGTGATAAATCAGCAATAAACGGTGGTAAATATGTAGTAAAATCAGGTTTATACTCGGTAGTTACACTAAATGAAATTAAAGACATTGTTAAATTACCTATGATGAGGTAATGTTGCAATCCTTTGAGGGTATTAATTATTTAGGCTTAGTTCCTTTCCTCATTCTAAACATCAAAATTTATTGTGTCAAAATTGGTCGGTTATTTCTCTATCTATTATACATTTTTCCACGTTTCTACAGAATAGTATATAAAGTTTTGCCTAATAAATTTCCCAATAAAACGAAACATAATTAATTTTCTGTGGTGGAAACTATATGTACAGTGTCTAGCCTACGCAATGGCGTAAATAAAACGAAGTTCTGTAACAATAGAGGACACGGCACAAAGCTTACGCTTAGCTTTGTATATTAAATAAATCAACCGATTTCCGTTACCATGGAGACCTATAATTGCGATATTAGCCGCCTTTATTCATCGGATAAAGTTTGTATACAATCCTGATTTTCCACTTCTGAGACTATTTCGACAGACGAGCTAATCCCCTTGAAACCTTATCGCGTCACGTTATCTGCAAGTTCTCGCCATAATTTTAGCGTCGTCGGTAACGTTATTTCCCGTTCAAGCTTCAAGGTCGTTACCGGAAGGTAAAGCGTCGACAAAACCACAAACTGAAGTTCATGGTGCACCTTGTGTAATGCTTTGGCAGTGCGAGTCTCTGTATAGAATCAAGCCTTTTGTTATCTCGAAGATGGAGTATAGAATAAAGACCAGTAAGAATCCAGGATTCAATCAAGGCCAGCTCTAGAGAGAATGGAATATGTGGAAAACTCTAGCAAGGCAAACTACATTAGTTAATTATGAATAAATCGGAATTTTATGATTAAAGTTTTTCATTACATACTTTTAACTCTAATGTTAGGTGGAGAACTGTTGCTACACTACGTGTACCATAAATAAAATATAGCTTCTTTTCTATTTTTTATGCTAGGGTGTTAATAACGACGTACCATTATGTAGGCTTGTCTCTATTGGCTGAGAGATTTAGGGTAGGCAATCTAGTCAAATTGGTAGTTTTGGAAAAGTTAAATGCCTTCTCAGAGATGCTTTGAGACGAGTTGAGTCTCAAATTTTCTCGTTAATTGGTAGTTAGTGATAGAAAGGGATGAAAGATGAATTGAATATTTGAAAATAAAGTGTTAAAGTTTCCTAGCTTGTAATTTATTTCGGAGCACTTACATTATTCCAGTAAAGAGCCTAAATTAACTTACTGTTAATTCACAAACACTTTCCTCCAAATGTTATAATTAATAAGAAATAAATTAATTTTAAAAGGTGAGATGGGATGTTAAAGAAAATGAACGCCTTGACTCCTTCCCCGTCTGCTTGAAAAGGGTGCCAACCAATAATAAACGCATGTGACATCCTAATCATGATTCTTGACACTCTGTTCTCACCAGTGCCTCTGGAGCCTCCGCTCTTGACAGCGAAAGGAGAGAATAAGACGGGAAGACTGAGAGAGAGAATAAGATAGGGAGACTGAGAGAGAGAGAAAGAGAGAGAGAGAGACTAAGAGAGGGAAGAAGAGAACTAACTCACTAACCACAACTTGGAAATGACACTGATGGTGTCATGAATAGGATCACGAAATAGGAAATCAATCGGAGACAGAGAGATAATAAGAGAGAGAGATAGAGAGAGAAATAATGCAGAGCTTAAAAGTGACCACTCGATTATGCGTCAATTCATTCTTTGCCTAATTATCAAAATAGAACCCACGAGATTGACACAAATGAACAAGGAAGAAGAGAGACGAGGGAAAAACGCCAAATCAGTTGTAGAAAGAATGAAAGTTTACAAACAACACACCTACAATTCATACACATCCAATAATAACGAAGAATAACCCGATAGTTAGACACCAACCCGACCACCTTAACTATTTTCAGAACTAAAAATACTATAATAAACGGATAGAGATTAATTAGCATGACTTCCATGCATTCTTGCATTCACTTGCAAACCTCCTACTAACTTTCACTTCCCACTACACTTTTTCTAATATTCTTCACACCATACAGGGTGTGCATTTTACACGCGAGATAGGGAAAATGAAAGAAATGATGAATAGGTAAGGATATGACACACACCGTGGTTCGGAACCCACGTAAAGGTGTAGGTCCACCTATCTCCAGGGTCATCTGTCAAATCTACTTCTTTGTTTCCAGCTTTGTTATGTCTACCCTTTACTCTTGCTCTCCCTCTCTGCCTCCCACCTTTCCCACCCCTCTTACCGGAGCCAGCAAGGGTACCGACTGTGGTGGCGGTGAGTTTGGGGTAGGCCGGGCCTCCCGCACCCCTCCTTCCCTCCGGCCTTCCTAGGATTGCCGGGGAAGGGTGTGGTCTCGGCAAAACTTCGCCTTTCCCTTCATTTAATTTCTCCGTGGGAATTATTTCACTGTAAAATTTAAACGAAGATCATTTTTTTTTTTTCGTTCATTGTTTTTGGAGTGAGAAGAGCTCGAAGATCATTAATACAGAGAAAGGAAGTCTAAATGTATTTTAGGGTAGTAAATTTTAAAGAAATTTACATTACCTTTAAAATGACTGTCTTAAAAAAAAAACTTTGCCCTTTCGTCGCCTTGATTATCACTGTGAACATATTTTGCCTCATAACTTTGGTCAACAATGCCATCGATGAAGTAGGTATAATTGGGTACGCCAAGGAAAGCTGGTCTGAGGGATACCCTGCTGTGGAACCTGGTGTGAGAGTGCGCCGGTAAGAGACTTAGAAGCAACCCTTGGAAGGGGCGGAAACCCCATGCCACGAGGGTCCAGCCAACAGCACAGAGGGACACAAATAACCGTCTATGTGTATGATGGAAGTGTATTTGAAAACAATCCCCCTCCCCCCTAGTGGATCACCGACCAGCATCAAGTTTCCTTTGAGTCATGCCTTCGGAATGACCCACCAGGGTTCAGTAATCTATCATTCTCACTCATCATCATCCTGGTAGAATCGGGTATTGGGAGGTCACAACGGGCGAAAGGGGGAGGGACCGGGGGGGGGGCATAAAAGGAAAAGTCAATCAAACTTAATCAATCACAATTTAATACAGACTCACATTATTTCACACAAGAGAAAGGGAAGCAGAAGAGGATTTATAGACAAGGACTGTGAGGAGCGCTAAGGAAGAGGATCCACAAGCACCCCCAACATCACCTTCACCTTTAGAAAGGAGGAGGGATGGAGAACATGAAGTGAGTCCCGCTGAGGAATCTACCGGACACCCCGTCCCTCTAAAGCAAAACAAAAAGAATATTGCAAAGTCTTTTTCTCAAAATTGCAAGCTCTTCTCATCCGTATCATCGGCGTTAGAAACGGATGCATAACGCTTCTCCCAAGATCGTGACGTAGGTATCATTATACGGACGAATAGAAAGAAAGTCCCCGTAAAATGTGGCTATAGGCAAAAACACCGACTCAAATGACCTCGAATAGAAGCGTGATCTGCCGCAATATCGAGTCATGGGTGGGATACCACACAACAAGCGAAATACAAGAAGAAATAGAGAAACAACACAACTGAAGAGAGGATAAAGAGGTAATTAAATTTGACGAACACACTCGTGTGTTCAAAATTCTTTTCAACACCGCTGAGGTGGCGATAAAGGCCGCGAATGAGGGCTTACTCGCCTACAACACAAGAATTCCTTCCGAAAACTGCAGGTATAGACCTAAAAAAAACATTCTATAACCGCAAGTTAGGGAAAACTGAACCTTTACGTAACATATTACTTTTACCTTACCATGATAATTTCTTGTATGTAGTACCAATGTTAAAACAACTTGATATAAATGTAACTTTTAAATACAATTATACATTAAAAAATATGTTAATAAAACAACCCAAACAACCATAATGTAATATATATAGTATACCTTGTTTTGGAGTTTAATTTATTTTATGTGGGTCAAACATCTAAAAATATCTCTGTAAGAATTAAGCAACCTCAAACTGTAGTATCTAAGGGATATACAAATAATGCTTTGGCCGTCTACAGGCTTAAGATGGATCACCAGATTAAATGGTCAAAAGCAGATATCATAAATCATGTAAAGGATTTTATTAGCAGAAATATATTTGAATCGTTCCTAATCTCCAGCACAAAGGAGAGAAATGTAAATATTAGCCCCGGTTTGTTTTCCTTAGATCCAGTCCTATCTTTCTTTCTCAAATCAAACTTATCAGAGGTCATAAAAATCTGACCTTATAGGTAAAAAATTGCTTTGTATAAATACAGTGTCTCTTTCCTAAACCATTGTGAGTTTCAAAATGTTATTATGATAACGAAAGTACTATATATATATATATATATATATATATATATATATATATATATATATATATATATATATATATAAGTTTAGATGCAGACATTTTATAATATAATTATGGGTATTTTTAGGCCCTTCGCATGCGTGACGTCACTGGTTCAAATCTCGGTGGTTACCTACCTGTGTGAACTTTCGACATTATATAGTCAGTTTTTTTGCTTCCTATCCATTTATAGTGGTAATTTAGTCAATTATAATAGTTTGAAAGTACTTTGCATGCTGTCTGGTACGTAACATGCGTAAGTGAGTTATTTGTAAGTAAAAGAAATGTCTGACTGAAACTATACTTAGGTTTATTATGATCTAAGCTAACCCAACCTAACCTAACCTAAACAAACATGACTTAACTTAAGCTAACCTAACTTAATCTAACGTAACCTAACCCTGCCTAACCCAACCTAAATTAACCTAACCTTATCTAACTTAACCCTTCCTAACCCAACCTAACCTAACTTAACCTAACCTAACCTAAACGAACCTAACCTAAACAAGCCTAACCTAAACAAGCCTAACCTAACCTAACTCTGGTTTGTCCGCAACCTTTAGATAGTTGTACCTATCCACAGGACGATTGATTGGATGAAAAAAAAACGAGAAAAAATAAGTAACCAGACCAAAAGGAAGAGTATTTGTGGTGTGTGTGTGTGTGTGTGTGTGTGTGTGTGTGTGTGTGTGTGTTTGGAAAAAAGACTCGTAAATCTCTCTTTTTTAAATTTCGGTCATGCTCCTTTTGACCCCGAATGCTGAAATTTATCCATTGAATTGCACACTTGCATCAATTTTCCCCTTCCTTCTTAATAATAATAATAAAAGGTAATTTGCACGGCGGGGTGATAGATTATGAGACACAAGACGCTCTTTGCACCCCTATATAACTATATATTTAGGTCACATTGATTCTCATTTGAATAGTAAGGTATATATCCTTTATGGAGAGACCTTCGTTTCCCCCATTCTCTTCCTTTGTTTTATTTAAGTGATGGAAATCAATGGATTCTCGGGGCCGAATGTGAAAGGGGCTACGAAGGATCATTTATTTCCATTTGATTTGCATTTGTTCGTCGTAAGGGAATGAATGGATCACGCTAACATTCTTTTAGGGGAGGCTTCCCCCCTAACTCTCGTTGTGCAAGGAATATGGGGTTGGGGGAGATGGTTTTCATTGAGAATTTTCGAGGTTTTATATTTTACTAGGTTAAGTTTACTGTTTAGAGAATTGTCTGTTTCCAGTCTACACATTTTTAACCCTCAAATTTAAATAAATAAACATCAAATTTAAAAAGTT
Organism: Ceratothoa steindachneri; assembly: GCA_963969495.1. Taxonomy (NCBI): domain Eukaryota; kingdom Metazoa; phylum Arthropoda; class Malacostraca; order Isopoda; family Cymothoidae; genus Ceratothoa; species Ceratothoa steindachneri. Next base: position 19,559,511 of record OZ018327.1, read on the forward strand.
GACTTTCATATTAAAAAAATTGAACTTCAAATTTTAAAAAGTTGGCTTTCATATATAAAAAAACTTCAAATTTAAAAAGTTAACTTTTAAATTAAAATACTTGGATTTAACATTATGCATGTTTGCCTTCAGCTTAAAAAGCTGACTCAACATAAAGAGTTTCTTTCAATTGAAAACAAATGAAATTAAATTAAAAAATTGTAATATCATCTGAATTTGTATAACGTCAACCGCTTTAATTTCGCCACCAACCTACGCAAAAATATCCTAGTGTTTTCGATTCTCGGGCATTTATTTCTTCATGAAATACCATCTTTTATACAAACAAACATTCATAAGAGTCATCATAATCATCATCATCACTAACTCTATAATTTAAGAAGGAGATTTTTTTGAGTATTTGAATAATAATTTCATCTTAGTTTGGTTATGACTTATGTTTTTTATCAAAGTTATTTCTAATAATTCTTTTATAATATCCAAAAACAAAATGGTGAAGTTCAGAAATAAATATAAGTATCGATATTCGGTAAATTTTTTAAAACCTAAAGAATTACAAATGGTGAAGTTCAGAAAATTTATTTTTATGTATCTTCTTCTCTAACTCTATATTTTAACAACGTGATATTTTGGAAGGGGGAAAATTTAGTTTAGAGTTCCTTTTTAAAATTATTATAATTGGTGACGTTCATAAAATTTATAAAAATTTAACTATGGCTGCTTTTTAAAAAAAAATTAATCTTAGTAGCGAAGCGCAAGCTCCCCCCTAGGGGGAGTGGTGAAGACATTGCCTGGTATCTACAGTATTATTTATCATATACGTATGTAATGATAAACTGCTTATAATTAGAAAAAAAATTCTTCATCAGTTATTTTCCAAACGTTTCCAACATTTCGGCCAACACTACCGTGACGTTAGAGAGCATATTTTCATAGCTTGTGCGATTTCTTCTCATCATATCCTCATTGGCAGCTCTTTCGCGCCTCTAGCAACCGTTCCCATACATAACTCATCCCTATCAGTAACCAAGTGAATATTTTTTCAAATACAGCACTGGAAAAATATTTAATAATGCAAATTTGCAATACTGGTATTTTCTACCTGTATAAAATTAAGAAATCTCTGAAAAACCGAAATAATATCCTGTAAAAACATATAATTAACTGAAATAAAAGATGGGCTCAACGCCAACTCCAGATCGCAAGGAACGACCTTACAGCACATGACCAACCAAACTGGGCCCATTGGGCGCTGAAATGGCCTAATGGCTCGCAAAAGCCTCGGTTCGACTTCCTACCTAAGTGCGAATGGATTGGGCATAAATTCGGGTTACCCCCCAGCCGAGGGAAATTCATTTATTTTAATTTGAAAATCAACATTTAAAAACTTTGAAAGTTATTTTTAAAATTTCAAATCCAGCTTTTTAAATACGAAAATCAACTTTTTAAATTTGAAAGTCATTTTTAAAATTTAAAATCCAGCTTCTTTAATACGAAAGTCAACTTTTTAAAAAGGTATCTTTTTAAGGGTATTTTCAGGGGTATAGAAACAGTTTTAAATATTACTTATTACATACATTATTGGGTTATTAAGTCTGTGTAATTGAAACCTTTGATATCTTCTCTTGAGGAATTTTGACATCGACTCGTCACTGTATAAAGAAATTAAACTCCCTACCGATCAAATATTGTTTATATTCTGTTTTGTTTTTTTAATTTATAATATTCTGGACTTATCTCTACTTCAGTTATTATTTTTGAAATATGAGGGGCAGTCAATAAGTTTTGCAATTCGGATATAAGGAAACGAGATATGAGTAAAAAGTGTTTTATTATTTTTCAATATAACTACCCTCGACTTAAATGCACTTGCGCCACTTGTCCCTGAGGCTTCGAATTCCCGACAACCAGAAATCTCACGACTGCTGTTCAATCCACTCTTGGACGGCGAGCTGGACACCTTCATCGTCCCCAAACCGGCGTCCACGCAGTGCAGCCTTGAGCTGGCGGAATAAAAAGTAGTCGCTAGGGGCTAGATCTGGACTGTAGGCGGGATGGTTGAGCTCCTCGAATCCGCACTCGCGCAGGGCAGCTTGTGCAACTCTGGCCTTGTGGACTTTGACGACGTTGAAGTCGATCATGGTGCGTGAGGTTTCTAGGGACCCAACGGGCAGAGACCTTGGTCATGGCCAAATTGTCGTGGACGATGTTGATTACACTTCCATGTGATATTCCAAGTTCTCGCTCGATTTCTTCAACCTTCACCCGTCGATTTTTGAGGATCATCCTCTCCACACGGGCCACATTGTCCTCGTTGATCCCGTCTGACGGGCGTCCTGGACGGGAGTCATCTTCAAGGGACTCACGACCATGGCGGAACTCCCTATTCCAGCGAGCAATGGTTGCATAGGAAGGGGCGGTTTCGGTGTACACTGCAACCATGCGTTCATGGATATCTTTTGCATTCTTGCCTTCCTTGGTCAAATTTTGATCACTGCGCGGTGCTCAACCTTTTCCATTTTTGAAAGATTTGTGACTGACGATCTGCGATCAGCTACTGCTTCTTAAATAGACGAGGCAGGCGCGTGCGGCTGCAGGTCCTGACTTGTCATAACTTGTTCTATAACCCCCACCAACATCCATCCCCCTTACTCTGTTTTGCCCTACCGATTCGCAAAACTTATTGATTGCCCCTCGTACCAATAAAAAGAGATCGAAATGACCAGAAGGGACCAAAAGGGTTTAAAGGGGTATCTTTGAACTGGTTTCTAAGGGGATTCGGGTGTCAGATCAGTTCGGTGCCTCCTAAAGTCCGACTCCTGGTTGCTAACTCAAAATTAGATTTTATGGCTAGAATTCCCAAAAATATAGTTAGAAACGAGCTTATCTCTACTATTTAATAGGAGAATAGTAAGAATAATAAATAATTAGATCTAGCTTTATTAATTAAGCTAATTAGGTAGATTCTTTTATTCCAAATATAGATAGATCTAGCTAGAAAATAGCTAAATCGGCATACCCTGGTTTTGAAACAGGGGTGAAGTTCATGAACTCCTAATATTTTGGTGGGTCAGATAATATATATATATATATATATATATATATATATATATATATATATATATATATATATATTTTTACTAGTTTTGTTTTTTGCTGTTTTTCTTTCCTCTCTGCTTCTATATATTAAAGACCAGGTCCAGCTGAGGTTCTAGTAACTTTCTTCTTTGCTTCTCTAGTTTTCTTATTATACTTTTTTTTCTCTAGCGAACGGTTAGGAATAAGGGTTCCAATATTCTTGGTTTATTGGAGCTGAGCTTTCGGTGACGTTTGACAATCTTGTGATCATAAATATTTTACACTGTTTAAATATCTCTCAACCCTACATTTATATACTAAGGTTAATCCTGTGTTTAGAGATAATACTAAAAGGTCGAGGAATGTGGATATCAAAAATAAATGGGGGCAAAGTTCGTATTAGGACACCTGGGGAATGAGAATTTTATAACTCTTGTCCATTTAATCCATTATGAGTTTTAAAGTCCTTTGAGTAGCCGCCTGTTGGCCATTACGCCTCGGTCTCTCTTCTTGGATTAAGATAGCTTCCATGATGTGAAGGCGACTGAGGTCAGTTCTCCATTTGATTACGGTATTCTCTACTCAAATTTCTCTTGCATTAAGTAGTGATTATTTAAGGTGCCGTTTTGCCAATGCACGTTGAGTCGACGAGATAAGGATGTGGTTGCCCTTCCAATGTATTTATTCGAAGAATGAAACTTGCAATCTTCATGGGGAGAGTTGAATTCGTAAATTAGAATGGAGGCTTTCATTTCTTTTGTTTTGTTTGAACCTAGAAAATAAAATCTTTACCTTAATTTTCTTATTTTCGTCTCTTATTACTTTTAGAACTAAGCTATTTTTGCCATTTTTAGAGTTAAAGATATTGCTGGTAATGAATTTCTCTCAATTTTATTCCAAGATATGTTTGAAACCTTGGCATTTTCACGAGCAATCTGATATTTGTCTATAACCTCATGCTTGGGTGCAGCTCTCAGTACCATAATAGCTTTCAACAGACCATTTCCAATAATTACATCAGATTCTGAACTTAGCTAGAAAAATAAACGAGATTTCCATTTAATTTCCAACAAGTTTCAGGATTGTCCCATTTATGAAAATATATCTAAACCAGGCAATGGCTTCGCCACTCCCCCTCACCCCGTAGCTTGCGCTTCGCTACTAAGATTAAAATTTAAAATCTAGTAAAAAAAAATTCATGGTTAATTTTTTAGAAATTTTCTGAACTTCGCCAATTATAATAATTTTAAAAAGGAATTCTAAACTAAATAACTTTGATAAAAAAACATAAGTCATAACCAAACCAAGATGAAATTATTATTCAAATACTCAAAAAAATCCCATTCTTAAATTATAGTGTTAGTGATGATGATGATGATGATGCTGATGATGATCAGCACAAAATAATAATAATAAAGTGACTAATATGTTAATCATTGCATGTTTGTTTTCACATGATGGAAGAGACTAAAAAGTTTTGTACATTCAAATATATTTTTAGAATTTTATATATTTTTATCATAAGATTTTAATCTTACCGAATACATTCGGTAAGATTATTTAAAACCGTTATTTAAATACCGGTTTTCCAAATCGAAAAAAAATGGCAATGAATCATATGTTGTCAAAAGGAGATTAGAAATTAATAAAAAAACAAGATTTGTGTTTTTCTAACGGGTTTTCTAACGGTTTTAAAAAAAACAAATCTTGCTTTTTATCAATTTTCAATCTCCTTCTGACAACATATTATTCAATTCCATTTTTTTCATTGCTAAAGTGTAGAAACCGGTATTTAAATACCGGTTTTCAAAATCATAAGGTAAAAACCGCTACCAAACACACAAATACGAGTTTTCATCAATTACCCATCTCCTTCTCACAACATAATATTTAATGGTCTTTTTACCATTGCTAAGGGGGAGAGGCAGAACCGGTATTTAAATACCGGTTTTCAAAATCGTAAGGTAAAAACCGCTACTAAAAAACAAACTCCGGTTTTATCAATTTCCCATCTCCTTCAACCTACCAAAATTATGTTTGTATAAAGGATACAGGGAGAAAATGATACCAAATTGTTTCCTTCTAACATTAAAAAGACAAAGGAATAAGGATATCAGTATCGGGTCGAGGATGCCAAGGTCACATTTGACCTGACTTCACCGATTAACTTCGTTCTAAAAGATCTAAGGAACTCAAAGACATAAATTCGAATCACACGCTTACATGGCGGAGTGGGACGTTGCATGTTTCTCATCACCAAACAGAAAGGTCCCAAGTTGCTCATTATCTTAAGAAGAAAAGAAGTTTTTTTACAAGGGTTTCTTAAGTCGTACCCTGTCCATTTATGTGCGTACCCTTGAACCCACACTTCAGAGGAATACCCCAACATACAGACATATACACAATTCTAGCAAATTTTTATATTTCCAAATGGAAATGAAAGAGCAACATTATTTTTTTGCAGTATATTTTGGGGTATAATTATTTTTTGCCAATTACAAATGACAAGGTCAACAGAACTAAGTCGCGAGCTCTCAATATTCTGGCTTATGACCATATGACCTTCAAACCTTTCAAGTAGGTCAATCCAACCTATGGTTAGTTTTGTTTTAATAATTCCCGGACGACTTTGTCAATTATATAATTCGAAAGAGAATGTAAAACAACATAAGGGTTTCAGATTTTGTTAGAATCGGCCGAATAGTTACAATTGAGTGCCAAATAATTGCCTGACTAACCTTGGGAGGACCTTAGCAATTATATCATTCGAAAGGGAATGTAAAACAACATAAGGGTTTCAGATTTTGTTAGAATCGGCCGAATAGTTACGATTTGAGTGTTTTAAATAATTGCCTGCCTAACCTTGGGAGGACCTTAACAATTATATAATTCGAAAGGGAATGTAAAACAACATAAGGGTTTCAGATTTTGTTAGAATCGGCCGAATAGTTACGATTTAAGGGCCAAATAATTGCCTGCCTAACCTTGGGAGGACCTTAGCAATTATATCATTCGAAAGGGAATGTAAAACAACATAAGGGTTTCAGATTTTGTTAGAATCGGCCGAATAGTTACGATTTGAGTGCCAAATAATTGCCTGACTAACCTTGGGAGGACCTTAGCAATTATATCATTCGAAAGGGAATGTAAAACAACATAAGGGTTTCAGATTTTGTTAGAATCGGCCGAATAGTTACGATTTGAGTGCCAAATAATTGCCTGACTAACCTTGGGAGGACCTTAGCAATTATATCATTCGAAAGGGAATGTAAAACAACATAAGGGTTTCAGATTTTGTTAGAATCGGCCGAATAGTTACGATTTGAGTGCCAAATAATTGCCTGACTAACCTTGGGAGGACCTTAGCAATTATATCATTCGAAAGAGAATCTAAAACAACATAAGGGTTTCAAATTCCGTTAGAATCGGTCGAATAGTTACAATGTTATTGCTAAAAAACTCAGTGAAAAGTAAAATGATAACCCCTCGACCTAACGACCTATGGATCGACACTGTAACTTATAGAGTCGCGTCCACTTGACTAAAAATAAGATTGTCGTATTTTTTTCATAAAAATGGTATAAAAAGGGGTATAAAATAAGGGTATTGCCCATTTTTAATCAAATTGGGCATATAAACAACCGTTTCTATTGCTTTTGTCCTGCATTGGTAATATTGATCATTTTGGTCCCCTCCCCCCCACGAGGTATTCTCTGAGGGTTGCTTTGAAGCCCCCCATCCCATTACTAGAGTCGGTGCTTCGTTCACAAGACGCTGCTGGGTATGGGGATACCCAGTCCCGGAATTCTTGTCCAAGTTCAGAGATCTTTTAGTAAATTTTGATCGTGACGTCACTCGCGTCTATTTGACTATCTGGTTCCTCCTTTTCTGTACAGGGCACACTGTGCCCAAAGATTAGTGCCCCTTATACCCAGGGCAGATATTGGTATGGAAATTAGTGGCAGTCACCCCAGGATGGCATGAATCACCGGTGGAAGGGAGGGGGGGGCACAATTGCATATTTATGTAGTTTTAAATGGTAATACCATAAGATCAATAAACAAGTTTGGTTGTACAAAATTGTTGGAATGTTTATTTATAAATTTTTAGTTCTCTATGTTGGAAGGTGGGTCTTAATCTGAAGGGGGGTTAGAAGGGGGTTTGGCCCACGGCACCATATAGGCTAGGATCGCCAGTGACTGAATCAAATGGAGCAAAAATTTGAGTTACCTTACAAACAAATCGGAGGGAAGGAGTCGTATTTTTCTGTCTATTAATTAGTAAGAACAATGAAAGAACGACTCGAAAACGAGTGGAAATAAGGATTTCACTTCAAAAATGCATAGGTTGGTTATGTGAACAGCCTACAATTAAATATTATTTTAAGTTACATTGTCAGGTAGGAATTCTTTTTGATTGTTCAAGTCAAGTAGCTGCAGCTCATGTAAATGAAGAGCAATTTTAAAGTGAAAATCAAGAAAAAAGAAAAATTCAACTAATACAAACATTAATTCGGGTGTGACACGGAAATACTAACATACAAAGCTCTTGCGTAACTTTTAATCATTAAAACTGGAATTTCCTTAATAAAAAAGGTTAAAAGGTTGTTTGCAAAGAATCCTATTTCATTTTTAATTTGCACAAATTATTTAATAACAGTCTGTGTTTGCTAACTTATATATAAATATATATATATATATATATATATATATATATATATATATATATATATATATATATATATATAAATTGTATGGACATAGAGGGAGAAATATATTTCTTTAATACAACATTTTAGGGGATAATTTTGCCCAACTTTTGATCTTTACTTCCCTTCCTTTTAACATTAGTTTCCTTTCAATCCTTTTAGACCTGTACTTTTTTTCCCTTTTTATCGTTATTTTCCTTTCAATCCCTTTAGACCTTTACTTCTCTTTCCTTTTTATCGTTATTTTCCTTTCAATCCCTTTAGACCTTTACTTCTCTTCCCTTTTTATCGTTATTTTCCTTTCAATCCCTCTAAAAGTTTACTTATTTTCCCTTTTTATTGTTATTTTCCTTTCAATTCCTTTAGACCTTTACTTCTCTGCCCTTTTTATTGTTATTTTCGTTTTAATCCGGTTTAATCTTTACTTCTCTTCCCTTTTTATCGTTATTTTCCTTTCAATTTCTTTAGACCTTTACTTATCTTCCATTTTTATCGTTATTTTCCTTTCAATTCCTTCAGATCTATACTTCTCTTCCCTTTTTATCGTTAGTTTTCTTTTAATCCCTTTAGATCTTTACTTCTCTTCCCTTTTTATCTTTATTTTCCTTTCAATAACATCAGACTTTTACTTATTTTCCCTTTTTATAATTATTTTCCTTTCAATCCTTTTAGATCTTTACTTCTCTTTTCTTTTAATCGTTATTTCCTTTCAATTCCTTTAGACCTATACTTCTCTTCCCTTTTTATCGTTATTTTCCTTTTAACCCGTTTAAACTTTACTTCTCTTCCCTTTTTATCGTTATTTTCCTTTTAATCCCGTTTTATCTTTACTTCTCTTCCCTTTTTATCTTTATTTTCCTTTCAATTCCTTCAGATCTTTAATTCTCTTTCCTTTTTATCGTTATTTTTCTTTTAATTCCGTTTCATCCTTACTTCTCTCCTTCTTTTATCGTTATATTCCTTTCTATTCCTTTAACCCTTTACTTCTCTTCACTTTTTATCGTTATTTCTTTCAATTCCTCTAGATTTTACCTCTATTACCTTTTTATCGTTATTTTCCTTTTAATTTCTTCAGACCTTTTTCCTCTCTTTTCTTTTTCTCGTTATTTTCCTTTCAATTCATTTAGATCTTTACTTCTCTTCCCTTTTTATCGTTTTTTTTTCTTTTAATCCAGTTTGATCTTTACTTCTCTCCTCCTTTTATCATTATTTTCCTTTCAATTCTTTTAGACCTTTAATTCTCTTCTCTTTTTATCGTTATTTACCTTTCATATCCTTTAGCTTTTTACTTCTCTTCCCTTTTTATCTTTATTTTCCTCTCAATCCTTTTGGACCTTTACTTCTCTTCCCTTTTTATCGTTATTTGCGTTTTAATTTTGTTTATTTTTCACTTCTGTTATCTTTTTATCTATATTTTTCTTTCAATTCCTTTAGATCTTTACTTCTCTTTTCTTTTTATCTTTATTTTCCTTTCAATACCAATTGGCTTTTACTTATCTTCCCTTTATATCATTATTTTCCTTTCAATCCTTTTAGACCTTTAATTCTCTTCCCTTTTCATCGTTATTTTCCTTTTAATCCCGTTTGATCTTTACTTCTCTTCTCCTTTTATCTTTATTTTCCTTTCAATTCCTCTATACCTTTTCTTCTTTTCCCTTTTTATCTTTATTTTCCTCTAAATCCTTTTGGACCGTTACTTTTCTTCCCTTTTTATCGTTATTTGCGTTTTAATCCCGTTTATTCTTTACTTCTCTTCGCTTTTTATCGTTTTTTCCTTTTAATCCCGTTTGATCTTTACATCTCTTCCCTTTTTATCGGTATTTTCCTTTCAATTCCTTTAGACCTTTACTTCTCTTCCCTTTTTATCGTTATTTTCTTCCAATTCCTTTAGACCTTTACTTCTCTTCCATATTTATCGTTATTTTCCTTTCAATCCCTTTACATCTTTACTTTTCTTTCTTTTTATCGTTATTTTCCTTTTAATTCCTTTATACCTTAACTTCTCTTCCCTTTTAATCGCTATTTTCCTTCCAATTCCTTTATATCTTTACTTCTCTTCTCTTTTTATCGTTATTTTCCTTTAATTCTTTTAGATCTCTACTTCTCTTTCCTTTTGATCGTTATTTTCTTTTCAATTCCTTTAGACCTTTACTTGTCTTCCCTTTTTTGTCGTTATTTTTTTTCAATTCCTTTAGACCTTTTCTTCTCTTCCCTTTTTATCGTTATTTTTCTTTCAATCCCTTTAGATCTTTACTTCTCTTTCCCTTTTATCTTTATTTTCCTTTCAATCCTTTTAGACCTTTACTTCTCTTCCCTTTTTATTCGTTATTTTCCTTTTAATCCCGTTTGATCTTTACTTCTCTTCTCCTTTTATCTTTATTTTCCTTTCAATTCCTCTATACCTTTTCTTCTTTTCCCTTTTTATTGTTATTTTCCTTTTAATTCCTTAGACCTTTTCTTCTTTCCCCTTTTTATCGTTATTTTCCTTTCAATTCCTTTAGATCTTTACTTCTCTTTCCTTTTTATCGTTAATTTCCTTTTAATCCCGTTTGATATTTACTTCTCTTCCCTTTTTATCGTTATTTTCATTTAATCCCGTTTGATCTTTACTTTTCTTCCCTTTTTATCGTTATTTCCCTTTTAATCCCTTTAGATCTTTACTTATCTTCCCTTGTTATCGTTACTTCCTTTTAATTCCTTTTGACCTTTTCTTCTTTTCCCTTTTTATCGTTATTTTTCTTTCAATTACTTTAGACCTTTTCTTCTTTTCCCTTTTTATCGTTATTTTCCTTTCAATTCCGTTTGATCTTTACCAGCCGCTTCCAAATACTTCTGGATCTTCTGTCGGAGTTCAAGGTTTGTTTGCCCATAGCATACAACTTGACGCCCCTCATCCATGAAGTTGTTCGAGAGCAGGAGAACGAAGTACCATCGGGATGGAGTCCTTGGATTTAGAAAAATATACCCCCGTTTAATAATGTTTTTATTGACATCGCAAATCGAAAATTTAGTACAGGGCAAATATATTCTCATTATAATAGTCTTTATCCAAGCAGGTTTTGGACCAATAAAAGGTGATTTGTTCTATAGTGTATTTGCCTTTGGACTCTAGACTATTTGGAGTAAGGTTAATACATAGAATGGTTTTAAGAATCAAACAAGTTATTTGGGTATAATTTATGGGTATACAATATTTTATAACTTCTATTCTTAAAGAAATTATACCCAGCTACAATCAATTTGAACCATGATTTTATTTTTCTTTATTTCAACGGTGGGGGATTAGTTTGGCACCTTGGTGAAGGCAATATTTGCCATCAGTATATCTACTCCCAATTCTTCACTAACAGTTGCTATATTTAATGCTAAGATAATGCCATTGTTGACAAATCATATTAAATGGCAAGATAATGTCATTCTTGACATCAATCATATTAAATGGCAAGATAATATAATTGCTGACAAAAATCATATTAATGGCAATATAATGTTTTGTTAACAAGCATATTAATGGCAAGATAATTTTATTGTTGACATTAATTATATCAAATAACAGCATAAAGTCATTATCGACATTTATTATATTAAATGGCAAGATAATGTTATGGTTGACATCAATCATATTAAATGGCAAGATAATGTCATTGTTGACATTCATCATATTAAATGAGAAGGTTATGCCATTGTTGAGCTCCCCGATTCACTTGTTAGATGGCACTTGCCATGTTGGGAAGTCTCGAAAGGACCATTCCCTTTTATTAAAGGAGAAAATGGTGGTAATTAAGATGCTAAATTGAGCATTTGTTGACCCTGGATAAAAGATAGCAAACAACCTCATTCTAGGTCAGGCTGTACAACTCTGCAACTCAGGAATCTTATCGTACATGTACGTTTTATACGATGTAGACACCGATATGGTGACCCATCCACGACCTTGAAAATGACTTGGGTTTCAAGACAAATGGCAGGTGAAAGTATTTTTTCTCAAAGAGTCGTTTCTTGCCATCTGTAGCAAAACACTCCAGGATGAAATAAGGCAAACCAGTTAGCCCGTCTGCCACCCGTTGCCACACAGGAAGATCCCTGCGTGGTATTGTAAATTCTTTGCTACTCTCCTATCGAGTAAAATCCTAGAAACTCGAGACATGTGGTGCGGTTAGTGTAAAGCAAACATTGACAACCAACATTGCTTAAATACCCCTGATGGGCGGGCATCGTGCCTCACCAGGCAAGGTGTTTTATAATAATCTTTCTAACACTCTTAAAGAGCAGTGTCAGTTTGCAATTTTTGCTTTACACTAACCTCAACACTTGTTTAGAGTTTCTCGAATTTTATCCATCCGTTATGAGTATTTAATAAAGAAAACGCTGGAATTAATGTTATTTCCATATTCTCTGAAAGAAGGAGGTAGACTATATTAAAATTAATTGATACACTTATTTTTGGGAGTGTTAAAAATTTAAAAAAAAAAAAAACACCTTCTCTGGCGAGGCCTGATGCCCAGCCCGCAGGGGGCTTGAAGCACTGTCAGTTGTCAATTTTTGCTTTATACTAACCGCACTATTCTCTTATCGTCATATAATTAAGGGTAAAAAAGGGAGAGAACACCAGCAAATCAAAACTAGAGACCTAGGTCAGGCTAATAGCAAACTATTTTCTACTATCGGTTTTATCTTTCTAGAGTCTAGGTCGAATTTTCGTTTCCCAAATATTCGGGTGGTTTTCAGTCTCCTTGGCATATGAGTGGTTCCTCTCACTCCATCTTATGACGACCTTTCCGCAAGGTCTTGCCTTATTATTTCTAGCTGTCAATCAACTTTAACTTGTGGTCCTGTTTATAGATATACAATGTTAGTGACCTAGAAATTCCAAAAGATCCGTATATTTTTCAAGATACCCCCTGGCATGGACGTCCGTTTTGGCCCTTTAGTATGGATTCTCTTCTAAGTGCTCCTAGGATTAGTTTAGCCGTTAGAAAATAACTAACTAAGGGACAGAGAGTCTCAGTGTGTCCAGATTCTAATTCTAGCGCTCAAGTACTATCCAAAAATATGAATTTTATCTCCCTGCAGTGGTAGCACAGTTCCCTTGTTGTCCCAAGAATATTTTTTAAGGTGGGCGAATGTTGTCTGCCTCTCATATTTATCTCTTGTTTCCCGGGGCGTATTTTGTACCGATAGGATCTCAATTTACTTTCCCTAGTTCACTTAGGTTCATTGTCTCTGCTAGTACAAGAGCCTTTACTAGAGCCTCGCAACTTCGCAGTTCACCTCCAACCTTTCATTTAAGTCATGTTCGGAAAACCCTTTTAGATAACCCTTCATAGGGGGTTTAAAAGCGGCCACGGACCGGGTATCCAATCAGTTGGAAGTCAGTTTAGAACCTCTATGCCCACTTTAGGCTCATCTCTTTGGGTATCACTTGTATGCTCGAGGAACTTGTGTCAAAGTCACCAGTTTGTATTTCATATAAGTTGCAATGAATTGACGTAACTTAGATTCATTTCCAAGAGCTCTTTGGTAGCCGAGCGGATACGGCGTTGGTCCGCTAACGCCTCGGTACCGGGTTTGATCCCGGCACGAGCGGACACAAACGTCAGCGCACGGAGAGATCTGACTACCAATTGGTGGACGTGCTGTGGTCACCCCTGTATTCGGGTGGGTAGATCTTACATTTCTCATCACGCACATCAACACTGCTTTCTTTCCTCTCCCGTCTTCGCACACGCCACACACACACTCTCTCTGTTCCAAGGAATCCTGCCGATGGGTATATATATCCACATACCTCTGATGCGGAACAGGTCCCTCTGCCTCGGGGCGACGAGGTTTCCCCTGAACGCTGTTTGGTGTCAAAACACAATACTTCCTGACACCTCTCCTTAAAGAAGACCGGTGCCCTCGGACTCACCATCGATTGTCATACTGACCTTTATGTCAATCTCATTATCCGGTCGGGGGATCCTCCTGGATGAAGGAAGATTAGCGAACCATTACTTACTTACATTTCCATTACATCACTTCTGTTACGAACCTACTTTTTGATGTCATCGTTGTTTTTTTTACATTATTATTTAAATAAAATATATAATAAAGTATTTAAATAAAGTATATATATATAAAGTATATAATAAAGTATTGAAATAAAGTATATAATAAAGTATTTAAATAAAGTATATATATTAAGTATATAATAAAGTATTGAAATAAAGTATATAATAAAGTATTTAAATAAAGTATATATATAAAGTATATAATAAAGTATTTAAATAAAGTATATAATTAAGTATTTAAATAAAGTATATATATATAAAGTATATAATAAAGTCTTTAAATAAAGTATATATTTTTGTTTTAAAAATGAGTGATCCTGCGCCGGCCGATTCAAGGAAAGACATTTCAAAGAAAACGGAACGCATGAGGGTGAGACTATCCTAAAAATAAATAAAAATAAAATACATTGAGTTAATCCTTAATAAACAAACTTATGCTTCACCCTGTAAATGATGTTTCCTAGAAAAATATCAACGCGCTAGTAATGAAGTACTACATGACCCTAATTACTACTTACTTTCGCCATAAATAATATTTAATAGTAGTTTGTCGAGTATAATATATCTTTCATGTCTAATAAAGCAAAGGTAATTTTATATTTTTATGAGTTTTTTACGTTAACTTCAAGTTAAATTTTCCGACTTTTATCTACATTTTCTAGGTTATTTATATATAATGTTATCGTGATGTCTATATAAATTGAATCTGGCTATATAATTTGTCCTATGTCACAATGTAACTTATTTCCTCGAATTGGAAATAGTAGTGTCAGATTTCACTATTCATTCCTATTAATTACGGAGGGTTTACGATTGAACTGTTGCGTTTGGCTGAGAAATAGACCAAATCTTTACAGTCCGGAAGGTTTTCAAGGAATGCATGACTGTATGACTTGCCTGATAGTATATTTATAAATAGTGGAGCATTGCAATGGCAATGGTAAAAGTAATGAAATCTATCCCTTCATCGGGGTGCATCATACCTTGGGCAAACTTCAAGAAGGAACTCAGATTATTTTAAATGCAGTAAAATCAGTTGAAATATGATAGATACCAATCAAGAGTAATGGGTTGACGTTCAGAAGGGTAATCCTGGATTTAAAATGGTTAAATAGGAAAGATATCAGTATGAGCAAGTCAGTAAATTTTGGCAAACACAGCCACCGAATTCAAGACAAATTTTAGAACTCCATTTCTAGCTCCCCCATTCGAGACGGAGCACTGCGTAAAAACAATAAACATTGGAGCGCCTAACAATGTCTGGCAACCGCATTGAATTCGAACCTTGAAATGATTATTTCGAAATAGGGGGCTTCGCCCCCATACCCACCTTTAAAGGTGGGGGTTGCACCCTTTTCTATTTTTAGTATTGGATATGAAATGTCTATATCATATTCAAATTATTCAAAAATATCACTTAAATTATATATAATAAAATATAATACGATTCCAAGTAACAATGTGGCTGTCTACTAATGCATGGTAGTGCGTACCAAAATTGGGAGGTTGTCGGTAATAAAATTGTGAGATTATGTTACCAAATTGGGAGGTTGTCCGTAACAAAACTGTGAGATTGTGCTACCAAATTGGGAGGTTATCCGTAACAAAACTGTGAGATTGTGCTACCAAATTGGGAGGTTGTCCGTAACAAAACTGTGAGATTGTGCTACCAAATTGGGAGGTTGTCCGAAACAAAATTGTGAGATTGTGCTACCAAATTGGGAGGTTGTCCGTAACAAAATTGTGAAATTGTGCTACCAAATTGGGAGGTTGTCCGTAACAAATTGTGAGATTGTGTTACCAAATTGGGAGGTTGTCCGTAACAAAATTGTGAGATTGTGCTACCAAATTGGGAGGCTGTCCGTAACAAAATTGTGAGATTGTGCTACCAAAATTGTGAGGTTGTTCGTAACAAAATTGTGAGATTGTGCTACCAAAATGAAGAGAGGTTGTTTTTAACAAAATTCCGATATTGTGCTATCAAAGTTCTAAGGGTTGTCTGTAACAAAATTATGAGGTTGTGCTACCAAAATTGTGAGGTAGTGCGATAAAAAATGTGAGGTAGTGCGATCAAAAATGCAAGGTTGTGCTACCAAATATTGTGAGGTAGTTCGATCAAAATTGTGAGAGTGTGCTACCAAAATTGCTAGGGGCTGTATATCATATTGTGATGTTTTGCTTACCAAATTGACTCAAATGTGAGCACTTACCATACACTGATATAAACTTGTATAATGATCGATGGTTTTAGGGTAACTGAACCGGTTCTGACAGACCCTGGTACTTATATGGTCCGTAATCATTTGGTATCTACCTGTACCTCTCCGTCCCCCGACCTTCACCTCCAGTCCTTAGTGATTAACCCCATGAGAATAGAAAGGAAAACGATCAAGCCATGATGTTATTTCAGGAAGGGAAGGAGGTGGTAGAGAAGGACTGAAGAATAAAAAAAAACAGCAATATGGAAAAGGAAGACATGATAAAGACTAGAATTGCAAGCTCTGAAGAAGAGGTACAGACACTTCAAAGTACGGACTTGTCCAAATTTGACCCAAGATGAGGCGTTCAAAGTTCAAAGTTGAGTTTCTTTGTCGCGTGAACGAGAGTGTTGGATTTAAAAACTGGTCTCTAGCCCTATTCAGGGGGCTGATGACATGGGCATCGTAACAGGAATATCCAGGTGGAAATCATCATTATTAATTGGTTTCTCACAATCTGGTCGGTTCTTTTAACGCCTATTGCTAGCTTAAAATTACCTCTCTAGTCACTAGATACGCACTTGTTACCGGTTGCCTCTCTTATGTAGGTGTTTTGTATTTTATATGTTATTTATGTTAGGTTGTGTTTATTTTCTTAATGAACCATAGTCATCTAACCTAATTAACATGTAAAATACAAAATACCTAAAATAATAAGCCAAGAGACTTCTAAAAGTCAACTATCTTGTAACTAGAAACATCATTTTAAGGATACAATCTTGGCCTAAAGGAAAGTATGGATACCAGACCATAAATGAAATAAAACAAACCCAAAATTAGGTTTAGGTGCATTGCTATAAACTGTAGTGAAGCAAAATAACCTACAATAAACTAGATTGGGTCTATTTAGTTTCATATGGGTATCTGTGAAGTAGCGAGTACAAAACTAAGTCTAGATTGATTTAAATTAATGTTAAAATGTATCTAATATTAAGGGAGTCATGCAGATGCTTTTTTAATTAAGTTAAGAAAGATTCAAAAATATGTTTAGCAGATGGACCAGGGTATATAAATGGCCTAAAAAAAAAAAATGCGCAGATAATTCGTGGAAGGAAAACCAATTATAATGAATTACACATAATGTCCACTTGAAGATTGTGTACAGAGACCTTCAGAATAGAAAGTAATCGCCAGGAAAAAATGGAAGGGCTTAGTGAGCTGCCTTGAAGGACACCGGCGAAGATGGCAAACAAACCGTTAACAAGACAAGAATTCAAGGCTGACGTGAATGAAAAATGTGATAATTATAAATGGAAGGGGGATTAGAGCTTAAATATATATTTCAATCAGACATGGCCATATATAGGTTCTAGAGCCATCATACATTCATACATTATACATTATTATACACATACATATGTATGTTGAGGCCAAATTTAATAATCACGATATTAGGGCTGTCATTTGCTCATTTAATGTTCTCCAGTTGATTATTATACATTACTATTCATCTTTATTTTAGATTTTCTTGCTTAAATTTTGATCAAAATAGATATTAATGTCTACTGGGGATGAATTCTGGCCCCATCGTGTCGCCTGTGTGTTGAAGTGCATGTACGGGAAAGCCAAAGAATTAAGATCCTATTGAATTTTAGTGGCATACTCCAAGGTGGACTTGTGGTTGAGGGATAATACTAACTAGTGCACCTTGTAAGCAGGTAACTAGTGCATCTTTTAAACGGTAACTAATTCAGCTTCTTAGCAGGTAACTAGTGCACCATGTAATGATAGAGCTAATGCACCTTGAAAACAGGTAACTAGTGCAGCTTGAAAGCGTGTAACTAGTACAACTTATAAATAGGTAACTAGTGCACCTTATATAAAAGTAACTAGTGCACCTTATAAGTAGTTAAATGGTGCATCTTGTAAGCAGGTAAATAATGTACATTGTAAACAGGTAACTCGTGAACAATGTAAGTAGGTAACTGGTGAACCTTGTAAGTAGGTAATTAGTATACATTGCAAACAGGTGTGGTTGATATTGTTGGTAATATACAGTTGGTAACTACAGAAACGAGTAGATAATGGTAGATAGTTTCGATGACGCTCTTGACTATTATTAAAAAACGAACAAACGAATGAACGAACAAGAGCAGCGAGTCCCCTGGGGGTATGAATTTGGAAATTGTTGCTTTGAGGCCGTTTTGATCATCTATGGCGTAATGGTGGTATGACCCAGAGGTTGGTTTAGGTGAATTTTGACCATCTTTAGCTCAATGGTGGTTTGACCCTGAAGTTGGTTTAGGTCAGTTTTGACCATCTATGGCTCAATGGTGGATTGACCCTGAGGTTGGTTTAGGTGAGTTTTAACCATCTATGGCGTAATGGTTTGCCCTTGAGGTTGGTTTCGGTAAGTGACCATCTTTGGCGTAATGGCTTGACCGTGTGGTTGGTTTAGGTGAATTTTGACCATATTTGGCGTAATGGTGGTTTGACCCTGAGGTTGGTTTAGGTGAATTGTGACCATCTTTAGCTCAATGGTGGTTTGACCCTGAAGTTGGTTTAGGTGAGTTTTTACCATCTATGGTGTAATGGTTTGACCGTCTGGTTGGTTTAGGTGAGTTTTTGACCGTCCTTGGCATAATGGTTTGACTTTGTGGTTAGTTTAGGTGAGTTTCGACCATCTTTGGTGTAATGGTTTGACCGTCTGGTTGGTTTAGGTGAGTTTGGCCATGTTTGGCGTAATGGTTTCACCGAGGGGTTGGTTTAGCTGAGTTTGGGGTCGTTAAAGGCTGTCTACCGTAAAGGGAGGAAATGTGGTAGATACAAGTAACAACACAGCGTAGTCTTTCGGGAGAATCCGTTTGGTAGTATTTTGGTCCTCCGCACGGGGCGTGAAGCCCCCACCTCCCCCATCTCCCTTGAATTGAGGGGGGTCAATAGGTTTCTGAGAGTTTCGCGCCAAGTAGTCTCCTCGACTCGTCACGAAAAGATTAAGTGTTAAATTCTCGGCACTATTTGGTTACTATTAGCCCAGTCCTTTCTTATTTTGGTAGTGGTATTATTAGTAGTGATAGTACTTATAGTGGTAGAAGTTGTAGTGGTGGTATCGCAATCTACACTGTGTTTCTAAGGCCTGGATACATCGGAAATATCCCAGTAGTCTCCTCCTTCATCAGACCCCCCCCCCCCTTGACTACTTTTAGGGGAGGATACGCTAAAGGAGCGGTAGTCAATGATACGACACACCTGAGGTAATAACGCATCCTAAATTAAGGTGCTCAAATTGACGCAGATTTGGAGTCAATGCTTTGGATGAATCTCACCCTGGTCTTTTATACAGGGTGTCCCTGAAGTCTGGACACGGGAAATATCACCATGGTTTTCTCGTTTGCCAGACTTTAGGTTTCTCCCCACCCTTGACTTCTTTTTCTGGGGTACTACACTAAAGGAGAAGGTGTAGCACTCAATGATACAAGGCGCCTGAGGGATGAGCGCGTCATAAAATGAATGTTCTCAAATTGACAGAAATTTGGAGTTCTTGCATCGGATTCATCGTGTGTATCTCCAAAAGCGCATCGAACTTAGCCTCGCAAATGGTGGAAATCAAATTGAAGACGTTATTTATCAATATTTCAATTAAACCAAATTGTGTCCAACTTAAATAAAATTTAATTCAATTTATTTACATATATGCATTTGCCTATCTGTCCAGAATTTAAGCAAACCCTTTAGAAAAAAAGACATCTTAATATGATATTTTTCCCCAAATTTTATATTTGTTATATTTAAAAACACTTTTCTTCTTAGGTCTGTATCTTTCCTCAAGGTGAACACGACGCGTTAGGTTATGTCGAAGAAAATTAAATCAATGCGAAGGAAAATAAATAAATGTAGATTTGCTGGAAACAGTTTCGGATGTTTTTGGCTTCTTCAGGTTTGTTATAGTTTGTACAAAGCTTCGAATGGTGTGTAGTATGGAACCATTCTGCTGTTTCTTTTGTCGAGACACAGAACCACCGCAGAGACAGTCAAAATCTACGTCACAATTAAATATCTATCCAGAGCATTCCCCCCAAATACCTTACTCTTTATAGCATTAATACTTTATTATTAAATAAGTCAACAGATCTAAGTCGCGTGCTCCTAATTATTCACACATATGACCATATGGTCTTACGACCTTCAAAACTTTCAATACTTCCAGGACTAACCTTGGGAAGACCTTGCTAATTATATCATTCGAAAGAGAATGTAAATCAACATAAGGGTTTCAAATTTAGTTAGAATCGGCCGAGTAGTTACGATGTTATTGCCAAATAATTCTGAGGATAACCTTGGGAGGACCTTGGCAGTTATATCATTCAAAGGAGAATGTAAATCAACATAAGGGTTTCAAATTTCTTTAGAATCGGCCGAGTAGTTACGATGTCATTGCCAAAAAACTCATCGAAAAATAAAATGGTTACCACTCGACCGGCCTAGTAACTTATAGAGTTGTGAATTATCAAGGGAAGGTCAATTAGTAATCTAAGCAATCAAAAATATCTAGAGACGAGTAGAGGACCATCAATCCATCTGCATTAGTCGTTTGTGACGGTTACTCGAAGAATTCAAGAACGTCTCCCTGATGCTCAAGTACCTTTCGACCATTTGTAGTTGAATTTTATATGTAAACAACGCGTTGCCATATTACGATCACTTTTATTACTAATTTACTTTGTTTTTTAATAAAACAAAAATATTAGTATACTAAAATAGGCCAGAAATGGAATATAAAGCATGCAAAATTAATATTTGGAGTATCATCGTAATGTCTATCTATGTAAAGGTGGCAAATTTACTGGATACACATTTTTGAAAAATGACATTTTAAAAAAATTCTTTAGGAAATGAATAATAAACATGCATTTTTTTTTTTGCTATACATGGAATGTGGAAATAATGAAATGAAGTGAAGGAAAATACATTCCATGTGAGTGTTTTGTAAGTAGTTTTGACCGTAGTGTTTGTTCTGTTGAATTCAAACTAGGATTTTCTGATTATATTAGCTTCAATTTTTTTTTAGTTAGATTTAAAGTTGGTTCTGGTCTTTCTAAAAGGATAAAACAATTATGGTTTGAACAGTAATTTATTTATATCCATTTTTGTCATTGATTGCCTTATAGTTTGTATAGTATATTTTTTTCTAGAGAAAGGTCGGTTTTAGCCTACCTCTAGTAAATGTATCAGAACTAACTGATCATGGGAACAAGACCCTCTCGAAACTAACTTCTCTTAAATGTTTATTAAGTACGGCTCTTTCTTGACGCATAGGGCATACCAATAATAACTGCTAATTAATGCTATCTAAACCTTAAACACAATGCTTCTTTCTAGAACCATCTTATACCTTTTTTTCGATGTAAATTTAACCCCTCCTTATACATTAATCCCTCTTTTTGACCTCTGCACCCATAAAGAGGAAATAAAAATGTAACTCTCTCATGAACGTCAAGTTGGACCTGACCTGAATTTCAATACCCTCAGAATTAGAAATGAGTCCAACGGTAAGGATTGAATAGGTTCTCTTCCCGATTTCCGCATCGAAGCTAAAATAACCTCCCGGGAAAAACATTCGCTAAGGCACGATTCGAACTCGTTATTTTCAGGTGTAAGATGATGGTAAGCATCGTTTATCCAACTATCCTTGACCTATTTCTGACCAATGTGTCGACGGAGTTTCAGCGTTTTCCCGGTCGTTCGAAATGTCACGAGATAACTATTTGTGAACAATGCTCGTTTAAGTGATCCCTCAGGATTAAGGACCTGCTAAACTCTCCCGAGAACCCTGCTTTAGGATGTATCTATCGAGTTACGAATCTAGGTAACCTTGGTTGAGAAGGTAACAACCAAGCCAGAGGCGGCCAATTATGTCTGCTTGTAAATATGGGATTATATAAGGTAATTTCTCTAATAGCTACATACGATCGTCTAGCCTTAATATTCTTGTGTATAACGTTCATTATTTCCTTCATACACGTACATACACAGCTTCCAAAGAAGGCCGACTTATCGTTTAGATGGAACGTCTTTCCTTATGGTTCTCCACCAGTACTTGATGTAACACCTTGGAAGTGAATTGCCCTTAAGGGAAATAGTCAGGGATATATACTTAACACTGCTAACTAGTTTTAGTGTGATAAAAATAGATGAAGTGAAGAATAAATAAATTGGTTAAAGTGTGGATGAAAATGTGAATGTAATCCTGACCGAGAAAGTTCTGATGGGAATCAGGCATGAAAGAGAAATTGATAGGAATAGACTTTCAAAGAAAATATACCTGTGTGTCTTGGTGTTGAAATCCACCCAATAAACGGAAAGAGTGTATGTGTATAAAAGTGACTGAGAATGGCATAAAGAGTAACATTGTGCATGACAGTTGTGCGTGGAGAAGGGTTGTGAAGGGTCCTTATTTCTCGGGGATAATTCTGCTTCAGATGGTACAGCAACGCACATTATCGCTTTAATGGAGCATTGCGGAGTGGTGACGCACGAGTTAATTCTAATAGCATTAATTACCCCACCCCACCACTTAGGTTTTGAGGTATATCGATTATGTGGAAGTCCCTTGATTTGGGGTCGGAGGATCAGGCCTGGCGTTGGCTGAAGGAGAGTGATTTTCTTTGTGTTAAATGAAGAAATAATGTCAAGAAAATCATCGAGATTGCAGCAGGAGAAATCCTGGGTGAATGGCCCAAGATAACAACAATAACAAACTCACACCATCGTTGGTTTTTGCTTCTAATAAAAAATGATTTTGATACATATTGAATTGAGTTAGACTAATATAAAGAGTGTGGTCCATAATATGAAGGATCTATATTAGGTTTTTTTGGGGGTTTTTTTTTAAGATGGAAATATGTGATTCCCAAACATTGCCCCCCCCTTTCTTTTGTAACCCGTAAACTTCTTTTTTTTTAACCCTGACGGCTCATCTTGTTAATAGTTTTTTTCCAGGTATCTGGAAATCCCACCCCTTTTAATCTTTATATCCCATATTTTCATTAATCAGGTGTATAAATATCTTTCTCTTTTTCCCTGTCTTTTAGTCTGCTCAGTAAAGGACCATTAGTCGAAAGGCCTCGCAGTTCTCCGTTGTTTCATTTTCCTCGTGGCTGTAACGTTATTCATATATATATATATATAAATAAACTGATGCAAATGAACATTTAGATAAGTAATGTACACATACAGTTAGATAAGCCGATGCAAATGCACATTTAGATTAGTAATAATGCACATGCAGTTCGATAAGCCGATGCACATGTACCTTTAGATAATGGATGCACATGAACATCTATATAAACTTATGCACATGTACATTTTGGTAACTGCTGTACATTTACATCTAGATAGGCTTATGCACATGTGCATTTAGATAAATGCTGCGCCTATAACTTTAGAAAACTGGTGCTTAAATACATCTAGCAAAGCTGATGTACATGTACATGTAGACAAATGATGTACATGTACATGTAGACAAATGATGTGCATGTACATGTAGACAAATGATGTGCATGCACATGTAGACAACTGATGTACATGCACATCTAGACAACTGATGTACATGTACATGTAGACCAGTGATATACATGTAGACAAGTGATGTGTATGTACATTTCTGTAAGCTGATGTACATACAAAGTTTTTAGTTTCTTAAGTAATTAGCTCTGATGAGATAACATAGTCTTTATCGAGTTTTAGTTTTAGCACTTCCTCTTTGTTGTTTTCTTCTCTGCTTTCTCATACTCTTCTCTCTCTAGGGACTTCCATCCTTAGATCGCACAAGGTCTTCCTCGTTGGATTACGCAAAGTTGCCTCCTTTTTTTATAAGTCCATTATATGTAAAGCCGCTATATGTATATACCCTTCCTCTCCCTTTCGCCCTACCTTGGAGATTCGTATGCCCATTTTTAGTGCTCCTGGGTACAGGGACTCTCGGTTAATTATCTACAGGGTGTCCCAAAATCACATTTCATAGACAAAGTTTAGGAGGCCTCTAAGTAATCTCCAAACTGTAAAAACTCGAAACAGCTCATCGAACTCATACCCCCGCTAAATGTCAGAAAAATGACCGGATCCATAACCCCCCACCTCCCTTTCCCCAATCTAATTAAATCATCCGAATCGGATCCAGATCCGGATTTGGATCCCCCACTCCCCCTTCCAATCTAATTAGTTCTTCCATAATCCAAAAAACATCCACCTCTACCTAATTCGATCGGAATGCGTCGATACACTTTTGAGATATGTATGTCTCTCCCTGTATCTCTCTCATTATTTCTCTTTCTCTCTCTCTATCTATATATCCCTCTCATTCTTTCTCTTTATCTTTATCTCTCTCTGATTCTCTCTATCTCTCTCTCTCTCTCCTTCCCTCTCTCTCTCTCTCTCTCTCTCTCTCTCTCTCAATGGGTAACAGCAAGCCAAGAGATGAGTTTAGTTTTGGATATACAGCTACACCACAACCCGAGCGGAGTAATGGAACTCCTGCCGGTGACGAAGAACCGATCCCAGGGGGAGAAGACCCAGGCACCTCTGAAGGCGCCCATGGTGATGCCTTCCTATCTGAAAACAAGCCTCCAACCAAGTTTTCGGATAACGCGTTAGTGGAGGGAACGTGTGGACTATCCAGCGTTCCCCAAGAGGTTTATTTTTTAACGCGAGGTCAATGTGAAACAAGTGAGACGAACTTGTGGCAGTATTGGCCTTCGATGTCCGAATAGATATCTTGGCGATCGTATAAACGTAGATTCATACTGGCAATCGAAACTTCGGAAGGGGGAGTTTACGATCCCTGGTTATATAATATTCCACGGTGACCGACCATGTGGAGAGGGCAGCGGAGTTAGGTATGCGTCCGGAACTGCTTTCCCGCTGTCGAATAGCCAGTTATGGGGTAGTGTGAGCTCGCGATAAGGAGTGGAACGCCTGAGAAATGGCCTTCACAGGATAAGTGAGTGGTCCGAGAGGTGGCAGATGCCATTTAACCTTGACAAGTGCAAGGTAATGCACATCGGACATCCTAACCCTCGGAAAAACTACTCCTTGTTAGGCAAACACCTAGATA
Source organism: Ceratothoa steindachneri (assembly GCA_963969495.1). NCBI lineage: Eukaryota > Metazoa > Arthropoda > Malacostraca > Isopoda > Cymothoidae > Ceratothoa > Ceratothoa steindachneri. The sequence goes on from OZ018327.1 coordinate 19,584,660, forward strand.
CCACCGACCTTGAGAAATGATTTATACTGGCAATCGAAACTTCGGAAGGGGGGAGTTTACGATCCCTGGTTATACAATATTCCACGGTGACCGACCATGTCGAGAGAGCAGCGGAGTTAGGTATGCGTCCGGAACTGCTTTCCCGCTGTCGAATAGCCAGTTATGGGGTAGTGTGAGCTCGCGATAAGGAGTGGAACGCCTGAGAAATGGCCTTCACAGGATAAGTGAGTGGTCCGAGAGGTGGCAGATGCCATTTAACCTTGACAAGTGCAAGGTAATGCACATCGGACATCCTAACCCTCGGAAAAACTACTCCTTGTTAGGCAAACACCTAGATACCACCGACCTTGAGAAATGATTTATACTGGCAATCGAAACTTCGGAAGGGGGAGTTTACGATCCCTGGTTATACAATATTCCACGGTGACCGACCATGTCGAGAGAGCAGCGGAGTTAGGTATGCGTCCGGAACTGCTTTCCCGCTGTCGAATAGCCAGTTATGGGGTAGTGTGAGCTCGCGATAAGGAGTGGAACGCCTGCGAAATGGCCTTCACAGGATAAGTGAGTGGTCCGAGAGGTGGCAGATGCCATTTAACCTTGACAAGTGCAAGGTAATGCACATCGGACATCCTAACCCTCGGAAAAACTACTCCTTGTTAGGCAAACACCTAGATACCACCGACCTTGAGAAATGATTTAGTCTTGCTAATTAGCAGTGACCTAAAGTTCTCCAGGTAGTGCCTCTAGGTAAAAAAGAGGACCCAGAGAATATTGGGGTACATAAGGAGACATTTTCACTCCCGAAATAAGCAGATTGTTCTCGCATTATACAACTCTCTAGTCCGGTCACACCTTGAATACGCCATACAATTCTGGCCCCCGACCCTGAGGAAGGTCAGAGCCACAAAATTGATTCCCCCCCCTTAAACATAAACGTTATCAGCGTAGGCTACGAAAGCTGGGGATGTTCTCCTTGGAGACGCGCCGGTTAAGAGGCACCTGATTGAAACTCTTAAGATAATACGATCAGTTGAAAACGTAGATCACAGGAGGCTGTTCACGTCGAACGCAAATGCTACACCTAACCACGGTTACAAACTGGAATTACCGCAATTCCATACTAGCATTTGCGGCAACTTTTCTCGTACCAAAAAAAATCTGCGGAACGTGGAATCGTCTACCGCCGGACTGCTAAGATTTTTTTGTTATGATTATTTTTCTATTGTACGTTATTTTTGCAAAGGAGGTAAAGTCAAGCGAAAATGTTAAACGTCCCCCGAATATTTTTCGCTGAAATTTTTCAAAGTAAATGTTTTCCTCCAAGTCTAAACACTAAGTGAAAGTGAAGTACATAAAGAATACCACCCAAAGTGCCAGTGACATCATAATTACAGATTACGGAAAGTAAATAGACGTCCCAAAATTTTAATTCGCAAAATAAGGTAAAGTGGCATTGGACATTAAAAAAGTTCGTTATTTTATCTTCTATTCTGATCTCCTACTACAACTTCACACCCAATAAACCGACAGACTAAGGACCGACAATGACGAAACAACGAACGACATCCTACGAATTAGTTTTAGGACTCTCCCCGAAAGGCCTAAACCTGACCGTGAGGAGGTCTTTGCTAAAGTGTACGGGGACTTGGACGTCGCGCCCGTCAGGCTAATCGATACACCGTTCGGTTATATGGCAATATGCTAAAAAGAAGCGGACGCAGAACTTCTACTTTCATCCAAGGCCACCCAGATATTTAACAAAATAAATTTGGCCCCCCAAATCTCTCCCCAAATGCAAGCGCACAGGAGCATTGTATGTAGAAGGTTAAATTCCTGGGTGAGTCATCATGCGTGCAACGAGATCTACGAAGAGATCGAGTGAAACCATCAATGTGCAAAAGTAACGGAAGTGATCAAATTCAAAGAATACACACATGTATTCAAGATCGTTTTCCAGGACACAGCCATGGCCCAAAAGTCAAAAGAACTTGGCCTCCTGCTCTTCCATGTCAGGGTGTGTCCAGACCAAATCAAGAAGGAGGAGTTCACAGAGGTACAAACGTGCTTTAAAGGTTACAGGTACAATCAGCACACAACAAAAAACATGTTGGCAAACTCACGACCTATGTTCGATATGTGGTCAATCTGGCCACATATGGAGGGACTGCAAGAGAAGTACACGTAGATGTGTAAACTGTAACGGAGAACACGGGGCCATGGCGATGTCATGCCCAGTTAAAAAGGAAGCCATAAAAAAGGTTCAACCACAAAAGAAAGAGGAAGAGGAGGCAAAGTCGAATAGGACTTACGCCAAGGTTGTAAAAACAACAATTAATGAAACCTCCCTCAACCCAGAGGACCTACCTTAAGGTGGAAAGAGAACAATCAACAAAGATCATGTGTTGCATCTACTATGCACACATTGCGAATCTTACAAATCCGGGAACCTTCAGTAAAGAGCTAAACCAGATGCTCGTCAAGAACGGCATGAAAGAGATGTGTTTCCCTGAGAACCCCGCCTCTGAGGGCGTGCTGAGAATCCAAATACAATCTCCCAGAACAATCTCCCGTAGAAATGGAGACAGTCGCCCCCCCCCCCCCCCCCGTAATAGAAAACCAGCAGACTGCAGTCCAACATCCAATAATAGAGTCACCCCAGCCAATAGTTGAAACGATCACACCAACTCCAGCAGCAAACCAATCCTCCCAACAAGGAGCCTGAAGTAAAAGATCCCCCAACCGACAAAGGGTCAGATCTGCCTCAACATCAAGAGATCATAAACATAAATACCACAGCAGGAAGATAAATCTGAAGATCTACACCACGGCTCACAAAGAATTCCTCAACGTCATAGCAGACAGAACTATCAGTCAAGGCGTTACAACAGGTACTTGCAAATGGAAATATGACGAAGATATCTCGGAGAAGGTGGTTAAAGAAGCCCTCATCCTTGGGATGGCCCGATTAAACCAATAAGCCTTCGCCACGATCCCAACCGCTAAATTCAACAAGAAAAGATCCGGAAAAAAATAGATCCCCACCACCTAGCCCCTCCACCCCCAAAGAAGCACGACAAAATGAACAACTAAACGATAGACAACATGGACAGACTAACAAAAGACTTAACAATTCCACAGATGAACGCTGACGGATGGGACAACAAACAAACGACATATGGCAACAAAATTAGATAATGCGACCCTGACATTGTACTAATCTCCGAACATGGAGTTAACACCGCGCTAAAATAAATAAAGATATTTTTTAACTACAATGTCATTTTCAAAAACCATAGCTCAGAACGTTTCGATGGCGCTGCCATCGCAGTCAAAAGGGGGATTCGATTGAAAGAACTTCCTACCCTAGACGAATCAGATCTGGCTATCGAGATCCAAACAACCCTCGGACCCTAGTGGTGTTCACAGGATACCAATCCCCAAGACGAGACTACCTCCCGATGCATAATTTTCTTCAACTCTGTGCACATGGAACAATAGCCTTGTTTGGGAGGGGGTTACCTCAATGCCAGGTGCCAGGAATCCGGATATACCGGACGACTGAATAGAAAAGGAAAGAATCTGAAGGCCCTTTTAGATAGAAACATTGTAGTCCACGCAGGACCCGACTTCCCCACTTTCATAAATAAACGATACGCAACAAAACCAGATATCACTCTAACCAGCCCGCAGTTTCCCTATAATTATTTCATTCAACCCGGCCCCTTGATACCAAGCGACCACATCGCCACAATGATAAAAATATCCTCCAGTCCAATCCAAATAACAGTTAGGGAGAGGAAATGCTTATCCCGAACAAACTAGGAGGAGTGCCGAACTCTCCTTAATGAATAAGTCCCTCAACCCCTTGAAGAAGCCCCACTGGAAGTAATCGACCAGAAACTGGCAACACTAACAAAGAAAATGGTGGAAGCGGACCGCGCAACTGTGCCCAAAACGACCTACAAGACTTTACCAGCATCAGTATGAACTCAAGAACTACGTGACCTATCAGACGAATACAAAAGACTGTATGGATAAATCAGACTACTAGGTACCGACAGACAAAGGAGCAGACGACTAAGAACAGTAAGGACGGAAATGACATCACTCATAAGGGAGCTACAGACAACCTTATGGAATGATATTATAAACAAACTCGACGTGTATATGCGTGTATATACTTTCTTTTCACCACTTATTATGTCCAATGTCCCGTCTACCGCCCGAAGTGGGCAAAAGTTCGTCAGTCGAACAGTTCAAATCTCGTCTTGACGAGATAATCCACGACTTGACCCAGATGGTACCACCTTGATATAACTTATAGATTACAGGCAAATAGTTAGGTTTCAACTTTTCTATAAAAAAAATCCTGTTTGTGTTCTTTTGTTCAGCACATTCAGGTATCGTTTCAGAATTCTGGCCCGCAAATGCTGGGGGAAGAGGTAGGTGGGGAGAACCTTCATCTATGTTATACTTGTGACTCTCTCTCTCTCTCTCTCTCTCTCTCTCTCTCTCTCTCTCTATCAGACATAAAAGTTATGAAGATAGATTAAGGGAATTAGATCTGTTCTCATTGGACACTCGTAGACTGTGTGGTCAGCTCATCGAAGTTTTCAAAATACTTCGAGGTTTCGACAATGTTGACTATGGGGATATTTTCACACTTGTTGAGAGCAGAACAAGAAATCACGGCTCTAAACTTGAACTGAAGCGTTACAACCGCAATCTGTGATATGTGTGGAAAAATTTTCACGTACAGTATCTGCGGTAGTTGTCCCGCACTTCTAGCGGAAGTTGTCAACAGTGAATCTGTTGACCAGTTCAAGTCAAGACTAGACAGGGTCTGGAAAAGTGGCCGTTTAAGCACGTAAAGCATTTGAGCACAATGGACCGTAAGGTCTTCTAGTGTAGTTATTTTCCTTGTTACTCCTTGTTACTCTCTCTCTCTCTCTGTTTGATTTGTTACACTCTTCGTGTCACCGAGAAGAGTGCAGTAACTTAGCAGCTGATTATTAAAGCTCTAATATTTAGTAAATGTCTATAGATGGTGTCTTATTTTCCGCGTCAATACTTTTCATACATCTTCAGTCTCTTTATCTTATTTAGGACATCATTATTGAAAATTTCTAGTTATGCCTTCAAAAATAATTATAATAATATACACCGACTAAACCTTCCCTGTTGAATTATTATAATTTCTTTTGTTTTAAATAATTTCCTGAAATTAAATCAAGAAAATGCTTGAATATTGCTTTAAACTCCCTGCTTGATGCAAGCTTTCACTAATTTCAATGTAATTTAAACTTCTGTTGCAATTGCGCAACATAATAATTGATCAGGATGTATAGGCAATTTCCTTTGGTCATCTTTTAAAGTTTGTGAGTACAAACTTGTATTTTTAAATTCTTATCTTTATACACGTCTGTTCTTGGAGGCTTTTAATATGCTATCTGACCCCCACCGTTTAAAGATGAGTAGATCTGAGATTTTTCGGTCGGCGAAGCCATTTTCTTCGCCTAAATTCCTCGTCTGTTTACCTCCTTTACTGAGAGAGCGTTCGATTGATAGATTCTACAGTTTCATTTCCTTCCACTTTCTCTCTGGCAGAGTGTGGTTGTCCTGAGGGTAAAGTCATGAAGGTCTATGATAGGCTACACTAATTCTCAATATAACGTAAACCAGACTTCGATGATAGTATTTTTGAGTTCCTATTACCCATGTTGGCTTCCATATAGGGAATCTAATAGAACGGCGGCATTTATAGTTATAGTTTTTTTTAAAGCACAACAGAAGAGACTGGTTAAACTGTCTCCCACCTAATGATTGCCGTGGTGTTGGTCTCTTGACTTTGCCACACAAATGGGTTGTGAGCACTTGATTACTGAAGCCGGAGTACTGGTAATTCCCTGGACCTGCGCTATAGTGACTCTAGTATTGTGGTAGGTAATGTAGGTCATCCAGTTGGCTCCTCTTATCATAACTTTGTTTCAGTCGATATTAAAATCAACCAATTATGCTTAATTTATTCGAAAATTAGAGATCACTGGAGTCTACAGATACAGTGATCTTTAAGATTTATAATAGAGTTGTACGATGATGTGGTTTCTTGTTTGAATGAGCATTTAGTTAATAAAATTGAGAAAAGGTTCCCTACAAGAATACTGAAGTCTATGATTAAAGACGAAGCTTGGTTCACGAGGCTTGGTTCAATGACTGTAGACATTCATAGATTGGGAAGCAGTCAGAATATTGTCTTCGGGAAAATGACAAGTCTGATCTTAGCTGGATAAATATTATTATATTGAGAACAGAGGTGCAATATATTTATGATGAGGTGGAGTGGGAATAAAATAAGGGTATGGAAGAAACACGTTTTTCTATTAGCCAGCTTCATAAGTGGTGGACTACTTAAAAATCAGCTATCTTTGGTGTTGATTCAAGTATGCCATCTCTACTCAAAGCTGATGGCTCTGTCACACATTGTCCAAAAGTAAAAGCCGACCTTTTAGTTAACATATTTCACTGGTGCTCATTAACATAACGAGGGGGGTAGGTGTCCATGTCGTTCAGCAGACACATTTGCAGCTGCAGTTTTGCGCTGTTTATTGCCGGCAGTAGCACTGGTGAGCCGATGGGTTTATCCACTCTTGCTCATTGACATACTGACTGAGATAGGTGTCTATGTCATTCAGCAGATACATTTGCAGCTGCATTTTTGTGCTGTTCGTTGACAAATTTCATTAATGTCCGGCCGTAGCATCTGCAAGTCCATAGTTTTGTCCTCCGTTGTCAATTGATTGGAGTGGGTGTCCATGTAGTTCAGCACACATTTGCAGCTAAAGTTTAGTGCTATTTGTTGACAATCTTTGTTACTGTCCGGCAATAGCATCTCCAAGTCAATGGTTTTGACCACCAAGCTTGCTTTGTTTTTATAGAGTTGGTAAGACGCACTGAATAATTAAAGTAATGTCCAAAGTGAATCACGCTGCATTTACCAACACTGAATCTTATTCTTCACATCATGCAATACTTATCTTTGTCACAACTCTTTTAATATCCTAATAAAATATATATCAATCATGCCAACTTTTAATGGTCATCAACCTTTCTAATATGACTTTTATTACCAGGTTGATTACGTCAATAAAGAGCAAAGGACCAAAAACTGATCCTTGATGCAATCCAACTTTGAAGATTCTCCATTTATAACAACTCGTTGTCGACGGTTCTTAAATCATGTCATTATGCAATTTAACAGATTGCCATCTATTTAATGTGCTTCTTTTTTTTTCTTAATTAGTCTTTTGTGGACATTCACATCAAACACCTTCTAGAAAGTCAAGTATACTGTGAAAATATAGATAGTATACTTGGGAATGGGTCAACGGTCTAATTGACTAAATTTTATGAATTTAATTATTTTCTTCTCAATATAGTAGGTTAAGTTGCTTCTAAGACGTTGCATCTATCTAATCCTATTCCTAAATCCTTCATTTAAAAAAATCACAGTGCAGATGATGTAACACATCACGCTCTGAAAGAGTACGCCCCTAATCTTGCACCTGTTCTATCCCGTCTATTTCTCCGGTGTCTCTCTACTAAATCTTTTCTTTCTGTGTGGAAGAACGCGCTAGTTCAGCCACTCCAGAAGAAGATTCACCGTTAAGGTGCCTTCAACTATCGTTCTATTTCTCTCATCTCAACATCTGCTAAGCCTTCGAGTATCCTCCATGCTTACTTTCATAAACATCTTAAACGATGTACCCTCCTACCTGATCAACAGTAGGGGTTCCGCAAAGGTAGCTCTACTGATGAACTCCTGCCACGCCTGGGTCATCAGTAGTCACCCTCTCTTCGGGATTGTAGGGCATCTTCCCACAATCACTACTCTCTAAACTACCACCCGTCAGCTTTTCTACTTCTCTTTGTGACTTAATACCTAGTTTCCTTCCTAACAGCCCTATATCAACTATTGGAGATGGATCTACCTCTGCTCCTTTCTACTTAAACTCTGGTGTTCCACAAGGTTCTGCTCTATCCCCTGCACTCTTTCTACTTTCCATTACTTATGTCCTAAATTCAGCCCCTCGCTCTATTCAAAATTATGCCCATGACTTCCATCTTGCCCTCACTTTCCCCACCTTCCTTCTTCCTCGACCTTGACCAATCCTGTCTTCAGCAATCCTCAACTAGTATCAGATTTCAACGCAATAGTGGAGATCCGTCAATCAAATTAAATTTAATGGTAGCAAAACAGTTTATATCCATTTAACTTAAACATTTAACACCTAAAAATCAAGTTCCCTTTCCAAACTCTTGCAATCCTAGTCCACAATCAATATCTTAGATGTAAGTCACCTTAGATCCATCATGGTAGAAGTACATATCAGCCATAATCATAAATGTTTACAAGATGAGTTCTTCAGATTTAAGAGATTTTCGTTACTTTCAACTTCTTGCAATTTCATAAGGGCTTAATACATCCCCGCATTGACTAATGTTCATATATTTAGGCGCGGTTACCTTCTATACCCCGTCCCCCCACCCACCCCTCCAACCGTTTCATTAACACAATTTTGTCTGCAACTCTAGGACCCCTGAAATTCCGTCGATATGTCGCCTCTTTGTTTCTAATCGATACTTTCAAGGAGAGAGTTTATAAGTTTGGGTAAGCTCGTAGAGAGTGATGTGATTACCAAGAGTTATTTGTCACCTAATTTTAGTACCACTCTTGGGTCAGACAAATGGATTTCTTGATTCGGCTTGCTGACTGTCTGTTTGATTTCTGTTGTGAATGCCTGGTATTCACAAAGCATTGACTCCAAAAGGGTAGAAAGCTCTCTCCCTGATTAATTGTAGGTTGGGTAAAGGTGACCAAAGATTTCCTCAAGGGTAAAATGAATCTTGAAGTTGGATTTAATATCCTTTATTCGGCAAGAACTTTGGACGGTGTTCAGATGTTTTTTCTTGATAAAAGAATTCATCTCTAAACGCAGTCCATCTCCCTCTTTATATCAACGGCCCGCATAAATGCATGCGTTATTTTAACATTCGCTTATAATTAATTTATGTATTTATTTAGTTCCCATAATATTCAATATATTTTCTATACTTGCATTAACTTATTTTACCAATTCTTAGACAATTATCAATTCTTACAATTGCTATATAATAATATACAAGGAATTAATAAACTTTTCTTTAATATTGGGAGAAAAGGATGACTTACTCTTTATGCCTTGCATGGTTACCAAATGTCACCGTTTCTTTTATTTCAGCGCTCTTAAACAAGTATACTTTTTTTTTGTTAATTTTACTCGATTTATATTAAATATACTGATGAAGTAAGATTGAAATCATTATCTATAGAATTTTACACACATTTTATATTCACTAAACAAAAATTATTATATTACGGTCTTTCTTTTCATTTTTAATTCGTTTAAAGTTTCTTTTAATAACGGAAAGAAAAAATATTTAGTTACTCGTAAAAATAAGGAAGTGATTTAAAAAATGATAATAGTTTGGAGAAATATGACTTAGCTGTTTAATCTAGATTATAATGCAAAAGAGAGGTATCTACGATTGGGAAACAGTGCTCTTTTAAGAGCACTCATTATTCGAATTTCCTTTTCATGGAATCTTATTTTGGTTTAAAGCTACTCCATTATAAGACTGGATAAAATTCTAAAGTGCTCATTTTTTTTAGGTATCTTTGAGTCATATTCCATCCTATGATGAGGTTCTAAAACTGCAAGTTCTCAAGAACCTCCTAGGTGCATTCCTCTACTTGTAACTTGGTCACATCATACTCACAGAGCAGAAACTTCACATAGATATGGCGCTGAAGTTTCAAACCCTAGAATCCCTCGTGATGAGCCATTTTTCATTCAATTTACAGGTAAACTGTGAAACAGACCCCCTTCCCTACTTCTGTGTACTTCTTTTACTCTACAGCTAAAGTGTGTTCACAGCTTTCACCATTACTACTTTCAAGATGCAATTAGAGATTTAATGGACAGTAACGAGCTCTTTTCTCAAGATCTGTTAGGAAACATCGCTTTAAGTGCAGTTTTGACAGTGCTGTTCCCTTCCCTTAAAAAAGTTAAGTTAGGTTAGTATCCAACTGGCAAGATAGACGCGAACAGGTGTCCAGAACCCACTAAAAATTATTTACTGTTATGAGTTTCTTCATAAGAATTTTAAGTGTAACGAAATGGTATTCGATATTTATATTCTTTAATGGTGGTCTTCCAAAGGAGAATGAAAAGTTGCTATGGAAGAGTAACACCAATATGGAAAGTTTGTTTTATTTTGCCTTTCCTGAATTATCCCGAGATATCTCGTTTTAAAAAAATCAATATAACGTATTTTCTGACTTAAGTCAGAGTTTTTTTTTTCTTTCTTACACTAGAAAAAAACGCTTTTATTTTAATAATTATACAGCTCCTTTAATCTACTTTCCGATATACAGTCTTTAATATATTATTAAAGTCCTATAATAATAAGCTTTATTATGAATTAGTGGTTTATTTTTCCACCTTCTTAATGGCGGATTATAATTCCCAAATCTTCCATTCTTTTCGGCAACCGAAAGTGTCCCCCTCTCATACTCCTTCGACACTAATATTGCTTGTCAGTTTGGCAATTGTTAAGGGTTTAATTGTACAGATTATTCATAAGATGCAAGCATTTTTACATATATTAATTTTTTTCATCTATCGCTAGAATTAGGTCGGGAAAAATTCTGCCTAGCTTTATTATTATTCGCATTGAATTCATTCTCTGTGGTTCACTGTAATATCGCTCTCGCTGTAAAGACTTCGTCCTTTCTCTCGAAAGTGTCCCCCTCTCATACTCCTTCGACACTAATATTGCTTGTCAGTTTGGCAATTGTTAAGGGTTTAATTGTACAGATTATTCATAAGATGCAAGCATTTTTACATATATTAATTTTTTTCATCTATCGCTAGAATTAGGTCGGGAAAAATTCTGCCTAGCTTTATTATTATTCGCATTGAATTCATTCTCTGTGGTTCACTGTAATATCGCTCTCGCTGTAAAGACTTCGTCCTTTCTCTCGAAAGTGTCCCCCTCTCATACTCCTCCGACACTAATATTGCTTGTCAGTTTGGCAATTGTTAAGGGTTTAATTGTACAGATTATTCATAAGATGCAAGCATTTTTACATATATTAATTTTTTTCATCTATCGCTAGAATTAGGTCGGGAAAAATTCTGCCTAGCTTTATTATTATTCGCATTGAATTCATTCTCTGTGGTTCACTGTAATATCGCTCTCGCTGTAAAGACTTCGTCCTTTCTCTCGAAAGTGTCCCCCTCTCATACTCCTTCGACACTAATATTGCTTGTCAGTTTGGCAATTGTTAAGGGTTTAATTGTACAGATTATTCATAAGATGCAAGCATTTTTACATATATTAATTTGATTGGAACGATTACACTCTTTCATTTCACATCCAGTAATATTGCTATTCATAGCTATAAAGGGGAAAAATGTGTTCGCTTGGTGAGTAAAATAAGGCGTTTAACGACTGTAAAACACCTTTATCTATAGGAGGGAGGGGTTCATAAGTCCCAGGACACCCCACGTACAGCTTTTGTATAAAATATGTTATTAACGGAATTTTTTAATGTAACTGTAGTGTCTTCGGACTTATGGGACACCCTGTACAACCTATGACAAATGTGAACTTATAGTTAGTCGATTCTCTTTTGTCTCCTGTTTTAAAATCCGTTTAACCTGTTTGAGCTTACCCTCAGGAAAAATCAAATCTTCCTAATCTAGTATTTTATTTGTCTTCCTAAACACCCATAGAATAAATTGTATCTGAACTATTGACAGTGACCAACATTCATTTTATATGGGTACGTTTTCTTCTGGCTCTCTTTTTCCATTTCCTTCTTTACCTAGAATTTAGTTGTTTGTGTCCAGATGTAAAGCGTTTTCAGCAGTCTTATCTATATCATTTAAAGATAATAGATCTACATCAACTTTACATGCAACATCAACTTTCATAGTAAAGACTATTTTTCCTGAACGTTTTGAGCTCGCACAAGTTAACCGGAGTTTAAAATAGGAGAGAAAGAAGAATCAGCTAACTATAGGGTCAGTAATCGTCATAGATAAGCCTTGGAATCCTCGATAAAGGATAAAATAGTTAGTCCTATAAAAAAAAAATATAATAACACCCTTCTCGGGATTCATTCCCCCCCCTCCCGAAAAATATGGCATAATGGATTTTTTGAGGGCATATTAAAGTAGGTGTATAATTATTCGAATAAAAACAATTGTTTGTTTTTGTAAGAAAGACAAAAAAAAAAACCCTGACCATTTAGGGAGAAAATACGTTGCATTCTAATTTTGTTAAAACGAGATATCTCGGTATCAAAATTCTGAAAACAATTGTGTCTTTTTGTAAGAAAGACAAAAAACAACAAAAAAAACTGACCTCTCAGAATTCAAAATTAGGCAGCTAAATCACAAGTAAATATGTTGCATTCCAATTTGCTTAAAACGAGATATCTCGGGATCGAATTTCTGAAAACAATTGTTTGTTTGTGTAAGAAAGGCAAAAAACAAAACAAAAAAACGACCACTCAGAATTCAAAATTAGGAAGCTAAATCACGAAAAAATACGTTGCATTATAATTTATTTAAAACGAAATATCTCGGGATCGAAATTGTGAAAACAATTGTTTGTTTGTGTAAGAAAGACAACCCCCCCCCCAAAAAAAAACCTGACCACTCAAAATTCCAAATTAGTCAGCTAATCACGAGAAAATACGTTGCATTCTAATTTGTTTAAGAACGAGATATCTTGGGATCGAATTTCTGAAAACAGTTGTTTGTTTGTGAAAGAAAGACCCCCCCCCAAAAAAAAGCTCCTGACCACTCAGAATTAAAAATTAGGAAGCTAACTCACGAGAAAATAGGTTGCATTCTAATTTGTTTAAAACGAGATATCTCGTGATGGAAATTCTGAAATTCAATTATTTTATACTATTACTCATTCAATAATAATTACTTAAATATCTCTTATTTTTTACATCACTTCTTCACAATTACGAATATAATTACCAAGGTTGCGCTATTTTAATACCTATGGTCCTAAATTAACAAAGTCTTCCCCACATTTTTATTCAAATTATCTGAAATGTATTTTTAGTATCAGGGACAAAATGAGCCCAAGAGAATTCCGATACTCCCCACATCCCTATTTTCTCCCTTTTGGGGGGGCCGGGGCCTAAAGGCAAATGCCAAGATACCGACAATTACAGGTTATTTTAACTGCTTCGCTAAAGGCAAAATAAATATACCAAAATAAATATGATGGAAGGGGCCACTTCCTGCTTCCACTAATTTTTCTCTTTGTCCTATAGCGCCCATTTGGCGGCTCCATTCAAGGGCATAAGTCGTCTGTATTGTTAGAGTCACAAGAGTGAATTCATATACAGTCATTGCTAAAAGTCGGGAGATTATTATATTTTTTAGGCAAATTCAGAGAAGTAATCGAGCGTTGTTGTTTGTTTTAGTGTGTCTGTATCATCATTTGAAGGGGAAATATAAACAAAATAGAGCCCCCAAACAATTTTATTCATAAATACAGTCAATCGATACAGGTAGTCAATCTTTATAATACTGCCCCTTGTTTTCCAGGACTGGTTTAATTCGTTTTGACTTGGCGGAGACTAAATTTGTGAAGAAATCTTGACTGATTTTGGTTCATTTTTTTTGTCCAGTAAGCACCCGAATTTGCTCTGGATTAGAGGGCTTCTCTTTATCAACCTCCAGTTTTATTATCGCCCCACCCCCCACAAATCTCTCTATTGGGTTCAAATCTGGCCAATTTCCTGGCCAAGGTCACAAAAGTCCGATGTTATTTTCCGCCAGGGATCTTTAGCATTACTTTTACTTTGTGACAATTGTGTCATCATGCTGCAAAATTCAGTTATCATTGCCCAAATGGGTCCTGAATCGTTTGGAAAAAGTGCTGACGAAGCACGTTTTAGATTATATACATATATATCCTAAAAGAAGAATGATCCGAAAGAAATATTAATTACTTTTTAATAAAGTTATTTTTTTTAATATATGTCCTTACCTTTTTTTATCTTTATTATGCTATTTATCCTTTTCATTCCGCCTTTTTACCTATTAAACGACGGGGGAGGGAGAGGAACAAAAAGGTCGATTGATCCGTAAAAATATGGATGCTCAGCCGATATAATGAGAGATAAGCACAAATCTAAGGTGATTCATCAAAAAATGACTGATCCTCCAAAATAATGGTGATCCTCCCCCAAATATTGAACGATAATCCAAAATCAATGCTGATCCGCCAAAATATTGAATGCCCTTCCAAAATAAGGGGTGATCCTACAAAATAATGAATCCCTCATGGACAACCCATCGCTACAAGAATCTCAAACCCTTCCCCCTTTTGGTGGTGTGGGGTTAATTGGGGGTGGCCGCACTCTACCGCACACAGTACATTACTCTTCATTCGAGTATCACTCATTCATTGACTACGAGAGGCTCCCGTGGCTAAGGAGAGAAGGCGTTTGGATTGTCATGCCTAGGTGTCGGGTTCGATGGCCGGCGAGAGCGGATACCTCCCCCCCCTCCAAAAATAAATTAGGTGTGTGTAGGGAGTTAGTCGCCGATCACTGGTGGAGACCGAGTTTGACACATGAGTACAGGTAGATCCACCCACATATGTCATTGCACAGACAATTACAACACATTATTTCTCCTTTCACCTTCACATACACAACACATAACTCTCACTTTCACACTCCCCGACGTGAAATGGCTGGCTCTCCCTTGGGCCATTGAAGCGCCGAGGCGCTCACTGGTGGAAAACACGGAACTAGTGTTCTTTCTATCCCTGTCGACCCCTAATGAAGAGCTGTCGTTGGTGATCTTGGGCTTGCCAATGTTTGTTATACTGATCTTTATGTAGAATTCATTTTCCGGTCGAGGACACTCACCTGCAATTGAAAGGTGTAGGTAATAAGAAGCTAATGTAGAGTACAAGGAGTACTTATGAGTGTTCACTTTGTACCAATGAGTTCCTGTGTTCTTTACACGAACTAGTTCTTGTCATCTGCCGTTCTTTCTGTTTCCTCCTTTTCTTTTGTCATGTATTTGTTCTTTCTCTTATTTGTTCTCCTTTCTTTCCCCTCTTCCCTCCCTCCTTTAGGCTGGTGTAATTAATCACCTGGTTTTCCTATATCGAAAAAGTACGTTTATGTACAAAAAGTACTTATAGTAAGTACTCTGTGTCATCTACCGACGAGTTATGTTTTGAGTCTCTGTATCATAGTCAACCGCAGTCAGTGACTCAAAATATGACGTGCAGTTAATGTATCAACTTTAACTTCGGTACTCCTATGAAAACGAAGATTACCCCACTACCGTAGTCCCAAGGACTCCAGAAATCCAGCGAACCATCGTTCTACATTCAGGAAGTAGGCCCACTCCGTCGAGTGGTATTCCCAAGCTGGGTTAAGAGTCTATTTATATTCTTAATTTGTCAATCTACAGTCCAAGGTCAACCCAACAATGGCGAGTCGCATAAACAGTCTGGTATTATCTTGAGGATGCATAAGGCGGAGGCAAATATGGAGCGAGCGAAGAAGCGGTAGGCTCGAGGGCGAAGATAAGCCTGAATCTCCTACGTTTTTTTGTGGCATTTTGGAGCGAAGCTGTTTATATAGACGTTCGTATCTCCGGGATTCTGAATTTCCTACATTTTTTGTGGCATTTTGGCTCGAAACTTTTTATTCTGGCGTTGGTATCTCCGGGATTTTGGTATTCCTCCTTGTCCTATCCGGGTTATACTTGACCTTATCATCATCATCATCACTAACTATAATTTAAGGAGATTTTTTTGAGTATCATCATTATCACTAATTCTATAATTTAAGAAGGGGATTTTTTTTAGTATCATCATCATCATCATCACTAATTCTATAATTTAAGAAGGGGATTTTTTTGAGTATTTGAATAATAATATAATCTTAGTTTGGTTATGACTTATGTTTTTTTATCAAAGTTATTTCTAATAATTCTTTTATAATATCAAAAAACAAAATGGTGAAGCTCAGAAATAAATATAAGTATCGAAATTTTGTAATTTTTTAAAAGCCAAAGAATTACAAATGGTGAAGTTCAGAAAATTTATTTTTATATATCTTCTATAACTCAATATTTTAGCAACGTGATATTTTGAAAGGGAAGAAATTTAGTTTCGAGTTCCTTTTTAAATTATTATAATTGGTAAAGTTCAGAAAATTTCTAAAAATTTAACCATGGCTGCTTTTTTTTACATTTTAAATTTTAATCCTAGTAACGAAGCCATTGCATGGTTTAATTGTGTTTAATTGTGATGTGGTTCTAAAGAAGAACCATTTTAGTTTGTATAAGATTAGAACCGAAACCATTTTGAATTGTTTTTAACACCTCTTTGAAGCCTATCATAATAACGTCCATATCACCGAACATTTTCTTATGTTTATCCGAATTTTGTTAACAGGACTTCGGGATTGTGCTATCCCCACTGTTATCTAACTCAGATGTGACTGTATTTATTTAGAGGTGGGGTGGGGGTTGGGGAGTATGGACCATTAAGTTTATATGCGATTCGAACCGAATTTCCTACTTTACCCAATATCCGAAGCTGTTTTTTCAGACGTTCGGATATCGGAACCTTATCATCAATACTTCGTCGGTGTCTTGGTATCTCCAATTTATTCTTACCCATCCTGTCCAAACCATTCAGGGATGGGAAGGGAGGATAAAAGAGGGCGTCTTTGAGGTTATATGCGAAGAAAAAGGTCCCAAATGTTCTACTTGCGTCTGAGTTCTACGGGTATTTACACAATCACTGAAGCTGTTCTTACAGGTGTCCGATCTCTTAAATCTTTCAACAGAACTGAATCCCTCTGGATATTGGTACCACTTACGGTTATTCAACCTCTTTAGGCCTGAATGTATTTTATTTGAGGATAAATAGTCCTAAAAGGGAGGCCAGCTCGAATTAATATGCAAGGAACAGTCCAGTATTTCCATACGAGCGTTTTTGAACCGTTATATCCCGATCTCGGAAGCTGGTTTAACAGGCGTTCTTATTTCCATAGCTGCGTTTACAGTCCCTCGTATTTCCGAAACTTCTTCTACAGCTATTCGCATTTCCAAATCTGCTCTTACAGGTGTTCGTACTCCTGTAAGTATTTCTATACGCGTTCGTATTTTCAAAGCTGCTCTTATAGACGTTCGTACGTCCGAAAGTGTTTTTATAGGCGTTCGTATTTCCAAAGGTGCTCTTACAAATGTTCATGCTTCCTAAACCGTGTCTACATGCCTTCGTATTTCCAAATTTGGGTCTGATAGCTGAGTTTATGGTTTTTCGGGTGATATAAAGAACCACCCATAGATGTATGCTGGATATTTGAGTGTGTGGGGTGGGAGGGTCTTTTTAGTATATTTACCAACTCACGTGATGATTTAAATGCCTGTACTTTGGCCGGGGAAAAAGCTCGTCCTCGATGTTCACTATGTCGCAATCAAACGGCATCAAATCTTGTATCAATCCCAAAGAAGTTTCCTGAAACCTAACCTAACATAACTTGATCTAACCTAACCTAAAATGAACTAAACTGCCCCCAAACCTAAACAAACTTAACCTAACCTAACATGAAATAAAACATAAACAAACATAAACTAAACAAACTTGACTCAACCTAACTTAACCTAACATAGCCTAATCTAACATAACCTAAACTAATCTAACCTAACCTAGCCTAATCTAACATAACCTAAACTAATCTAACCTAACCTAACCTAAAACCTAACCCAACCTAACATAGCCTAAAACGTAACGTAACCTAACCACACCTAAGCTAAAGAAACCTAGCCTAAACAAACCTGAACTAACCTAACTTAACCTAACCTAACTTAAACTAAACTAATCTAACCCAACCTAACCTAACGGGCGATTTTGCGCTACGCAAAAATACGCATTCTTAAACAAATGAGAAGTGGACCACATCTAGAATTTGTTTGTTGCAAAATCCTGTTATTAAAGACAGCGAATTTGTTTCTAGAAATTTCTAGATGCCATTCAAAAAGTTTACAGACTTCAATGGATTAAAAAAAAATAGTTTCATCTATAAAATGTCGTATATATCAATTTTATGTAGAATTCGATTTGTAGATCACATATTAAAACTGTAGATCACGTTCGGTTAGTACATTACATACTAAACCTCCCTTTGGGTGTACCTACATACAGAGTGATCCCCCAAAACGGGGCCCTAAATTTCGATAGCCTTCATTTCTTAATTCGAAAAAAACATAAGGAAATGAAGCCTATAGAAATTGGGGCCCGTTTACGGGGTCCCCCTGTATATGTAACCTAATAACTTACTGTATATAGAATAATCTACCTTGGATTCGCTTTAGATCGTTTCCCTAAAACGTATGACCTTTGCTCTGGGTCAGATAAGGTCAAGGTTAGTTTTTTTATGTTGCTCATTTTTTAACACTTAAATGAAAACTGCTATAAATGAATCTGGGCCCAAGTAAAGACTATTTCGTCCTCTCCAGTTCTTACAGGTAGCGATTGGCGCCCCCCCCCCCCCCCCCTCCCCAAACAGTTGATGTCGCTAATTTTTATGTATTCAAGGAAAATAATTCACGTCCGTCAGAAGCGAAGTGGTCATCTTTGACCGTAGGTCATAACCCTATTGACCCGTCTCTCTGGATCGCAATCTCGATCCTCAAGTCCTTCGGACTCGAACCAGCTGACACTTTTGACCCTGGGACCCTCTTCTAGCCTGGTTAATCTTCTTCCGTCTGTTTCTTGCCTCCATCGACTCTGGGCAAGTTTTGGCTCCGCTTTCTTCCGATCCCTCCCTGAGGAACGCCGGCCAACGCCACTTATGCATCGCTGTCGGCGATAACATTTTCCAATTCCATCCATGCACTCATTGGGAGACATTGCTAACAAATGCCACTCATTGCTACTGTTTCTGTCCATTGCAGTGCCTCCAGTGCGATTAATACATATCCATTGCGGAAAATCGCAACCAATTTCTACGCATTGCAATTTTATCTGTCCATTGGAGTCTTTCCAGTGCGATTAATTCATACCCATTATTGGGACATTGCGACGAATTGTTACTCATTGCTACTGTTTTTTCCGTCCATTGCAATTAATAAATATTAATTGTGGCACAATGCGACTGATTGCCACTTATTTATATTGGTTTTTCTGTCCATTCCAATTCTGTAATACATATCTATTGTGGGGCATTGTAACCAATTGCCACTCAATGGTATTGTTTCTTCTGTCCATTGCAATTAATTCGGATCTATTGTGGGGCATGGTAACCAAATGCCACTCATTGACATTGTTTCTTCTGCCCATTGCAATTAATTCAGATCGATTGTGGGGCATGGCAACCAAATGCCACTCATTGACATTGTTTCTTCTGTCCATTGCAATTAATTCAGATCTATTGTGGGGCATGGTAACCAAATGCCACTCATTGACATTGTTTTTTCTGTCCATTGCAATGAATTCATACCCCATTGTGGGGTCTCGCACCAATTCGTTGCTCTTGTTTTTGTCCATTGCGATTAAATATGATCCATTATTATTCCCTGGCTTCCTTTATCTTGATCCTCGCAAAGGCAAATTACATTTCCTGCAACTTAAACCTCAGATTTGTTTATTTCGTCCATTCATTTAACTCTGAAGGAACTTAAGAATGAGCTTGCGAAGCCGTTGCGTGCAATTTTCAATCGCTCATTAGAAGATGGCGTAGTCCCTGTAGACTTCAAGCGTTCAAACGTTACACCAATATTTAAGAATGGGAATAGATACGAAGCAACGAATTTTCGTCCTATTAGTCTAACTTCGGTAGTTGGAAGGCTTTTAGAATCGGTAATTAGAGATAGAATAGTGTGCCACCTCGAGGTAAATAATCTGATTAAAGATTCCCAACATGGGTTTAGGCGGGCAAGATCGTGCTTGACAAATTTGCTCGAATTCTTCCATAAAATGATTTGCGTTTACGACGAAAGCAAAGCTGTAGATGTAATCTATCTAGACTTTAAAAAGGCGTTTGACACCGTTCCGCACGAGAGATTATTAATGAAAGTTAAAGCAATCGGTGTGAAGGGTAAGATATTAAATTGGATTAGAAATTGGCTGAAGGATCGTTCGCAGCGAGTAGTTATAAATGGTGAATGTTCTGATTGGGTCAACGTCAGTAGTGGAGTGCCACAAGGCTCCGTTCTTGGCCCATTATTGTTTCTAATATATATAAACGATTTGGATAATGGCGTATTTAGTAGGATTTCTAAATTTGCTGACGACACGAAGCTGGGCAACCGTGCCTATGTAAGATCGGATGTAGAAAAATTACAAAAGGACCTAAACTTGATTGTCAGATGGGCGGATAAGTGGCAAATGCAGTTTAATTTAAGTAAATGTAAGGTGATGCATTTGGGTTGCCATAATTTGAGGGTAGAGTATACCATGAAAGGCCAGGTCCTCGACGTGGTTAAATTGGAAAAAGACCTGGGAGTTTTAGTCTCGGATGACTTCAAAGTCACGAAACAATGCGCGGATGCATGTAAAAAAGCAAATCGTGTGCTGGGTTATATCGCGCGTAATTTCACGTTCAAATCCAAAGATATAATTTTACCGTTATATAAATCACTTGTGCGTCTACTACTCGAATATGCGGTTCAATTTTGGGCTCCATACTTAAACAAAGATATCGCGCAATTAGAAAGAGTGCAGCGTAGGGCTACAAAATTAATTCCCGAGCTGAGAAACAGGCCCTACGAGGAAAGACTCAGGGCATTAGATTTGCCATCTCTCGAAGGCAGAAGATTACGTGGCCAGCTAATAGAAGTATTTAAAATATTGAAAGGATTTTCAAACGTTGATTATAGGAATTTGTTCGAATTGGATCATAGGGGAAACACTCGGCAACACGGATTAAAATTAGTGAACAAGCGATTTAACACTAGTATAGCCCAAAACTATTTTACGTTTAAAATTTGGAATAGGCTACCCACCCACGTAGTAGATAGTACGTCGGTAAATATGTTTAAAAACCGTCTCGACGCGCACTTAAAAAGTATAAATATAACGTAGTCTGAGCACAGTAAATAAAAACGTCTTTGCAAAAGGAGTTTGGAGCGGAGGAACAACGAGAGTAAAAATGATGACTAAAAATGATGCCAGCGATTTCTCTTGCATGTGTAGTTTAGATATCCATTTTCTTTTCCGCCTATCCTATAAATAGTCTTACTATCCTAAAATTAGATTTTCACCACTAGCAGTCGAGGGCTGCGGAAGTTGAGAAGAAAACTTTCTATCACCCCCCCCACCCCTAGGTTGAAGTAGTTAATATGCATGACAATGTACACATGTAGATAAGTGTGTACAGTAGTTTATATATTAAAAAAAAAAATGAAATAAAAAAAAATAAATATATAGCATGTTAGAGATACACTCGTAGATAAGTGTGTATCGTAGTTATGGATGTAGTGTAGCGGACAAGCCTCGAGCGGACCTTAGGGTCTTTGCTGGTCCTAGATTCTGTAGTTCTGTAGTTCTGACCTTAGACGATCCACATTCCTCGTTATTCACCCTTTTTATTCCTCCACTCGAGTCCAATAATTTCATTGGTGGTACTATAAAATGGTTTTCGAATAGTACCAATGACCTTGACTATTGCGGTGCGGGAGTAAGAATATTACAAATGTCGTGTTAGTTGAGCGTCGTAAAAAGGATTACTAAGTGTTACTGCACTCATGCGTGAATGGGCGGAAATACTTGGATGCACACGTGTTCTTTCGTATAATAATCCCACGAACGACATTTCATTCTCTTGAATTGGAATAAGGAGGAAGAAGAGGTCGATGAGTAGAAAAAGAAGAAGGAAAAATAAGAGGGATGTTGATAAAAGGAAACAAAAGAAGAAGGAAGAAAGAGGAAGAGGAGAAGAAGAAGTAAGAGGAGGAAGATGAGAAGGAGAAGAAGACGAAGCACGAGGATGAGGAGAAGAAAAGAAGAAGATGAAGTAAGAGGATGAAGATGAGGAGAAGAAGACGAAGGAAGACGAAGGAAGACGATGAGGAGAAGGAGAAGAAGACGAAGTAAGTGGAAGAGGGGAAAGAGAAGAAGACGAAATAAGAGAATGAGGAGGAGAAGGAGAAGAACATGAAATAAGAGGAGAAGGAGAAGTACATGAAATAAGAGGATAAGGAGAAGAGAAGAAGATGAAGTAAGACGAGGGGGAGAAGGAGAAGAAGACGAAGTAAGAGGAAGAAGAGGAGAAGGAGCAGAAGACGAATTAAGAGGAAGAGGAGGAGGAGAAGGTGAAGAAGGCGAAGTAAGAGGAGGAAGAGGAGAAGGAGAAGAAGACGAAGTAAGAGGATAATGAGAAGAGAAGAAGATGAAGTAAGAGGATGCGAAGGAGGAAAAGAAGACGAAATAAGAGCAGGAGGAGGAGAAGAATAAGAGGGAAGATGAAGAGAAGAAGGTGAAGAAGACGAAGTAAGAGGAAGAAGAGGAGAAGGAGCAGAAGACGAATTAAGAGGAAGAGGAGGAGGAGAAGGTGAAGAAGGCGAAGTAAGAGGAGGAAGAGGAGAAGGAGAAGAAGACGAAGTAAGAGGATAATGAGAAGAGAAGAAGATGAAGTAAGAGGATGCGAAGGAGGAAAAGAAGACGAAATAAGAGCAGGAGGAGGAGAAGAATAAGAGGGAAGATGAAGAGAAGAAGGTGAAGAAGACGAAGTAAGAGGAGGAAGAGGAGAAAGGAGAAGAAGATGAAGTAAGAGGATAAGGAGAAGAGATGAAGATGAAGAGGAGGAGAAGGGGAAGAAGAAGAAGGAGAAGGAGTAAGATGAGGAGGAGGCGGAGGAGAAGAAGACGAAGTAAGAGGATACTTGGCAGTCCCCTTGGAAAGAAAAGAAGGGACTGCCGCTGGGAAAAGGGAGGTGCCCAAAAGCACCTCCAGAGAAGGGGGTGAGGGGGAGTCCCCTGCACCTGTAGGCGAAGGAGAGGAGTAAGCCTCCTCTCCGGTTAGAGAAATATAGAGGGTCCCCTGTGCAAGCACAGGGGGAGGGACCTCCATTTTTTTTGCTGGAGCTGCCCGAGGGCGGCTCCGTCGATGGAACAGGGGAAGTTGAGTGTTGGGTTTGTTTTTTTTATCTTCATCATTGGGCATGGTGACCCTTTTTTAAACACGGGATGCAATCGCGCACACCTCTCACAGTAGCCCGCACTGCGAGAGGTGCTTACAAGCCCGGCAGAGCCAGGCGCCGCCATTTGGGACCACCCCTCCCGCCCTGGTGGCCTGGCAGTCCATCGTCATGGCGGCTCCACCTTAGACACGGCGTAAAAAATATAGATTGTGAAGAGGAGAGGAAAAGGGATGTGTGGAAGGTATGGGTGGGGATGAAGCAGGTTGCTAAAAACCAGCCACCCCAGACCGGAGCTCAGGGGTTAGGAACTTTGTCCCCCACCCCCCTCAGCCCCGATGCTGGGACGGT